>JAJMLR010000015.1:0-284299 GCA_030569745.1 Petasospora bimundalis
CTACTACAGCTGAGGCTGCTGAGGGTGTTTCTACTACAGTCGAGACTGCAGAGAGCACAACTGTTGTTACGGTTACTTCTTGTGCTGAGGGTGAGTGTTCTGAGACAGCTGTCACTACAGGCGTTACTGTTGTTGCCACAACTTCTGCTGGTGTTGCTACCGAGTACACCACTTACTGCCCATTGACCAGCACTGTGACGCAGACCTTAACTTCTACCGTTGGTGCCTCTAGTTTCAGTGGTTCTGAATCCACTGTGGCTAATACTACTTCTGGTGCTGCTTCACTTGCCTCACAATCAACTTCTGCTGCTTCAGTATATGAGGGAGTGGGTGCAGTACTTTCTTCTACCAATTGGGGAATCTCGATCTTGGCAATGATTTTCTCCCTCTCTCTTTTCTGAAAATTTCGTTTTGATATTATTATTTAATCTTCGGTATTACTGAATGTGTTTCGCTTATCAGTTCTTGTTATTTCTACATATTTTTGAGACCAGGAGTTTCAAATTTAGCTTTCATGGGTTAAAATGAGGATGTGATGACGTCTTCGTCGTCTTCGTCGTCTTTTCTGACTTTCTTTATTGTTCTTACTACTGAGCATTGATTTCGATGCTCCACTAATTAATGAAACTTATATGAATGTGATGAGTTTGTAGTAGTTTATTTTCTTGCGGCCCTGGAGACGTGATCGAAAGTTTTGCTAATGAAGTATGATTAGCTGCACTACGCTTGCAAAAAGATAGTGATGAAATAATTAGTGATGACGTGATTTTCAATCCTTGGTCATTTTGAAATTTGTTTTCTGTTTTTCATACAAGCGATCAGCAATATAGTCAAAGGGCACCCATATATCACCATTCAAGTTCATCTGCCCATCTCAACCTTTTCTCTCTTTTCTCTGTTGATACTTCTGGGGCAGTTTGAAATGTAGCGGTGTATCTTTTGTATTGCTCTGCAGAGTAAAATCCAATAGTTCTTGCTTCACAAGGTGCTTTTGGAGCTTTGTATGATGTCCCCCTCACTAGGGCTGATCGACAACTCTTGGAAGCCCTTCTTTCATTTATAGGTATTGTGACAAGTTCATTTGCCGTCTGAGGTATAGGTACGCCTTCTCCATTCATTGAATTCATTTCAGTGGCATACTTAGTTGCATCGTGGATGAAGCCTGAGGAGGAGTCGACAGTGTAGTTCAAGGAGGTACTTCTGAATTTAAGCAGAGGTTTCAAGGCAAAGTCAATTTTCTTTGGTGAGCAAATCTTCCGACCGACATCTCCCTGTTCAAGTCTCTTAGATCGGCGTACGTTTATTTGAGCCACTGGGAGAGGTATTCTGCTCTTGGTATTCTGAAACTGTTGCATTTTACTACTGATGGGAGACAGAGAATCCACTTGTTGAGGTGACATCAGGAGTGAGCTTCTAGTTCTCTTGGATATAGAACCCTCTTCTAAATCGCTATCATTGAGTTGATGGAAACCACGTTTTTCAGGAGTGCTGAGTGCACGCTCGTAATCAATGACATCGGATTGTCTTAGCCTATTTGGGAACAATGGAAACTCATCAAGTAGAGTTTCTTCTGTTGATTCAGCATTTTTGGTATCAATAAAAGTGAATATATGGTTACCAGAAAACTGAGGGTCATCAGACTGCGATACATCGACTTTCAAATTTTCAAGGATGGCGTTGGTATCAGAAGAGTTCAACACCCTTTCAAGCCTTTCTTCACTGTCCTCAGAGTCGGATTCGGTGTCATCATCAGCGAGTCCAGCTGCCGAGCACGAAAAGCTCTCTTCATCTTGGGACACTGAGCTATCATCAGTGGAATCGAGCTGTGTTCGAGCACAGCCCATAGCAACGTGACCATCGATGATTTGTGCGAGACGGTTTGACAGTGTTTCTTGAGAGGGTCCGAGCGACCGCACTGACGCAACGTTCGAAGCCGGCACCGTGCTTTGGACCGCAAGAGTTTGAACCATCTTCTTACTAGCAAAATGACAGGGCTTATAAGCGTGAGAAACAACGTCAAACGGTGACTGTGGCAGGTGCGGTTCTTTGTGCTGTACTTGCGCAGTTTATAAGGTTCTTTTGCGAAATGTAAACAAATCCGGGCAAATTTTCGTTTCCACGACAACCATTGATTTTCGGGGATGTCGGTCGGGCGCGTCCACCGATAAGCGGTCTCTCCGCGTTTAGGCGCAAAAGAGAGAAGAGGGTAAAGAGACGGTGTGAGTGTGTGAGTGAGTGTGTTACGGAGAGAGGGGGGGGATGAGTGTTAACAAAGAATAATACCAAATTGGTATTCGAAAGATAACAATAACCAAAAAAAAAAAAGAACACACAAAAGAAAAACAGTTATTTCAAATTGAGCCAGGAGGGAGATTTCTAGCGTGGCTATAGTATTTTACGGAAAACCATACCCGTTTCTGTACTATAACATCAAACAACGAGTGTCTGCGGCCCTATTAAGTACTCTTTCCCTATATATATATGTATAATTAGTAGATTCTTCTGAGTAGTTAGCACATACTTTAATCAAATACTTAATATATTTGCAGCCAATAAAATCATTTTTGCTAATGTCTTTTTTCACTCACAAGAAAGATAAATCTACAGAGTTATTGGAACCAATGCATACTTCATCAATTGAAGAGGAAACTGCACCTGCTGCTGTTGATGATGATGATACCACTTTGCCAGTCAAATCTGTTAGCTGTGCTACTACATCTCATTTGATGGAATATCCCTTGGTAAAGGAGACTGTCGAGTGTGTTCAAAAACTTCCAGGTGTTCAGACTATTAACGATGTTGCCAAACCAGTTTCAGAGTTTATCCAGAATCAACATATCCTTAAACCTGTAATTGAGACTGCAGATATGGTGGGAAAGCACACTTTGGATCTATCTGAGAGCATGGTCCCCTGTATCAAGACAGTAGAATACAAAGATATAACGAGTACGGTAGAGGCTCCTTTCATCGCTGCATCAGATATTATCCATAAGTCTAGTCAATGGACCACTGAAACTGCCAAAAAGTCATCAAAATGGACCTCTGATCAAATTAAAGACAATGTTACATCTCCAGCAAGACAAAGTATTAAAAGCTTTCGTTCTTATTATAACGAGCATTTGTATGACACCAAAGGAAAACCATTGATTAGAGGTTCAATGGATCCTATCTTCAGACCTATAAACAAACACATGGAGTCTATCGCTCATGGAACTGAAAATTCGGTTGGTGAATTTTCTACTGAAATTGAGAAGAGCATGCATTTGTCCTACGATATGACCAAACGTTCCATTCCAAAAATAATGAGCTTTAAGATGGAAGTATTAATGTCACCATACACTTACTCTGTTCACGTTATTGATGTATTTAACAAGAACTTGGCAAAAACTTCAGGTTCATTTGTATCCCCTTTAAACGCTACATTCAATTCTACCGTTGATTTAGCTAGTGAAGCGTGGTTTACTACATTAAAGACAGTTGGTTTGGTTAAGTCATCTGAGAGGGCAGAAACTATCGAAGTGACAGAAACTTCCAGAGAGGAGCCATCGACTGAAATGTCTTGATTCTTTCTCAAGATTGATATGATAACAATTCGTTTTAAACATTTACTTATTGTCTCACTTCAACAGTACCCGGCTATCCTCTATAGACTTGAAAGGCAGTAAAAATCTCTCTCCTTTTATTGCTTGCCAGACCTGCTGGAGATGTTTCCAGTGTGATCTGCATTTCTGAACAGACTTAGATGGTTTCTACAAGATTTTCTTTTTTTTTTGTTATTATTTTACTTGTACCTTTCATGAAAACTATCATTCTTATCATCCATCGTTCTTCATTACACACATCTAGTCACAAGTACGGGGTTTTAGATCTACATGTCTTGTCATCTTGACCATTAGATCCCCTTAGATGGAAGTAATAGGTTCAGTGATTTGAATTCCCCTTTAACATTCGCAATGATTTTAAAATTTAATAACGTTGTAGTGATTGTAGATAGGAGAAGCGTAAATTAGTGTCCCCCCCCACATACACGGAAGGCAAGTGAAGCAGGGTGGTTAGTGCATAGTCACGTGATACATATGAGGGCTTGTGTGGGACTGCTTTTGCTCTCTCGTTCGCGTTGGTGCAAGTTTGTGCTGCACCAACCGAGTTCTGAGCAGAATGTCCGCCGAGGCTTACATAATACTGGCTTGGAACATCCGGACACCATACGCTAACAGCACCTGTGGTTGGCGGAGTGGGAGTCGCGACCGCTCGCCAAACAATTTTCAACAAGTGAAAAACTGGCTTCTGCAACACTCACAACAGTAGTGAAGCTGTCATCGCAGGATCAATCCACTCAAAAGTGAGTAAAGGAGACATAGTGAGGACGAATCCATGAGAGTTTGACAAGAGAGAGTATACCAGTGTGATATTATAAGACCCCAGATTACCCTTGTGTACCTACTTCTTCCCATTACAAAAGTAGCGCATGCACAGACGAGAATAAAGGCAAACACACACCAACCAACAACATGTATACTGAGCACAAATCAAGGATGCTACAGCGGATGAACACTGAATAGTGATGAAATCTTTAAATTTGAAGGCTCAGAACTACCATTTCACTCGGACGAACAGTTTTTTTCTTGAATTGCTAGTCATACACATTGGCCGACTTATATAATACCCAGTCCACTGTATCATACATTTTAATCAAGTTGTGAACTCCTCTTTTTCTTGCACACCATGGATTTATGAATCAGAATTTACCAAAAAGAAGTTACTAACAATATATCTAGTGTCTCGTCTTAACGAATATCAGGTTATTGGTCGTCGTCTCCCAACCGAGTCCGTTCCGGAGCCAAAGTTGTACCGTATGAGAATCTTTGCTCCAAACGTTGTTGTTGCTAAGTCCCGTTACTGGTACTTCCTCCAGAAGTTGCACAAGGTCAAGAGAGCTTCTGGTGAGATTGTCTCTGTTAACGAGATCTCCGAGGCCCACCCAACCAAGGTTAAGAACTTCGGTATCTGGATCCGTTACGACTCCAGATCTGGTACCCACAACTTGTACAAGGAGTTCAGAGATGTCACCCGTGTTGGTGCCGTTGAGACCATGTACCAGGACTTGGCTGCTCGTCACAGAGCCAGATTTAGATCTATCCACATCCTCAAGGTTGTTGAGCTTGAGAAGACTGATGACGTCAAGAGACAGTACGTCAAGCAGTTCCTTTCTAAGGACTTGAAGTTCCCATTGCCACACCGTGTCCAGAAGACCAAGGCCATCTACGCTGCCAAGAGACCAACCACCTTCTACTAAATGTTTTGTTGAGTGTGCGGTTTTAATAAGCCTGTGTTTGGTTAAAATCATATGTATATTGTAATGGAGAGATTCATAAAGCTACAAATGCTTACTTTCGTAGATTTAATTATCATCAAAGATGCGTTTTCATTAACGTTGCGTATTTGCAAGAATTTGCAGAATGGTTTTTTTCCATGAGAGGAAGGGGAGGGAAGAGCTACAAGCTGGGAGAATGAAAGAGGAATCTATATTAAGTGGTTCGTCTATATCGTATCAAAAATGAACCTTCAATTAATAAATTTGTAGATGCAGAAGTGTTTTAGCAGTTTCGAATATTGTCTGTTTAAGCTTTAAGATTGCTCGTAATAATGTGTTCGGCCAGCCGGAATTGGCAAATTGTTGTAAATGTGAGATATGAACCTCAGAGGGGAAATACCGTGTTCAAATATGGAATATAGAAATGACACCATAGGCAAAGATACTCGAAAGCACTGGGATGGTGAAGTTATCATCCCAGTTGAAAAGATCAATACCTTCGGATACGGAAGCCACAAAGCCCATGAGAAGTGAGAGGACATGAATGTTCAACTTACTTGTTTCAGGGGTCCAATAAATAGCCCCTGGAGCGTTGAACTGAGAATAAGAGGGAATAAAGTATCCGTAAAGGAGGTAACTTGTTACTAATCCAATGAGGAAGGCAGCAGCCGAACCTGCCAAGGACTTGTTTCTTGCGATTTTTGGAGTCAAATGACCCCATTGACGACCACATGTAGAAGCTGCGGTATCAGACCAAGAGAGTAATAACACCGAGAGAACAGCAATATCCTTTGGGAAGAGTGTGAAAGAAAAATCGAGGCCAAGCAAGTACCAAAGAACACCGTTATAACTTTGAACTTCCTTTTCACGCATGAGGAATCCGACAGCTTGACAATAAATGTAGTTGAACCTTTTTGATCTTAATCTTATCAAATCCAACGATAAGATAACAACAAAGGCAATACTTAACGGTAGTGGGAACACGTCTTTTTGAACATTTTGTGTATAGAGGTATAATGTAATGAATCCGATGGAGCTGTGAAACACTTTACGTGGAATCTCATGTTTACGTACGTAGTCTCCGAAAACGTGATGTGCTGTTAAAAAGTCATGATGTATTGAAGGTGATCCTGGTTTGGCAATTAACGATCCAACAAAGTCATTAGATTCAGCTGATGAAGGTTCTGTGCCTTCTTTATCGCTATCTGAACTTGAATTTAAGGAGGCGGAAGAGGCTGAAGACGACGTTGATACTTCGTCAATATGTGTTGAACGCGTTTGATGGTCATCTTTGAGACGCTTTCTTGTACGAGATGCGGGTGGTAAAGCTGAGGTGGACATTACTTATAAAATTATAAGCTTGTAATATTCACTTAAAGTTGAGAGGAAGCGTTTGTTTGGGCTTTTTCTGTTGTTTACTGCTCATGGGAATTTCTCTGGAGTGGCGCAGGGTTTTGAAAGATATTCGCGAAATATGCCTAATCTGAACATTTTTCGTTAGATACCGACTGCACGTGACAAGATTACGCGAAATTGCAAAAGAGCAGTTCTGCCGCTACCCAATTGGGATTTGGCGTAATTTCTCTATTAAGTTTTTTTTTTTTTTTTTTTTTTTTTTTTTTTGCGCTTCAGAAAATTTTCACGCTTTAAACAGTGGAAAAAAGGCAGAGAGCTCATCTCCTTCAGGGGAACAAGAAAGACCAGGCGTAGAAAACACCCCCATTACACACCACAACAACCAGCAAAATGGCTTACGTTCTCACGGAAACCGCTGCAGGTTATGCCTTGCTTAAGGCTTCAGACAAAAAGATCTACAAGTCCACTACTCTTGTTGCTGACCTTGACTCTTCCGAGAAGGTTTTGTCTCAGTTCAAGGTGAGTGCCTTCTCCAAGTTCTCCTCCGCTGCTAATGCCCTCGAGGAGGTCAACTCCGTCATTGACGGTAAGGTCTCTGACCAGCTTAAGTCTCTTTTGGAGGGTGTTAAGGCTGATAAGAAGGCCACCCTTGTTGTTTCTGAGACCAAGCTCGCCAATGCCATCAACAAGCTTGGACTTAATCTCAGTGTTGTCTCTGATGCTGTCACATTGGACCTTTACAGAGCTGTTCGTGAGCATTTGCCAGAGCTCTTGCCAGGTCTCTCAGACAGTGACTTGTCCAAGATGTCTCTTGGTCTCGCACACTCCATTGGTCGTCACAAACTCAAATTCTCTGCCGACAAGGTTGACACTATGATTATTCAGGCCATTGCCCTTCTTGACGATTTGGACAAGGAACTCAACACATACGCTATGCGTTGTAAGGAGTGGTACGGATGGCACTTCCCAGAACTTGCCAAGATCATCACAGACTCTGTTGCCTACGCAAGAATCATTCTCGCTATGGGTGTGAGATCCAACTGTGCTGACACCGACCTTTCTGAGATCTTGCCAGAAGATGCCGAAGAGCGTGTTAAGACCGCTGCTGAAGTTTCCATGGGTACAGAAATCACCGAGCTCGACTTGATCAACATCAAGGCCCTTGCTGACCAGATTGTTGAGTTCTCCCAGTACCGTGAGAAGCTTTCTCAGTACCTTTCCTCCCGTATGAGAGCCATCGCTCCAAATCTTACTGCCCTTGTTGGTGAGCTCATTGGTGCCAGACTTATTGCTCATTCCGGTTCTTTGATTTCCTTGGCTAAGGCTCCAGCTTCCACCATCCAGATTCTTGGTGCTGAGAAGGCCCTTTTCAGAGCTTTGAAGACTAAGCACGATACACCAAAGTACGGTTTGCTCTACCACGCCTCCCTCGTTGGTCAGGCTACCGGTAGAAACAAAGGTAAGATTGCCCGTGTTCTTGCTGCTAAGGCTGCCGTTGCCCTCAGATACGATGCTTTGGCTGAGGACAGAGATGACTCTGGTGAGATTGGTCTCGATGTTAGAGCCAAGGTTGAATCCCGTCTCTCTGCTCTTGAAGGTAGAGACATGAGAACCACCGCTAAGGTTGTTCGTGAGCACAAGAAGGTTGAGATTACAGAGGCCCAGGCTTACAACGCTGATGCTGATGCTGCCGATGTCTCCATGAAGGCCGCTGACTCTGATGATGAGTCTGACTCCGAGGAGGAGAAGAAGGAGAAGAAGTCCAAGAAGGAAAAGAAGGAGAAGAAGGACAAGAAGGACAAGAAGGACAAGAAGAGAAAGAGAGACGACTCTGATGATGAGAAGGAGGAGGAGAAGAAGTCCAAGAAGGAAAAGAAGGAGAAGAAAGAAAAGAAGGAGAAGAAGGAGAAGAAGTCTAAGAAGTCCAAGGACTAATTTCCAAACATCCTGCATTCGTACCTTTTGACCATGTATCCATCTACACATACATTATCATTATCATCTCCACTATGACGTTCTCCCCTATTGTTATGATCCCACACCATTTCTTTTTGTTTCTTCATTGTTTTTTTGTTCTCTAAGTAGAACAACTCACCATGTACATTATCGATTATACCTGTGTTTTTTGTCAGTTGGATTCCTATGCTTTTCCCCCTTTTGACGAGGTCCGAAGGTGAAGGTTTCCTCTCAATTCTCTTTCATACAGATTTTGGCTGAGAAAGGTAAAAAGGGATTCAACTTACACACATGCATTGCATTTTATAATATCGTATAGCAATCTTAAAACGAGATGCTTAAAAATTTCTTGATATTGCACTATGTAGAATTGAATTCGTATACTAACTAGGAGATAATAAGGGTTGAAGAAAAAAAAAGTCATAAAATAATATCTGCTCTTTGCTTCCAGGTCTTTAATGCCGATCTGAATTCTTCAATGAAGATATGAAGCGATGTGTTTTTGTGTAAATGTGTTGATATGGGTTTCCTCCTTCAGCAGGAACCATTAGAGATCCTCTTCAGAAAGCTTCAAAGACGCATGCGGAGCATCAGATAGTTCATGGGAATGAATATCATCAGTTCTCTCAAGCATCTGAGGTCTCCAGATCAAAATAATTGCCCACTGTATGACTAACATTGAGAAATCAGATAAATGCTTCAACAACACATACCAGAAGTTTTGAGATATACCAACTTCAAGAGCGTGTGCGAATGTAGAGTCCAATGATTGAGATCCACCAAATTCAATAGAAGGTCCATTCTGACTCTGGACCAAAATCTGACCAAAGGCAGATGTCAATCCAAACAGTATAGGAATCCAAAGTACGCACTTCTGGGATAGACCATAGTTACGAGCGAAAATTGGGTCAACCATTTCCTTCTTTGTAGCGTTTGCGTTTCTCCACATAATCACAACCATTGGGATCCAGGCAAAGCCAACAACTAATCCACCAAGGACAATAACAGGTAACATGATAGGAAATCTAGCAAGGAATGGGGAAGCGGCTAGAATCACGGACGAAACTGCGTACATTCTCAAAAGAACTTTAAAATTCTTTTGCATATTAATGGACTGCAATTTTTCGCTGGTGAGACCAAATACACCAATACTGAGCTTGTAGAATAATGCTAAGGATACAACAGAGTAAAATTGGTCAATCAGAGTGATGGGGTTCAATATCTTGAAACTGTGATCAGGACCATTCAAGAAAATCCCAAATACCATACATTTCAAAGCGAGACCAAGATTTTGAAGGGAGAACATGGCCTTAACGTCGTCCAACAACGTTCCAATACATCCTTTGGTTGGTCCACGGAACAATACAGTAAGAATCATGATAGAGATGAATACGAGAACTGAAAGAGCACTGATAATCATTAGAGATTCCCATTGATCCAAAGAGACATAACCATACCAATGTCTTTCAATGAACTGGACCCCCTTAATATCAGGAACGTCCTCTTGATGGACAAGAGCACAATAGATCCCACTTCTTTTAACCTCATAGGTTACTTCGGAGCCTTCGCCCACGTATGTGTTAACAATCTCATTCTTTATTTCATTTGAGCTTTCAAAGATAAACTGCCCAAGCTTTCTGTCATTACAAAGACCTTGTGAGAATTTTTTCTGAGTACAAACGGAAAATCCATTGTCACTGTTCAAGAAATTTTCATCTGTAACAAACAAGGGAATATTGGTACTGTCGATATCGGTGATGTGGTACACCAGCACTGAAGTGTCTCTTGTACTAGCAACCTTAACTTGAAGAAAGGTGGCGTAGCCATTGCGTGGCTCTTCAAAGCCCATACATCTTTGTTGAACAGCAGCAATAGCAACAGAAAACAATGCCGGAAAGGCCAATAATGAAAGCTTCATTTACCAGCAATGATCTTTTCAATGACAATTAAGACTGTGGAGTAGTGAATTGAAAAGAAGCAGGAACAACCGTCTAAGCCGCAGTTAAGTTGTCACAATGTATGGTAGGGGACACACATTCTACCGTGAATGTCGCTGTATTGGTGCCTAAATCACCCAATTGAGATGTCCACGAATGGGAAAAGACTTTCACAAAAAGCGAGTGAATTTTTCCTTTCATCCAAAATAGGTAAAATTCTAGTGAGTTCATTAGTGGTTTTAATATGGGAGGAGTCGCCGTAAAAATGAGAGAAGTGTGTCCCTTACCAAGCTTAAGATCGAGGATCCAAAAAAAAAAGAAAATTCCGGAACGGGGAATCGAACCCCGGTCTGCTCGGTGAGAGCGAACTGTGATAGCCACTACACTATACCGGATTTGTTGAAATCTTTGAATATACCTGTCTTTGTGGTCAAAACCAGCTGCATAAACGGTACGGGCACGACCCAAATATATATGCCGTATTTGTGAGTTAATCATGTGAGCACAGCCTATAATTTGCTTTGGAAGATAAAGACACTATCAATTCAAACCAAGAATTAAAAGGGATAAGTGACCGCTTGGCTACACAGATAATCAGTATTTAAGAACATCACACTTACGAAAGATTATACTTAACCTGCTAACGTGAAAACAATGCACCTTCTTATGTTGTTTTCAATCAAAAAGAGCTGGCGAAGATAACTTAGATGCGTTATGAGTTGTTTGAAGTGAGCTCAGATTCAAGACAAGGGCAATAAAAGCAAAGACCATAGTTTCTGACATATGACAGATGCCGATAGTGTACTGTGAATATATAATATTTCCAGGGACCACACGGATGAAGAGTTGATACAAGTTGAACCAGTCGGCAAAATGGATCTTACTCGGTATTAATGCATGAGATAAAATCAAAGCAGAGAAGTAGAGAGAAGGAATAATCCAAATCGAAAAGCTTCCGAAAACAACCCATAGAATGGTGGATTTGTATACCTTTGACTCTTCTTTAAGTACAGCAAGGCTTCTCATCCTGTTTAAGGATCTGATGGCGCAGAATAAGACGAAAAGTGCAAAAGATGTAAGAGACAGGTTAACAAAAGAATGCAAAAAATAACGATCTGAGCCATTGTCCCAATAACTAATTATTAGCAATATGTGGATAATGACAGCAATAAGGGAAAGTTTCTGACAGCGTGAGATTGTGACCTGTGGTAGAGTGATTCCAACCTCTTTTGAGATAGCCTTCACTAAATTTAGCAGTACATTGATGACCCCAATATCACGGCAGAATGCCAGTGTACTCTTTTCTTTCAGTATAAGCCCAGAAATCGTTGAGTATTCTTCTACTTCAGCAGTGATGAGGTGTGTTGTGACGATACGAATTAAAGTTGGAAGTATTGTTATAATGCAAA
This sequence comes from Petasospora bimundalis, assembly GCA_030569745.1. Lineage (NCBI taxonomy): Eukaryota > Fungi > Ascomycota > Saccharomycetes > Phaffomycetales > Wickerhamomycetaceae > Petasospora > Petasospora bimundalis. Next base: position 11,973 of record JAJMLR010000015.1, read on the forward strand.
TTGATAACGATGCATAGGCATAAATCTCTTTTAGGCCCCCGAAGTGTCCCTTGATCTGTATTTCACGCAATTGCCAATAAGCAGACAATCCAAGACAAAATGAAGTTATAAAATCAATAATTAACCATCTCATAAGTCTCTTGCATCGATTTAAAACTGAACCACTGAAATTTTTGGTTTCGAACCGAGCATTTCTCTCTTTTGCTCCATTTTTAGGGTTCTGGAACATGATAACACATATTACAGTGGGTGTTTCGTCCTTGACATGATATTTGAAAAAGCCTCCAGCTAGGATAAATCTGTTATGCTTATCAGCAGGTATATATTTACCAGTCGATAGGTCGTGCACCACAAACTTTTCATCATGAGAACAGAGCTTTACTGAACTGAGGTCAGTGGTACATTGACCAAATTTCTGCCCCCAGTTCGGGGATAAGAAATCTTTTTCTGTAACAAACAATGGTATATCTGTTTTCCACACATCCTCCGCATGGTAAACCAGAGCACTGGACCTCCAATTCCATTCATTTCGTATTGTTATGAATGCGTGCTCGGCTGGGAGAAAGGGAAAACACTCCTGGTAAAGCTTACAAAATACAAGACTTGGAAACGAGAACAGCAAGAACAGCAGTACCCGTGATAAATGACAGTGGCCGACCATCGCCTAAGCTTTCATTCCCTGAAAACGCTTCCTCGTTTATACCAATGTGGAGGTTTTGAAGATAGGATCAACTTGGGATTTCTCTTCTCGGAGTTCCATGCGGGGAGACTTCAATTCGCGAGAAGGACTAGTCCCGAACCTCATCTAGCGCAGTACGGGACTCGCCCTCTAACACTACCTGGATTATACTATGTAGACAGTACATCCCATAACATTTGATTATATGCTCATAGTGGGGGGGGGGTATATATTAATCTATAAATGACGTGTACCGTAGGAAGGGAGAGGATTGACGGTAAAAGTGAATGAAATATAAATAAACCGAGACCGAGCTGTAAAAAACAGTAAATGGCTGTTAAATACCTTTATACGGTCTTTTGGATCTGATCGTAGCTCCGTACCTATAGAAAATGAATGGGATAGGGAGCATACCGAGTGCTATGAATCCAATCAAAGAAGCACCCCAATCAACTCCAAGGCGCTCAAACAGCTGTTTGACAAATAATGGGAAAGAAGATGCAAATATGGATCTCAAGAAGGTATTTGCTGCAATTGCGGAAGCAGCGTACTTAATATAGGTATCAACCAAGTAATTTAAACAACCTTGGAAAAGAATGAGGAAACCACATCCCATGAATGCAATACCAATACATGGAACAATCCAATGAATGTCTGGTCTGTTAGTCCAAGCAAAGATAAAGATACCAGCTGGCATTAACCAGCCGAGCCACATCATCAATGGGAATCTTTCCTCTGGAATCACCACACCACCATTTTCTCTGATTTTTCGACCATATCTTTTTGCAAACAAAACGTTAACCAAGCAACCTGTCCATGTGCCCATGAAGAAGGACATATTTGGCAGAGTTGTTACCGTACCTGACCAGCCTCTGACGGTCTCCATAGAACCGGGCACACCATTGATGATTAAATAGAACACACCAAAGACGTAACTGGCGTAGAGGACAATGACAAATACGATAGGAGTGAATAACATTGCAAATGGTCTGACCAGGTGTAATCTGATAACGTCTTTAACTTCTAGTTTCCACATGTCTTGTGGAGAGTGAATGTTAAAATTACGAGTTGACAATCTCATAGCACGGGCATGACGACTGAGAATGGTTGGGACATATGTCTCCTTCAAAGTGAGTTCACATGTAAGGTATATTACCAGGCAGAGAAGTCCAGAGAAGTAAAGAGGTATACGCCATGCTGCAATATCATCATCTGGTCTGCTGTACATGAGGAGTGAAGAAATGGTTGGTCCACAAGAGGGTCCGAGAGACACAAAAAGGGCATAAACTGCCAAGAATTGGCCTCTTACACTTGGATCTGAGAACATATCAGAAAGAACACCACCTGCAGAAACAATAGGGGCACCGGAGAAGAAACCAGTTAAAAATCTGAAGATCATAAGACTTGGGACGTTATAACAAGTGGCAGTGGTTAATGTAAATACACCTGATATGAGAAATGGAATCAAAACACCGATCTTACGTCCATATACCTCCGAAATTGGGGCAAAACACATTGGTCCCAGTGCGATACCAATGATATAGAGTGTGTCTGTTAAAAGAGTAACTTCCCTAGAGATGCCAAATTGTTCATTCATGAGTGTTGAGAATCTTGTTGATGACAAAGATGTTGAACCCAACTGGCAACAGAAAGTCACAATACCGTATAATATAGTATGGTAGACTTTCTTTTTGAATGACCAATTGGTTGGTCTAAGATAGCTTCCCGGATTCAGTGTCAGAAGACCAGACTCATCGATATTGAAATTAAGACTGTCCTCGTCTTCGTTCGTTGAATGGAGAGAGTGCTGGGACTTGTGGTCAGCTAACTCGACGTTGTCCATCCGTGTATTCTCTTCAGACTTGCCCATTATTTGAATACCGTACAGAGAAAGAAAGAGAAAGAGAAAGAGAGAGATCGATGAAGTGCGTTCAAGCGTCGATCAATAAAGTTTGAAGGGTCTTCTAAGGTACTCTGATTGGAGAAAAAACTTCTAATGTTGAAGATTTGTCAATATTTGAATAAAGTGAAGTCGATAAATGACTTTTGGGGGGCAGACTTATTAATAATTTTATAGGAAAGATTCCGGAGATGGCTCATCCTTTTTGTATCGCTTTGTGCCGCCCGGCATTTCCTATTTAGGAATCAGACCCGTCCTATACCCGCTAATTCCTAGTCCTTCTGAAAGTCGCAAATGCCGTGATCGGATAACAGCGATTAGGGTGACTAGACGGGACTAGACGGGACTCGGGGGACTCGGGCTCACAAGATGGCCAAAAACATCCGCACACCTCGAAAAAGGTTTAGTTAGTGAAAAGCTGTGTGCCATACATTGAAAGGTTTCAAGACAGAACACTCAAAGGAGTAACTGAAGGCTATTTGAACTGAAGATGACCGAAGAGTCAATATCCATTGAGCAGACAAATGCCATTCGTGTTTCGCTTGGGATGAAGCCGATTCCTGTGGAGGGACAAGCTAATGAACCAAAAGTGGTTGGCAGTGATGGTCTTTCTTTAAGTGAAACAAATAAACTCAGGATATCTCTTGGTATGAAACCAATTAAAGAGACCACCAACGAGAAGACTAGTGTAAACCAGACATCTGAAGATTTTCAAGCTGAGAAGCGGACAAAGGAGAAAGATGAGAGACTACGACAAAAACTTGAGATTGCCAAAACTAAGGCAGAAAAGAGGCGTAAGTTGCAAGTTGGAAAGAGTCTTCTTGAAACCGAACAAGAGCAAGAAGACGAGAGTGATTGGCTCTCAAAGATATCTGCGAAACCAATGACTCTGAAAGTAGGTAAGAAACCATTGGTTAAGAAGCAGACGAAACATATCGATGATAATTCCCTTGCCGGTATCAAAGTGTCACATAGTTTGCAGGATCTAGATTCAATTGGCACCGAGGACATTATCTTAACGTTGAAGGATAAAGAAGTTATGGAAGATGATGACGGTGATGAATTGGAATCTGAATTGATAGTTCAAAAGAAAAAAACTGAAAAGGAATTATCAAATAAACTAAGAACAAACAGATATGATGCCAATGGTAATGAAAAATCCCAGTTGGAGTTACGCGAAGAGGAGATGAAAGACCAAGATGACAATGGATTTATTCTTACTGGTGGTGAGATCAATTTAAGTAATTTACCCAAGAGTCAATCAGTAGGGAATCAAGAAGAGCCCAAGACCAATCAAAAGAAGAGATTACACTTCACATTGGATGATCTCGATGATGATGATGATGAAGGTGAAGCTAGATCAGATTATGCCAAGGCCAAGCCTATAAAGATGAAGAAACTGAAAAAAAGAAATGTTAAGTCACAATCAAGGAAAAGAGACTTTACAGATGAAGATGGTGATTCTTTAATAAATCCAGTAATTTTGAACAATAATGATGAGGATTTTGATGATGACTACGAACTACGTTCGAGATTGGCATTGAAAAGAAGCAATAAGCAAAAGAGGGAGAAACATAAAACACCTGAGGAGGTTGCAGTTGAGATTGAGGAAGATAAAATGAGGGCTATGGATGTTGATTCAGACAAGGATCAAGGTGTAGTAGTTGATGAGAATTCTGAATTTTTGGCTACAATAACTGTTCAAGAGGAAGACACAAAAGTAAAGACCTCAGTTGATGAGTCAGATGAGGATGTGAAAACAGAGGTTAAAGACGTTATAATGGATTCACCAATTCTAGAAGACCCGATTGAAGAATCTGTTAATACAAATGATTTCCGTGGTGGATTAGGATCTGTTTTAAACCTTTTGGAATCTAAGGAAGTTGTTAAAAAGGCTAATGATGCTGAAATTGAATCCAAGAGGTTGGCAAAGGAGATGAAAAAGGAATTGGAATTAAGAAAGATCAGATATGATATTGAAAAGAGAGAACTTGAAGAATCTTTACGTAATGATCCTGGAATTAAGAAAATGCCCAAACAAGAACAAGATGAGTATATTCAGAAACGTATGGATGCCATCTTATCAGAACAAAATGCAAGAGAGATGACTCAAAAGCTTAAGGATTACAATCCACAAGTTGATATAAAGCATTATGATGAACTTGGACGTGTATTAGGAGAGAAGGAAGCATTTAAGCATTTATCTCATCAATTCCATGGTAATGGTATGTCTAAGAGTAAAACTGCTAAAAAATTGAAGAAGATGGAAGATGAACGTGAGGCCAAATATAGAGAATCTTTGACAGGTAATGGAGGAATTTAGATGTGCATGGTTTATTACTGAATTATCATGTACACAAATGTATGTTTGTCTATTAATTATTATTATTAAAAAGTAGACAAGGGTATAATCTATAGATCGGCCCTTTACAGTTTTTCCGGAACATGGAATGTTAATGCCCCACATGAGCTTATCTTCAACAGGGTTGGTGCGGAAAATCTCCCCCCCCCCCAAATAAAAAAAATAAAAAAAAAGGAGATCGGCAAGGGGGGAATCACGGGGTGTCTCAGACCAAACGAGGTACCATTTCTGCATTAGATTTAACCAGTTTTGGTATATATCCGTTTGTGTATGGGTTTTTTTTTTGGTTATATTTAATGAACTTTATAAAAGATAAAGTCCTTAATAACTACCATCTTACTAAGGATTAAGCAAAGTTATAAGCTTTCTAAAAGTGGCTGTAAATGGGACGATGCGTGAACCGATGATCATCGCTGCCGTATAAAACATATTAGTGATCTCCTGCACACATATATAAGGTCTAGACCCGATATCTAGACCCCAATACTATATATTACTTTGATAAAACAAAAAACACAATCGTATCGTTAATAACTTCAGATAAAGTTGTACGCATAAAAAACCGTTATTTTTTGATTAAAACCGTTATAAATCTCAACGGTTATAAATCTCAACGGTTCTGCCTTTAAAGGTTTAAATAAGGGGAGCGTGTGGTGCGTACCGACATTTTTATTTCTTTTTTTTTTTTTTTTTTTTTTAATAAAAAAATTTAAAAAAAAAAAAAAAAAAACTGGGAACCTGAAACTTAAGTAGGGAAAAAAAAAGAAAAAACCCCATACATAAACAACAACTTTTGCTTGTTTTTCTTCATAGAGAAAGGAAAGGATAAAAGTTGTTATTGGAGTTTACCATCTCATAATAGAAAAACACAACAACAACAAACTTCCTCTTTCTTCAACACTTTATACATTCGCTTTTTTTTTTTTTCCAAGAGACAAGTTCTATCCAGCCACGTGCATTTTCTTCTACTTTTGTCTTTAAAAATCATGATCACAGTACAAGTTAATAATCCACAGACTCAAAGCACATCACAATTTGAACAATCAGCATTGAAGAAATTAGAAGCTCAAGGGAAATGGCCACAATTTCAAAGTCCAATTCCACCGAGGTTAAAACCTTCAAAATCATCAGCTTCTTTAAGTAAACAAGATTATGATCGATATTTCACTATGGATGGCCGTAATTCGGTTCGTTCTCGTGTGGAAAGGGTTTTACCACCTATTGATATTAAGATCGTTGGATTCTGCCTTGTTTGGTATCTATTTTCTGCAATTTCATCAAATATTACAAAAGTTATCTTGAAACAATTTCCACATCCAACAACTTTAACAGAAGTTCAATTTTTAATAAGTGCAATGTTTTGTCTTGGAACTATTGGATTTATAAACAATAATCGTTGGTTAATTGATATTTTCCCAATTGGTGCTATTCCATCAAGGGAAAAATTTCATAAAGAACGTACAACATGGAAATTATTACAACCTACAAACAAAATCTTTAAACAAGTTGGTCCAATGGGTATGTTTCAATTTGTTGGTCATATTACATCTCATCAAGCTACAAGTGTCATTCCAGTTAGTGTTGTTCATTCTGTAAAGGCATTATCACCATTATCTACAGTATTAGCTTATAGATTTGTCTTTAACGTTAAATATCCAACAATTACTTATCTTACATTAATACCTTTAATGTTTGGTGTTATTTTAACATGTTTTGCAAAGACACAAAGGGCAAATGAATCAACAAATTTCAATAAGGGTTTAATTTATGCATTTATATCAATGATTATATTTGTTTCACAAAATATTTTTGCTAAAAAGATATTAACAATTAAACCAAAAGGTTTACCTAAAAAAATTGATGAAGATGATGAAGATGATGAAAAAATTGATAAAACTACTATATTATTTTATTGTTCAATGATTGGATTTTTTTTAACATTACCAGTTTATTTAGTATCTGAATTATCAAATGAATCATTAACAATTTGGGATATTGATATTAAAATAATGTCATTATTTATATTACATGGACTTTCTCATTTTTGTCAAGCAATGTTGGCATTTCATTTAATTGGATTAGTATCACCAGTTAATTATTCAATTGCTAATATTATGAAAAGGATTGTCGTTATTTCAATGGCATTGGTTTGGGAAAGAGAATCTGTTAATGCAAATCAAGGATTGGGATTATTATTTACCATGGCTGGTTTATATGCTTATGACAGATGGGGTATGGTAAAGAAATAGATAGGTTTGTTGTATTTATATTTAATAGTTAATACTTAGTTAATTAATACTTAGTAGTTATTAATAGTTGATTAATAGTTAACTAATAGTTAATAGTTAATTAATAGTTAATACTCTATTAATACTTAATACTTAATACTGATTATGTAATCGGGGGATTACATAACCACTTACATAATGCATGATTACATAACCACTTACATAATCATGCATGATTACATAAGCAGGCCCCAACAATTGATTTGAAGTGCGCGCGCGATGCTGTTTTTATGCCTATAATTTTTTGCTGGGTGTGTGGGGCCAACAAAAAAAAAAAAATTACCAGCAAAAGGGCAGTTTGGTAGAAAGATGATTGGCCCATTTTTGTTTGGTTTTTTTTTTTTAATACTTTGAAATTTGCCCTTTCTAACTTGTTAATTGTGGGTTTATTGTTTATTTAAATGTGTTTATTCACACTGTTTTGTTGTAGTTTTGTAGGCTTTCCTGCCCCCCCTTATTATGCAGGGCCACGAGTAGGCAGAGAGACAGCTGATTGGGAAAAAAAAGAAAAAAAAAACTGCCATTAGCTAACATTTTCCCACTGAGATCAGTCTTTTCTCTTTCTCTCTTTACTTTGTGTCTTTACTTTGTGTCTACTTTTTCTCTTTCATAGATAAAAATGTCTACAACAGTCACAGGTAGCCAAGGAACCCAGGGTTCTGGTGATTCTACTGTTACCCAAAGAGGTAACGTTGCTCAATTAAGTACCACAAAGAATTTAACTGCTATTGACACTTTTGGTAATGTATTTGAAGCACCAGATTATACCATGAAGGAGATTCTTTCTGCTATTCCAGATCATTGTTACGAGAGAAGACTTACTACATCTTTTTATTATGTCTTACGTGATACTTTTGTCATTCTTGGATCAATGTATCTTGCTAATCTTTATATTCCAAATATTGAAAATTCTTTTATTAGAGGTTTAACTTGGTTTGCTTATTCAACTTGGCAAGGTCTTTGGGGTACTGGTATTTGGGTTCTTGCTCATGAATGTGGTCATCAAGCTTTTTCAGATTATGGTTGGATTAATGATTTAGTTGGTTGGATTCTTCATTCTTCTTTATTAGTTCCTTATTTCTCTTGGAAATATTCTCATGGTAAACATCATAAAGCTACAGGTCATTTAACAAGAGATACAGTTTTCGTTCCACCAACTAAAGAAGAATTTAAGAAAAAAAGATTTATTGAAAAATTTGAAGATCTTACAGAAGATTCACCAATTACAACTTTATATCAACTTATTATTCAACAACTTGGTGGTTGGTTAGCTTATTTAACTACAAATGTTACTGGTCAACCATTTGAAGATGTTCCAAAATGGAAACATAACCATTTTGTTCCAACTTCACCAATCTTTGATAAAAAGGATTATTGGTTTATCATTTTATCCGATATTGGTATCTTAATTATGGGTACTATTTTATACAATTGGATTAAGTATATGGGTATTTTCCATTTCACAATCAATTATTTGATCCCATACATTTATGTTAATCACTGGTTGGTTTTCATTACTTTCCTTCAACATACTTCTTCTGAAATGCCTCATTATGATGCTTCTGAATGGAATTTTGCTCGTGGTGCAGCTGCTACTATTGATAGAGAATTACCAATTGTTGGTCCTTATATCTTCCATGATATCATTGAAACTCACGTTTTACATCATTACGTTTCTCGTATCCCATTCTATAACGCTCGTGAAGCTTCTGATGCTATCAAGAAAGTTATGGGTAAACATTATAGATACAGTGGAGAAAACATGTTTGTGTCTCTTTGGAACGCTGCTAGATCTTGTCAATTCGTTGATGGTGACAATGGGTTAAGAATGTACAGAAACAAGAACAACATTGGTGTTAAACCAACTGATTGATATTCTCTTTATATACATTTTTTATATATATATATTTAACGTTTATTTTTTAAAGTGTAAATCCATCAACTTTATCGGTATCAACAAACCAATCAACAAGTTTAAGATTCTCTTGACTTTGCATTTCAACTTGTTCATTCCATAAATTAGAATATTTCAATGCATCAATTGGTGAAATTGTCTTTCTACCATCTTTCAAGACATATTTAGTAACTGCACTAGCACATATTTTATCTTTACCAGTAACAAATTGTGATAATATAAAGATCCATTTCTTATCCCATGCAAAGATTCTTGAACGAATTGTATACTTTTGGAAAGGTTTAATCTCTTTTTTAAAAGAACAAAACACATTAGCAACTGGTACAAATACAAATTGTTTAGATTCTGTTGGTCTTTCAATAAAGAATCTTTGAAAGATTGTAGTCATTAATTCTGAACGAGCAATATCCAATTCTTCAAAATATGTAGAATTGGATTTATGCATATAAAAATCACATTCAAATGGTGAATTATAAGTTTTATATTCAGAAATTGCAAATGCACTTTCCATTTGATCATAAGGAAACCATTGGGGGAACAATTTAGCAAAGAATAAATTCTTACTAAATACCCAGTAAATACGGAAATAATATGCCAATGGTAATGATTTATACGTAGAGACAAGGAATAAGAAGAACAAAGTCTTCAAAATAGAAGTAATCATTTCTTTCAAATACCAATTGATAAGAGTTTCTTTTATCCACTGTTTCTTTATGGGCTTTTCTTCAGAGCAAAGAGGTGAGAGAGAGAAGATGCCGACATAGTACCGAGATGGTACCGAGATGGTACCGAGATGATGCCGAGGGGTGAGATGGTGAGAAACAATACGCGATAATTACGGGAATTTCCGGATTAGGAAGTCTACAACGAGTTAAAAAAAAGGCCCATATGATAAATTTACTTTCTCCACACAATCTTCTCACCAGATACCTTACCATCTTTGAGCATAGCCCATGCCTTGTTAGCAGACTCAAAGCCTGGTTCCAAGATGAGCAGTTTAGCGTGGTGAATCTCCTTAATCAATGTTGGAAGCTTCTCCGACCAGAACTTGTTGAAACGACCAAGAACCTCATGATCTGGAACAACATGAGTACCGAAAATAGTAAACTCCTCATTTTCACAAACGTAGGCAATGGTAAATGGTACAACGGTAACCTCACCGGATCTGTTATCAAGTTTAAGATCATCCTTAGATTTGAAAAGCAAACTATCCAAAGAAACTTTTGAAGAATTACCAGTGGCATCATATAATGATTGCCAAGTTTCATCAGATGCAATGGTATCCAAACCAAATCTAATGTCATCACCAATACTCTTAATTTGATCAATGGCATCAGATTCATTGTAATCAACAACAACATCTGCACCAATTGACATCAAATATTCATGATTCTTCTTTGAAGCAGTTGTAATAACTTTCAAACCATATGCCTTTTTAGCAATTTGAATGGCAAGAATACCAGTAGCAGAAGCACCACCCCAAATAAGAATAGATTTACCCTTATCTGATTCAGTGATATGAAGATTACCAGCAAAGGATAGAATAACGGTGGTAAGACCCAAAGTCACAGAAGCTGCACCTTCAATGGAATCAATTGGTCCCGATCTGTATTCACCAATTGGAACAGATTTCAATGGAGTGTCATATTTGATGGTAGTATATGGAGAGGCAACAATGTATTCGGCAAAGCAACCATTAACCTTGTTGTAGTTACCATGAGTGAAAGCAGAAACAACATCACCAACTTTGAAACCAGTAACACCTTTACCAACTTTTTCAACAACACCAGCAGCGTCACTTCCTGTAATATCACCAGGACGACCTTGTTTGTAATCAATGTGCTTCCAATCAGTTGGATTAGCAGCAAATGCAGTGGTCTTAACAATAAGTTTACCATCAATAGCATCTGGGATTGGAATATTGGAAATAACACCCCACTTTGAAGCAGTTGGCTCTTCGGCAATGACAAAAGCTTTCTGTGACATTGATTTGATTTGATTGATAATAGTGAAAATGAAGACTCTAAAAAGGAAAAGGAAGTATTGAGGGGGGAAGATTTCAATGTATTTATACGTCGAATAAACACTGTGTTTTTTTTTCTTTCAACCGATTCCGTAATAACCACAGTAATTGCTAATGTTGAAACTTTCTATGATTTGTAATGAATCGTGCTTATGCGCGTCCTCGGTTCATCGGAGTTACACGGAGCGCAGCTGACAAAGCATAAGTCACGTGACATTCAGCTGAAATTTATTGAAAGGGGGCAACATTTCCTACTAAACAAGAGAGAGAGAGAGAAGGAGAGAGCATCCCTTTAAGTAAGGAATATTTGATTGGATTACAAAATAAGAAAATGTCCACACCAACTCCAGCGAGCCTTCCTCGTCCAATTGCAGCTTTCATCACTCGTTCTAAAGAATTGGCATCTGCTGACCCTGCGATCTCCTATTTTTGTAAGCTCTATGCCGTTGAGCAGATACTATCAAAGGGGTTGCACACTTCAGATGATGACATTGCTCAGTTTGCCATGCAATTACTTGATGAGATTGAAACTGCTAAGTCATCCACTTCAATAGATTTCTTGGATGTTATTCAAGATAAGGAAACTTCCATTGCTTATGTTTTGAATTTTGCAAACAAGATATTTGGTTCTGCACTTATGGCTATACAAGAACAAAGGGTATCAAAACAAACAGCTATGAGTCTTATGGCAGTTTGTAACTTCTTTGAATTGTTACAACTTTGGAAAGAAGAATCCGAACGTATTGAAGAACTTGAAGAGACTTCAAAGAAAGTTAAATATGCAAAATATCATGCTGCAAGAATCTTAAAATCGTTGAAATCTGGAGAAGATCCAAATGATTACGTTCCACCAAAGAATGACTTTGTTAAGGATGGAGAAGAAGAAGAACCCCAGGCAAAAGATGAAGTTGATCCATTAGTTGTATCGGAAAAATCTAATAATGATGACTTTGGACTTCCTTCGGTGCCGACAACGATAGGACAATCTGTATCTCCTCAAGCGGTACCAAAGTTCATCGATGAAGAAGTCCCCAATACAGACATCTTTAAACTTCCAGAGGCTCCAAAATCTTTCCCTGATGAAGAAGATGAAGTGCCATTATCATTACCGGAACCACCAAGGGCACCTCCAAAAACTGTAACTCCAACCATCACATCTGTGGATCCAATTGAAAAAAAACTAACACCAAAGAAAGAAATCAACATCAAAGAGATACTGGAGTCTAGTGAAGTCTATTCAAAGGCACAGAAACATGCAAAGTTTGCCATATCTGCTATGAATTACGAAGACAAAACTACAGCCATGAAAGAACTTCAGGCAGCATTAGAGATGTTAGGGAGACTCAGTGAGTAACTCTTATTCATATATCTTATATTCATTACCAATTATGTAGTCTTATAACCAACCAACAGAACGAGATCCTTCTACATCATCCTCTGGATCATTATATTCATCCACCACCAAGGGGATTTGTCGTACATCCCCATTCTGACCGTATAATTCTTTCCATGTATCCCACAGATCACGAACGTACAGTTGCACATCAATTCTGGTCTCGGGGGTGTGAACCCTACTGATCTGAGATGAATGGGCAACTGCTGGCCACCTTATCGACCTGTACTTGAGAAGTTTCACATTTGGTAGACTCCAACGGGAATAAAAGTTGTATGCAATCGGACAATCCATTGTCAATGCCTGTGGTGTCATCTTAATGTGTTTCTTAACAATTTCGTGATTACGGTCCTGTGTTAAGTCAATTGTGGCAAGTTTAAGGAATTTGGATCCTTGGAATGATAAACATGACACATCACCAGTCACGTGTAACTTGCGTAGTTTCATTGCAGATGATAAAATCATCAATTGTAAAGTATCCTCACAAGAATCCCATTCTGGAAGATCTTCCAGTTTACCCCCTGATACTAGTCCTTCTTCCAAAGTGGGTCTTCCCAAAGTTATGCATAAATCAACTTCTTCAATAGACTCCATAGATCTGAAATTCACCGTATAAACACATGTTGTTGCATTGAAAACAACACCCTGATGTCTCCAGTTTACATATTCTCCAAAACATTTAAGTCTTTTCAAATTTGGCATGATAATTGAATCTGGCGGTGCCAGTTGCATTAAGTCCATACCTGAGAATATCACCAAATCAGTTAAATTTCTAAATATGAGATGTACTGGTCTATCAGGTCGGTGAATGATAGCATTAAGAGTTGGTTCCAACTGATTTGCACCATTCTTTGAAGTGATTTTAAGTTTGGTAACATTACGGAAATCTTGTAATACCTTCAATGAGTAGTTGAATCCCACTTCCGTTGTGACTTCCAATGTCTCCAACTTTGGACATTTCCAAACATTACAACCTAATATGGCACCCGGATCATTGAAGCCAATATCCATAGTCAAAGTTTTCAAAGTTGGTGCAATGATATCACCTAGTGATGTAAGCTTTGCAATTATATCATGTGTCAGTTTAAAATCTAATTCAACATGAAGCTTTTCCACTTGAGCTATCAAGGGTAATATTCCAATATTGACATCACCTGCAAAGAAATCAACATCTTTCAGCGATGTTAATTTGATGGATAAATCTTTCAGATTAGGGAAAGATACTTCATGCAATCTTGGAAGCAAACCATATGCATGTAATGATAATGAAGTGATATCTATTCCATTGATAAATTCCAATGTAGGAGCATCTTCAATTTCAAGTTTTTCAGTTATTGGATTTCTGGGTACCATTGATAAAGCCACTGAACGACCTCCTTCTGTTGACGGTTTGAAAGTTATATATCTTATTCGATAACAATCAGTTATTGAAATATTTTTCAATAACCCATCAAGAACAAGACCATTAATCTCATAAGATACCAATGTTTTACCATCATGTGACCTTTGTTTCAGAAATTGATTGTGTTCTTTAAGAGTGTTCACGTTTGCATATGATGATGGTGATATTCCATGCCATGCGGAGATATTCAAATCACTTGAGACCGGTAGGGTATCATAGTCCAAGTTCTCTACCGAGTCTTCATCTTCAAACATCCAATTGATAGAATCCAGCCCGCTGGATTTTATAAAGACATTTGAAGGAAGTTTCTTTCTGTATGTCAATGTTGCATTCTTCTGTCCAGTATTAATCATTACCCCTAGATGTTTAAGGGAGATACATTCGTCAACCATTCTTCCCAAATGGAGTGTGGTGGTGCTGATAAGGCAGTATTTCGAACATGAAGAAGTGTGTTTATGGTAACGTGAACAGTTAATCACAGTATAACATTGTCTACCTTTAAACAATGATATTATTTTTTGGATTCTCGTTGACATTGGGTAGTTCTCGAGAAATACATCCAAGACATAAATCGTCTTATCGGTTTGTGGTTTGGTTCTCTCCATTTGAGCAATAAACTCCTTTGGATCTGGATATGAGGATCCCGTACTTGATATGGTAGTCTTCTGTATTGCAAATGTAACTCCACCTTCTCCAATAGTGATGATAACAATCTCAGTTCCAGACCACAGATCCGCATAGAAAAGGACATCCCTGATAAGCGGGACATCATGTACGTTACTAAGAAGCTGTTTGATTCTCAATGGCTCTATAGAGTCCAATCCCATCCTTTTTATAGTCTCTTTGCTGCTATTTCGTCTGTATTTGCGGGTTTGTTGTTGTGCGGATGCCAAATCTTAAAGAAAAAAAAGAAAAAAAATTCAAAAGGTAAACAAACTGACGTCTTTTTTTTCCCAAAGAGGAAAGCGCACAATATCGAGAACAATGGCCGGTTAGCATCTTCACACTTTCAACAGCTTTTAATGATTATGACAAAAAAAAAAACAAAAGCCACATTTTTAATGGACAAAAAGCATAGAAAATGTATAGAATTAGTATATAAAGGGGAAAGAGTCGAATGTTATGTCCACCCCGGACCCCACTCCGTCTCAATAAAGTGATGTCATGGTACGGTTATCACGTGAGTACGTCAAAACACCCTGAACATTGCAAAAAAATAAGCCGGTTTTTCCTGTTAAAGAAACGTCAGCTGACGATCAAAAGTTTTAAATAAAGTGACAATGGCGAATTCTTTTCTTTGTTTGCCGTTAAATCAAACCCGAAAAGGGGGAAAGCCGCATTGTATTTTCCTGCAAAATGGCGGGGCCCCGCACAATTGCACAAAATATGAAAATTTATCCGAAATGGCTGCGACAAATCTCGGGGAAACTCTCGGAGTATATAAATATAACGAACCGCATCTGCTGATTCCAATTCACATTTGTTGTACACCCATTTCAAATACAATTACCTAAAAAGTAAACGCAAAATGTCTGCTCAATTCGATATTGAAGACGTTTTATCCAAGCTTACACTTGAGGAAAAGATCGGTCTTTGTGCCGGTATCGACTTCTGGCATACATACCCTGTTCCGAGACTAAACGTTCCATCTCTAAGATTCTCTGATGGTCCAAACGGTATTAGAGGTACAAAATTCTTTAATGGTGTCAAAGGTGCAGTTTTACCAAACGGTACAGGTTTAGCATCCACTTTTAATAAGGAATTGCTCCAAGAAGCTGGTAAACTCGCAGGTATTGAAGCTCATCACAAATCTGTTCATGTCGACTTGGGTCCAACTACAAACATGCAAAGAGCTCCAAATGGTGGTCGTGGATTCGAATCATTCTCCGAGGACCCATACCTTGCGGGAATTGCCTCTGCTCAGATCGTTAAAGGTCTCCAGTCCAAAAATGTTGCTGCCACTATGAAACACTATGTCGGTAACGATTTGGAACATGAACGTTTCTCATCTGATTCAATCATCACAGAGAGGGCATTGAGAGAGATTTATTTGGAACCTTTCAGACTTGCCGTTAAACACGCAAACCCAAAGGCATTCATGACTGGTTACAACAAGATTAACGGTAATCACGTTTCTCAAACCAAAAAATTCATTACCGATATCTTGCGTGAGGAATGGCAATGGGATGGTACAGTCATGTCCGATTGGTTTGGAACGTACACCTCCAAGGAATCCATCCAGGCAGGCCTGGATATTGAAATGCCAGGTCCACCAAGAATGAGAACCCAGGAACACGTTGGTCAACAGATCCAATCCCGTGAGTTACACATTAATGACTTGAATGACAGAGCTAGAGGTGTTTTGAAGTTGGTCAAGTACAGTTTGGATTCTGGTATTCCAGAGAATGGACCAGAAGACGCAGAGAACAACACCGCTGAAACTTCGTCATTCTTGAGAAAGTTGACTGCCGAGTCAATTGTCTTGTTGAAGAACGAGAATAACTTGTTGCCATTGAAAAAGGATGCATCTGTTGCCGTTATCGGTCCAAATGCTAAGTATGCTGCCTATTCTGGTGGTGGTTCTGCATCTCTTGCTGCTTACTATACTGTCACTCCATACGATGGTATTAGTAAGAAGGTTGGTTATAAACCTAAATACACCGTTGGTTCTTATGCTCACGTCTCTTTACCTGGATTGTCAGAACAGGGTGTTAACCCAGTCACTGGTGAACCTGGTTGTCATTTGTCTTTCTTCCATGAACCAAGAGGTACCGCTGGTAGACGTAAGTTTGATGAATATGACTTGAAAACTTCTTATCATCATATGGTTGATTACAAACATCCTGAGATCACCAGTAGCTCTACTTTCTATGGTGATTTCGAGTCCATTTTCACCCCAGATCTCTCTTCTGAATATGAGTTTGGTGTTACTGTTGTTGGTACAGCTCAAATCTTTGTCAATGACAAGTTAGTCGTTGATAACAAAACCAATCAAAAGAGAGGTGATACTTTCTTTAATCAAGGTACCGACCAGATCACCGGTAAAATTCATTTGGAGAAGGGAACTCCATACAATGTCCGTGTTGAGTTTGGTTCCGTTCGTACCTACCACCCTGACAAGGTCGAAGGTATTGACTATTCTGGTATCGGAGGTATTTCCTTTGGAGTTGCCCGTGTCTTGGACCCACAAGAAGAGATCAATGAGGCTTGTGAGATTGCCAAAACTGTTGACAATGTCATCTTGTGTGTCGGTACCAACGGCGAATGGGAATCTGAATCATATGACAGAAGCTCTATTAGTTTACCAGGTCATACTGATGATTTGATTCGTGCTGTGGTTAAGGTTAATCCTAATACTGTGATCGTTAATCAATCTGGTACCCCATGTGAATTCCCATGGATTCAGGAATCAAAAGCTGTTATTCAGGCATGGTTTGGTGGTAACGAGTTGGGTAACGGTATCGCTGATGTCTTGTACGGTGATGTAAACCCATCTGGTAAGTTGTCATTGACATTCCCACTTAAGTTCCAAGACAACCCAGCATACTTGAACTTTAGAACTGAGAGAGGTCGTGTTCTTTACGGTGAAGATATCTTCATTGGATATAGATACTATGAAAAATTGCAAAAGAAGGTTTTATTCCCATTCGGTTACGGTTTGTCTTATACTACTTTCGACTTCTCTGATTTGAAGATCTCTACTGATGAAACTTCTAATGAGTTATCCGTTTCTGTTAAAGTCAAGAACACTGGTTCCCTTGAAGGTCAACAAGTTGTTCAAGTTTACGTTTCCAAGACCGAGTCAGATGTCATTAGACCAATTAAGGAATTGAAAGACTTTGAGAAAGTTTCTTTAAAGCCAGGTGAAGAAAAGACAGTCTCATTGAAATTATCCCTTAAGGACTCTATCTCCTACTTTGACGAATGGGAAAACAAATGGCATGCACAGGAAGGTGAATACTCCGTGCAGGTTGGTTCATCATCCGATGACATTGAACTCATTGAAAAGTTTAACCTTAAAAAGGGGTTCTACTGGACTGGTCTTTAAACAGCTCACTTTTTTTTTTTATTTCATCTTCCTTTTTACTGGACTTCTGTTGTTTCACTAGTTTATATTTAGCTTTACAATATACCAAATTTTTATTCGATTTACCTAATGAATCAAATTAAACGTGCAGTTAATCCGAGACGAGTCATCGATATATGCATCGGTTCGTGGCCGTACCGGATTTCAGCCGTTTCCACTCGGGTTCGTAGAATTTTAACATAAAGAAGCTCTTTAACTTATTTGACGCTTTGTTATAGAGAGTGTTATAACTTAGATATCATTATTAAATCCCCCACTAACTTAATAAAATATAAAGCAAACCTTTCATTTCTTTTGCACCTCCCAAAAAGAAAAGGAGTAAAAAAAAAAAGAAACAATTTATCCGAAGATCTGCGCGTGACGGCTCAGCGGGAGGTGACACATAGAAAAATTTCTTCTCGTATAATTTTTTAACTGAGTCATTTCTTTTTCCAAAGTATATAAAGAACAACTTCGTCTTTAGAAGTAAGAAAAAAAAGAATAAACAAATATAATCATTGCACCCTCTTTAAAACATATTCAACATGCTCGTCGACATCGTTTCTGCCCTCGTTGGTACTCCAATCCTTAACGAGACCAAGCCGGTTCTCACCCCATCTGCCTCTGCCACATCGATCGCTCAGCCAGTGAAACCAATTAACAATGGTTACAAGTTCAACTGGAACCTTTCTTTCTTTGATGAGATCATTGAGGTTTCTTTCTTTAAGACCTCCAAGTAAAAAAAAAGAGATTTACTTCATAATACCAAACACAAACACACACAAAATGTTTTATTCTGCTTTACTGCTTTACCCCCAAGGTACTGACATGAATTTTGATATGAAGCTTATGTAAGCTGGTATCACAATCACAAAAAAAAAAAAGAGTTATACTATAGACGTCAGGTACTTGGTTTTATCCTATTTTATATCACATGTTGTTATTTTCCAAAAAATTTTCTTAATGCTAATGAATTGTTTAATGTCCCCCCCCCTAAAATATTCTGTAGTACTTTATCAGTTCGGGCTTTGAAAGTTCCATTGTGCGAGCCCGAGGGGCCATATTGGAACGCGCAAATAAATAGAAGCGAATTCCTCAGATCTGTTAAAAGGCTGAGAAACTACAAAGAGTTCTTTTAAGCAGGGGGAGACAACAAGATGAGGTACTTGTTATTAGGCCTGGTGCCCTTATATTTGTCATTATGTGTATCACTATGTATGGCAGAGCATACTCATGAGTTCTTCTGGACAGTATCAAATGCCATGCTTAACCCTGATGGCGAACAAGAACGTAAAGTTGTGACGATAAATAACCAGTGGCCGGCCCCACAGATAAGAGTACATAAGAATGATCGTGTAATTGTCCATTTGACAAATAATTTGACAAAGGAGGACACTTCTCTACACTTCCATGGGATTTTCCAACGTGGTACCTCATATATGGACGGTGCAGCTATGATATCACAATGTCCAATACCCGTTGGTGAAACGTTCACTTATAACTTCACTGTCGAGGGACAATCAGGAACTTACTGGTACCATTCACATAACGTTGCACAATATGGTGATGGTTTCAGAGGTATCTTTATAATCCAAGATGATGAAACCGATCTTAAGTATGATGAGGACCTCGCTATCATCTTGTCGGATTGGTATCATAAGGATTCACAATCACTCGTTGATATCATGACAGCTCCAGGAGCAACAGGGTCTGAACCACATATTGACTCATCATTATTCAATGAGACAGCGTCACAGAATATCAACGTCCAACCAGGGAAGACATATCTTTTGCGTGTTGTTAATGGCGGTATGAGTGCAACTCAGTATCTCTACATTGAAGATCACACTTTCACAATAGTGGAAATTGACGGAGTAAGAGTTGATCCAGTAGAAGTTGACTCCTTGAATATAGCAACAGGACAAAGATATACAGTCCTATTCACTACAAAGGACACGAAGGACAAAAATTATCCACTAGTGCAAATGACAAATATCATGATGAGAAAGAGATATACAGTTCAGTGGCTTGTTTATGATGAGTCATTACCAATGGAAACAAATAAAGTGGAGCATAAATCATCAAAATCGCTTAATCCAGCCAATGACTTTGATTTGGTTCCTAAATCGCATACCCCTCTATTAGAGGAGCCAAAACATCGTATCACTTTAAACTTCAGTGCAAACTATTTTGGTGATGCTAAAACTTTCTATTACACACTTAATGGTCAACCACATATCTCACCATTAGTGCCGACTATCAACACAATCTTCTCGGCTAATGATACAACGGTTAATGATCCAGAAATTTATGGAGCTGCTACAAATGCCATTCTCCTAAACTCTAATGATGTCGTTGAAGTTGTTGTCAATTCATATGACCACATGCGTCATCCCTTCCATTTGCATGGTCATAACTTTCAAGTAGTAGCTACTGGTGCCAAACAGCATTATGATGTTGAAAAGACGTACAAGTATCATGAGTTCCCAATGATAAGAGATACGGTTAACGTTCCCGGAAGGGGATTTATTGCCTTGAGATTTAAAGCTGATAATCCAGGCGCATGGTTTTTCCACTGTCATACTGAGTGGCATGCTGTTCAAGGACTTGGGGTTGTTTTTGTAGAGGCCCCTGACCAGGTTCTTAAGAACCAGGTTCTACCAATTGGGAACAAAGAGATCTGTGAAAAGGCAGGAATGAAGTCCACCGGTAATGCTGCAGGTAACAGTGATATGAAAGACATGGATGGTCAAGTCAGCTTAGGAGAAACATATAATAAAGATTCCAAGACAACGCTTGATACTCATATGATGTCTAACACAGAAATGGATGCATCAAGCACAACAATGGAAATATCAAGTACGACAATGGCGACATCAACTACTACATACGATCATGTGTCACCATCAACATCAGCAGCGTCTCCAGGAGATACACAGATGGTGCAAGAAACAACATCCTTGAAGGAAAAGGCCATTGTATTAACAATTTATGCCATAATTATGACTGCAATCACAGCAGTATTTGCCGTAATTATCCAACAAAGCACACAGAGAAAGAAACGCAGGAGCAACTCACAACTACAATAGATAGTTGTTATACCCAATGAAGATATATTTATTAAATCCAACAAAAGATGCCCTATTTTTGTAGGTTACAAGCTTATCGGGCATATTGAAATCTGTCATTTCTGAGTGTGTCAATAAGATGGAATAGATATCTTGACAGTTGACCCTTACATAAGGCATCGTTCACAGCTAGATAGCTCTTTAACCGAGGCATAATTTCCCAACAATTGTTTTCTTTTTTGTAGATGTAGCAACAGTCCTCAATAATCAGCTGATATATCACCTGAAAAGCTAAATATGACGAACATCCAACAATATCCGCACGGCCATAAGATGGGGGGCACAGCTGGTGCGTCAACGGATCCGCGAATTTCCGGACACACCCGCTCGGTCCAGTTTTTTTTTATCTTTTTCATCGCCGAGTTCCGTCTGATCTCTCTTGTTAGGGCGGATCAAAGACCTTTATCTTCTACTAGAATTCACAGGAGTGAATATATAGAGTACGGAGGAGATTCTTCATCATGATTCAGAGGCTGTGCATACTGTCGGTGCTTTTTGCAGCGGCGCTGGCGGAGTCACTTAAGGGCACGATACAGCAGAGTACCCTCTTCTCGTGCCAGTTAGCCCTCGATCGTGGTTTCAAGTTCGAGTGTTCAGAGAGCTATTGGCATTGTTCTTGTGCGTTCGAGCCAATGGCAGCATCTATAGTGGAGTGCATGGATCGGTATTTACCAGACACGGTCAGCAGAAAAAGTGGCAGAGAAACCTTTATCATGGGATGCTCTAAGTATGGCCACACAGATCTAACATATGAGGAGGTGGAGACGAGGAGTAGGAATGCATCCACATGGATTAAACTTGCATCAGATCATTCCTGGAATCATACAGAAACACAATACACACCTATTCTTGTTGAACGCTCTGAGGTGGTTCCCAAGATCAGGGATTATAGGGCCTTCTTGGGTAACTTTGACAAAGCACAAAATTATGGTGTTATCATAAATGTCTATTGGATCATCTGCTGTTTGTGGTTTGGATTCTGGAACCATCTAAAGAAGCACAAAAGGCTCAACTCTAAACTTGTTAGTCCAAGTATCAACAGAATACGGCAATTGTTCACACTTCCATTACTATTTGGATCTCATCAACAGCCCTCGCATATATTGGGTAGAATCACATCGCTCTTGCCAACGACAGCTGAGGGGATCGTTCTTGCGATGTATTTCATTCTAAATACAGTCTTTCTCATTCATGCAATTGAGATCCATGATGATAACCAGCTCTTTGGACCTGGTAGTTCTGTATATCAGCTCCTTCGTTTGTCTGCGGATAGAGCCGGTGTTCTTGCATTTGCTCACTTCCCAGTTTTGATCCTGTTTGCAGGAAGAAATAATACTCTCATTGGTTTATCAGGGTTACCATATTCAACATTCATGATATTCCATAAATGGACAGCCAGAGTGATGGTTTTGGATGCTTTCATCCATTCTTTCTGTTATGCCTCTGCAATGCTTGTAAAGAAAACCTTGCTTACTCACTTGAAAGACTTGTGGTTTATCACTGGTTGGATTGCGACTGTATTATGCGCTATGATTATATTGTTTGCTGTGCATAACTTTAGGACTTCATACTACGAGCTTTTCCTCGTCACGCATATTATATTTGCTATCATCTTCTTTGCTTCGTGCTGGTTACATTGTGTTGAGTTTGGTTGGCTTGATTGGATTGCAGGATCATTGGCCCTTTGGGCTTTTGACCGCATCACAAGGGTTTACAGACTTTTTAGATTTGGTGCTCCAATAGCTCAAATTCTATATTCTGGTGACGAAACCTTAAAGGTAATCGTCACAAGACCACATGGATGGAAACCATATCCTGGATGTTTCGTCTATATTCACTTCCTCCATTGGTCCATTTTCTGGCAATCACATCCTTTCACGATTGTGGACTCTGTCTTGGAAGATGAAGAGATTACGATTTATATCAAAGCAAAAGATGGATTGACTGCCCAGGTGATGTCGTTACTTGAGATTAACGGGGCTATCACAATGAGAGTCTCTCTTGAAGGACCATACGGTAATAAGTCCCCCTGTGAAGCGTATGACAATGTGTTATTATTTGCAGGTGGTAATGGTATACCTGGACCTTTCTATCATTCACTGCATCTTGCAGAGCGCTCATTGATTATGAAACAACATGTCAAACTCATCTGGGTGATTGGGTCAATTAGCAGCATAGGCTGGTTTGAACCAGAACTAAAAAGATTGCTGAAGACTCGGATCAAATGTGATATCTATATAACAAGGGGATTTACAATGGAAATGGTAAAGACAAACTCTATGTTAGCTCAGTATAAGGATTATATCACGTTCCATGCTGGTCGAGCCCCATGTTCTAAGATTCTTGAAGAACAATTCTCCACTGCTCAAGGTAGTGTTGGGATTGTCACATGTGGACCCGGTATTATGTGTGACAATATTAGAGCTTATGTTGCTGAGAATCTAGACAATTGTCTTTATCGTGTTGATCTATTTGAGGAACTTCAAGTGTGGTAAAGAATTTACTAGTCATCTAATTTTTATTGATTTTCATTTAAAGGGGCCTGGGGTTTCTAAAGGGTCGATAAATGCAGGAAATACGCATTTGTCGAGGTAATACATACATGGTTAATTTCAAATTCTTTTATTTCATTTCTAGTTTACATCGTTTCTGTTTGTGAGGGCCTGCCTTTTTGGAATGCCATTTTATTTCAAAATCACAAGCTCTTGTTCATAAATCTTCTTCTTGTGAATGCCAACCAGTATTTAGAAGGATGAGATTGATCATCTCTGTAGATTCTCTCGATTAGACGAGCACTCAGCTCTTGACGGAATTGTGTGAGGTATTGTTTAAGCAAGTCGTACTCTGCCCTGTCTCTTGGTGGTTGATAAAGAGAGTTAAGTGGGAAGTTACCATCACCTGGGATTGCAAAGGAATCAAGAGACAAGTTTGTAAGGACTTTGTGAGCTTCAGAAGCAGAAGTTGTGGAGGTAAGCTTAGAAAGACAATCCGAAACAAAGAGGATACCATAGATTAATACACGATCAGCTGGTCCTTTAATTTCAAAGTTACGGAAGAACGAATTAGCACGGAAAAGATCAAGAACTTCATCAATGACATCGTAATCAGCATCTGATTGGTAAGCTGGACCACGGAACTTAGTTCTAAGTGGGAGTAATGAGACATTACCCACAAGACGTTCGTTTGAAGCCGGGTCTGCTAGGAAAGTTGAATGGTATGCCTATGTTGTACGTGTTAGTTCATCTGATAAGAGTTCAAAACATTATTAAAGGGTGTTCTTAAATCACCCATTGAAAAAAAGAAAACACCATTCAATCTATGACAATTCAACCTACAGGCATTGATGAGGAAAGAAAACCAAACACAGGCGTGAAAACACTAGCTTGTATATGACACAAAATCACACCTCCTCCCTTCAAGTTTAATGCCAATTGGGCCGCTCGATTTGAAATCTCGACTACGGGGTGTTCGGATGTCAGCATAAGTCTCACACCACTTCCTTATTGTTTTGTTGTTGCACTTATGCTGACCGGTTTCGCGAGAAGGGCTTGTGGATGGCTCAGGGGGCGCAGAGGGCCTCCGCCCCCCGCGCCTAAGATACACCCAACCTGCCACCAAGGATTTTGTCGCGCTTTCGATCAACAAGCGGGAACTCAACGAGGAATTCGGCTACCTTCAACCGTCAAACGAAAGACGCTGAAATACAATAAAAAGCACCGATTTCTTTATTGGGCGGCTAGCAGGAAAACTTTACCAGTTGACTGCTAAGCATTGCTATTACAATACCAGAGACAACACATCTTAACCGCTATATTTTTTGCTATTGCTAAAACAAACTACGCTTGAGCATACTATATAGTACACTTGAGTTTGATTTTGCTTACAAGGGGTACCTCAAAGCTTTAGGTTCCTCCTTTTTTTTTCCCCCTCAATTTATCATTCTATATACCTGCTGCATTGCACAGGGATTTGGTCATTGATCACATACACAGAGACAACAAAGCAACGTGTTTGGAACACTTTGAAGTACAGTTGGGAGAGATTGTCTCATATCACCTTGACACACAATGTCGCAGTTTACACGAGACGCTGTCTTCAACGATATTTTCGGTGAGTTCCGCCCTGACGCTTCCCCATCATCGGATACAAATGATTCTCGTCCTACATCACTGCCATTACCTGTCACAGGTCAACAACAATATACACCAGTTGAGAACGTCACCATTGATATGGCTCGCATGCGCACGCTAGATCCAGCACGGTCTGGACAGGTGTCACAGACCGAGATCGTCAACGGCGATCCTGTTCCTTTAATGTCTAACCCAATACATAATGAACATCCTTACCGCACAATTCAGAGTCATCAACAACAACAGCAACAACAATCATTGGGAGATACGCGACCAATGCAATTACCAAAACAGAGGTATCAACCACAACAACCTTTACAGATGCCTAATGTACAGGTAAACCATCAACAACATCAATTTGCTGGTGCTCATCACGAGAGTAACAGACCTATGCATCCAATGTCAAGGAAACCACCACCGCCATCACCATTGGAAAGTAATGGCCATCACCAATTACCTCAGGTTGCACCTTCAAATCCGAATCAATTCCATCAACATCAACAGATTCCGCAACAGCATCAAAATCAGCATCAAATACATCCACATCAACGTCATCAAATGCCAATGAACCCTCAACCTCAAGGTATCAGATCACAACAACAACCACCACAGCAAATGCAACCTCAGAGAATTCCTGAGCAGCTCCCGCAGCAAGGTGTCATCATCCCGTCACAACAGATACATCCGGGACAAGAACAGCGCCTGCAGCAACAACCTGTCCCACAGCATTTGATTGGATCAGTTGGTAACTTAAGGCCTGCTGCTGAAATCCAAAAGCAACGTCTTCAACCCATCACTACTGACATCTCGAACACAACTAGTGCCCAGAGAGCCAATTATCAGCAATCGCCAGTTACTTCTAAACCACCCCAACAAGGAAGATCTCCAATCCTTCAACAAGGAAAGAACTTCTTCTCTAGAAGTGGGTCACGTAATGTTACTTCTCCTACAATTAACAGTAATGGGACATGGTCAACTTCCTCAATCCCATCCGCTAGTTCCGCCGCAAGAGCTCCACCATCACCAAATCGGTCAATGTCACTGAACTCCTCGTCTTTACGCACTTTCAGATCTTCAGATAACTTGCAACATGTTACGTTAGGTAATAACGGCTCCAAAAGTTTGAAGACCTCAGGGGGACGCTCGATCCCGCAGAAGTTTGATATGAACAGTGGAACCACTGGACTTGGATTGAAAACACGAAGCTTCTCATCGATTGGAAAGGCTAGACGTGTCTCGTCGAGTGCATCCTTGAGCTCTCAAAGAGTCTCAAGCACCAATTCATTGGCATCAAGAACCATTGTAACTACGGCTTCAAGACCACCAAAGGTTTATCCAGCTATATTGTCGCGTGTTGCCATCCTCTTCAGACGGATCATTGTCCTCACACAACACAATAAGGATGGTTTAGAGTACAGAGATTCTTTCACTGGTGCCGAAGCGGTAGATGCAATTGCTTTTATCATTAGAACCACAGACCGTAATCTTGCTTTGCTTTTGGGTCGTGCCCTTGATGCGCAAAAGTTTTTCCACGATGTTACCTATGAACATAGATTAAGAGACTCCATGAACGAAGTGTATCAGTTTGATGAGGTATATCTTGGAAGCACAGAGCCACAAAGTGGTGTTGAGAGAAGTTCTTCTTTCTCTTCTGATACACAAAGTACTCTTGTTGCATCTGATTCTTCAGCCAACTTATCTGCTGCTGCAGAGGCTGCTATTCCTGTCAACGGTGTCTTCACCTTGTTAACGGAGTGTTACTCTGCCACCTGTACCAGAGACTCTCTTTGTTACTCCATTGCTTGTCCTAGACGACTTGAACAGCAGGCTCGTTTGAACATGAAGCCACAAGGTGGCCTGAAGAGAAACGAATCGCATGCTTCGTTGCACGAGGAAGAGGAGAAGAAACAATTATGGTCTCATACCGTTCCAAGACAGTTGTTGGAGAGTCTGGAGAAGAATGAGGTGAAACGTCAGGAGTTGATCTACGAGGTTGTTGCCACTGAGCGCACTTTCTTGAGAAACTTGGAGTATATTCGTGATTATTGGATCAGACCACTGAGAGAATCAAACATTATTCCTTTGGCCGAACGTGAGAAGTTCATTCGAACCGTTTTCTTCAACGTCATTGACATTTTGAATGTTGCCACTAGATTCCGTGATGCATTAGTCAGAAGACAGCAGTTGAAGCCAGTAGTTGAGAACATTGGTGATATTTTTTTGGAATACATCCCATACTTTGAGCCTTTTGTCTCCTACAATGCAGGTCAGTGCTTTGCCAAATATGAGCTGGAAAGACAGAAGGCTGCCAATCCGCTGTTCAAAAGATTCATTGAGGAGACTGAAAGATTACCTGAATCTAATAGATTGAACATCAGTTCCTATTTGTCTCAGGCTACTACTCGTACCGTGAGATACAACTTGTTACTTAAGGATATTATCAAGAACACCAAAGAAAACTCCATTGATTTACCAGATTTGAAGAAAGCCTCAGACCAGATTCACAAATTGCTGGAACGTATTAATGTGAAAGTTGGTAAGGCTGAGGACCGTCACGCCTTAATTCTTTTGAAACAACGTCTTGTTTTCCGTCCAGGTGAATATGTTGATTTGAAGCTTGGTGCTGAAAACAGGAAAATCTTGTATACTGCTCCATTGAAGAGAAAGAATCAGGATAAGGACAACCAAGGTGATGTGTATGTCTATCTCCTTGATCATGTTTTGTTATTTGTCCGTGTCAAGGTTATTAACAAACGTGAACAACACAAGGTTTTCCAAAGACCAATCCCACTCCCATTGTTATTTGTTTCTGCTACTGAGGAGATGCCAAACTTGCGACTACTAATGAAAAAGCCAGGTGCTTACGCTCATGTTTTGGGTCACCCAGCAGCTAATGCAGATACCACTAAAAATCCTATCTCCTTTGCATATGTCGGTCGTCGTGGATACGAATTGACTTTGTATGGTGCTACTAATAGTGCACAAGAGTCTTTGATATCTGTTATTGAACAGCAACAAAACAAATTAAGGGAAACAAATGATATCTTCACTTTGACTCCATTAGCTGAGAGATTCTTTGACATTTCCAACAGAATTAACTGTCTTGTTCCATATGACGGTGGTAGAAAGTTGTTGTATGGTACTGATTCTGGAGTTTTCACCAGTGAAGTACGTACAAAGAATGGTCAAAGAATGGTTTCTAAGCCGGTTAAAGTCATTTCTAAGATGAATGTTACACAGTTGGAGGTATTGGAGGAGTATCAAACATTACTTGCACTGGCTGACAAAAAGCTGTATGCCTGGCCATTGGAGATTTTGGTTTCCCAAGATAAGAAGACTGGAAAGGAAATCATGTCGCATGTTTCCTTCTTCAAAGTTGGTGTTTGTGGTGGTAAGATGCTTGTTTGTGCTGCCAAGAGTGATTTGATTCGTGTCTTTGAGCCTACTGATCCATTTTCGAAGAAAATGTCAAAGAAGAAATTTAAGAATGAAACACGTGAATTCCATTTCAGTTCAGAGCCTGTTTCTATTTCATTTTTGAAGACTAGATTGATTGTTGGTTGTACCAAAGGATTTGAGATTATTTCACTTGGTGATGGTAAGATTGAAGCGATTTTGGATCCTGCTGATACATCTTTGGATTTCATCACCAACAGAGAAGGTTTGAAACCATTAGCGATTCATAGAATCAGTTCTAATTTCTTATTATCCTATTCTGATTTCTCCTTCTTCATTAACAAGAATGGTTGGAGAACGAGATCCGATTGGATGATTAATTGGGAAGGTATTCCACAAAGTTTTGCACTTTGGTATCCTTATTTATTGGCATTTGAGCCTACATTCATTGAAATTCGCAACGTTGAAAGTGGAGAACTACTTCGTGTTATTCTTGGAGAGAACATTAGATTACTACATATGGGATCTCAAGAAATTTTGTATGCATATGAAGATGAACGTGGATATGATGTTGTTGCCTCATTGGATTTCTGGGATAAAACCGCTGCAAAGAGGAGTGAGAAGTTAAGTGAGATTAAAGAAGAGGCTTGACCAAACAAGGATCGAATCTCCTCCACCCGGGAGTTCCCCCCCCCCCACCACTCACCACTTCCCCATCCAAAAGAAAAAGAAAGAAAAAAAGAAGTGGAATTTGTCATGATATCTATAGAAACTGCTAAATTAATGTATTGAAATGCTAGTTGTCGGCCCAGCTCCCTCCTTCGTAGCCGTGTTTTTCCACAATAGGCAACGCCGGTCTGCCATATTGCGCCGTGTCACAAATCTTTAAAGGGGCGGAAGGATAACTCCGCGCGGCTAAAGAGATCCGGCTGAAGCACGAGAAAGGCTGGGAGTCGCAGGAGAGATCGGTTTTGCGTACGGCGATGATTCAAATATTTTCCAGATATTGTTGAAGCGTGGGGGAGGGAGTGGGAGTGAGATTTTCTGACTCGGTTTTTGGGGCGGGTGGGTGTGCTACAATGTGTTCACTAACAAAGCAACCCATTTAAAGTGTAAGTATGTGGATGATAGACACACAGAGAAGGAGGAGGAGGATACCCTTGTTTCCCTTTTAAAGCATTGGTCATTCATTTGTCGTACGAGATCTTTTTTGACGGACCCGAAATTTTAAAACAAAAGGTGTCCCGGGGAAAGGAAAACCCACATAATCGCAGTGCGCTTAACTCCACATCCTCACCGCCCCCCCCCCCAAA
Organism: Petasospora bimundalis; assembly: GCA_030569745.1. NCBI lineage: Eukaryota > Fungi > Ascomycota > Saccharomycetes > Phaffomycetales > Wickerhamomycetaceae > Petasospora > Petasospora bimundalis. The sequence goes on from JAJMLR010000015.1 coordinate 41,968, forward strand.
AAAAAGAGAAGTCCCGGGGATGAAAAGAGAAAACCACTCCCGGCTAAATGATCATTGGGGGGGGAGTTTGCTGGAGTTTCTCTCTGGAGAGTTTCTCTGGAGTTATGGTCTACAAACTTGTTTGAATGTTGAATATGTATATAATCTATAGATAGACATCTCAAAGAAAGGCGGGGGGGATTGTGTCATAAGTATCGTTATCGTGTGTATCGTGTATATATATATATGGATCAGTGGTCATGATCATGATCATGATCATTAAAGTCCCAACCACATTCACCAGTTTCAATGTGTAGATCCAACCATTCGTTAACGCTATTAAACATCTTTCCACAATGTTTACACTCACCACCAACTAAATTTCTCATTTTCTTCTTTGTACCTGTTGGATATTCAAAATGTAAAGCTTTTAAATGATTTTTATAAGTATCACAACGTGAAAAGACACCAGTAGGATGACATGGCATATCTTGATTTTGAGAATGTAATTGAGCAGCCAATTCAGGGTTCATCTTATTTAATAAAGCAGTATTAAATGGACATTTAAAAGCACCTTGATCTAATCCAGTTTCACGCCAATGACGTTTGTTATGTCTAAATAAATCATTTGAACGAGAAAATCCACGACCACAAACTTGACAAAGATAAGGACGTGAAGAAGGATTTAAATGAATGGATTTATGAGTTGATAAATTTGAAAAAAACAAATGACATTCAGGACATTGTTTTTTCTTTCTTGGTTTAGTTTTAGTTTTTGAAATACCATTTTCTGAACTAGTTGAACTTCTCTTTATAGCAGGATGTGTCATAATTGAAGAATTTGTAATAATATTTGATCTATTTGTCAACATATTATGTGGATAAGAAAGATGACCAGGTTCAGATAATGGTGTAGAAGTTGGTGATGGTGAAGTATTTGTAGTACCAGTATTTGTTAAACTTGGACTTGTTATATAATTCATTTGTGGCATTTGCATTTGAGCTTGAAGTTGTTGTAATTGTTGTTGAGAAGGTTGAGTTTGACCATTTGTATTATAATTTAATTGGATTTGATTAGCAAGACGATAATCCCATATCTGTGATGGGGGTGGTAACACCACCTTATGTACCGGTGGTGGTAGGATGATATTGTAATCCTTATTGAAAGTCTGGTAACTCATATCTTGTCTCTCCATATCTCTCACACTCTCTCTCTTTCTCTCTTTCTAACTCTTACAATACTAAAATCATAGAAATACAAGTTAAATAGGACAAAAGCAAAAAAAAAATTCAAAGAAGGAATGGCTCGTTTTATATCGAAACGGCTGTAAACTCCTCGTAATCGCGCGCGGTATTTTGGTGCAGTTGAACAATGGGACGACGGAAAGCCACTCAGTAGGGCCCTTACGGATGTGAAAAAATATTATGGCAATAAATGAAACTGGTTTTTGCTTCTGATTATATACAATTTATATTATTATTGTATCATTCATATAACAATAAATCTTTTTCTCGGCTTTAGTGAGAGACGAGCCGGGGTTTGGCAAAGGCGGGATGACCCAAAAGGCGCGCAAAGTGCCACTAAAGCCAAAGAGAGAAAAAAAAAAGAACCCAACTGCTCGGCATGGCGCTTCCGCCCGCGCAACCGCGTTTTATTTTTGCGTGTGGGGCCCTTTTGCCATTTTATATACCCGGGGGGGGGGGGCACTCATGCGATGTTATGTTAGAGAAGTTAATCTTAGATAGAGTTCTGTTCATTTTATAACATCTTTATGTTAGTTTATAACATCCTAATGGTAGTATGTTATTAGTTTATAACATCTTAATCTTAATCTTAATCTTAATCTTAATCTTAATCTTAATTATATGTTAATGTTAATATGTCACTCTTAGTGGTGTATGGACCAAAGGGTCCTCTTTACAAGGGTCCATTGATTTCTATTACAAAACTATTCATTTCTATTACATTAAAAGATTAGATTAAATTAAAAGATTACATTAAAAGATTAGATTAGATTAAAAGATTAGATTTCTATTTCTTATATACATATCTCTCACTTTTTAGTTTGTTTTTTGCTTTTGAGATGGCTTCTTATATAAAGTAATGTAAAACATAATGAACAATACCAAATAAGAAGAAAGGATTAAACAACCAGTTGCAGCAGCAAATGGTGTACCATAACAAGTACCCATATTTGGAATCCAAATGTTATATTCTTGAGAATATTTAAAGGCATAAAAAGTATAAGTTGTAAAATAAACAAATCCTAAATCCAAAATAAATTGAATAATTTGGAATCTTGTAATCCATTGTTTCCACCAAACTTTAATACCTCTAGCAGCAAGGAAATAATACCAATACATAACAACATGAACACCTAAATTTAATAAAATTGGAACCCAAGAAACAGAAGTAGCACCATTCAATTGAATATAACAAAGTAAAGCAGTTGCACCATGATGATAAGAATGTAAGAAAATGATTTTTTTCTTTTTAACAACAAGGAAAAAAGTATCAATAAATTCAAGATATTTTGTTAAATAATTTAAATAATAAATTACAACAACTTTTTTATGCCATGAATTTGGAGAACAAACTGCATATAAAATACCATTTTCAAAAATAATTGGGAAAATTTGTTCAAATAAAAGTAATAACATTGTACCTGAAGCAGTTGTTAAAAATAAATTATGCAATTGAAATAATGCATTTAATTTTAAAGCTGGTAATTTTTTAAAAATTAATTGACCAATAGTAATAATGAAATAATAACAAGAAATTGTAATAATAACTTCTTTGTTTGTTGACATAAAAGTTTCATTTGCAATCCATTCAAATTCATTTGGTATAAATTTACCACAAGTAATTAAACTAATAAATTCATTAAAGATTGGCCACAAATAAATACCAAATGGTCTTTCAATACTTGGAATTGAAACTTCAACAAAACCCGGAGTGTTTTCATTGATCACCTGCAAATAATGCGGCGTCTGTGTCTTTATCTGTGTAAGGAACTCCATAACAAATCCGATATATTACAAAAGAAAAGAAAAGGGTATAAGAAAAAAGGTAAACAACAAAAATTCAGCGAGAACCGAGAAATTTAAAGGGCCCTCTGTCAATGGGAGAAAAAAAAAAAAAAATTATAATTAAAAAAAAAAAAATAGGGGTTAAACCGGTAATTCAGATTATATTTATTCAAATGTATTTATATTTATATTTATATATTTATTATATATTCATTGTAGTTATTATATATTCATTGTAGTTATTATATATTTATTATATTAAATAATTATATTAACTGATCAAATGATTGAATATTAGAATTCCATCTTTCGGTTAATATGGGAACTGTTGAACAGTTTTTCACTCAACAAATTAAAAAAGAAAAAAAAACAAAGAAAAAAGAAAAAAAAAACTTTGGCAGCTCGAACGGCGTTACACGGGTGTATTTTTTTAATGGATTATGTAATGGATTATGTAATGGATTATGTAAACATGCACGTGAGTAATTATCACGTGACCAATTATTACACGTGACTTTAAATTATCACGTGATTGAAGGTGGTCACATGACACATCACGTGACAAGTCACGTGACAGGATTTTTTTTCGGGGTTTTTTCGTCATTTTTTTTGCCATAATTTTTTTTTTTTAGTGCAAATGTTGCGATGGCGTTAAATAAGTAACCGAGCGTATACAATTTTACTTTTACTTTTACTGTTTTATATAAATTTTTAAAAGTTGTTTTTATTAGTTGGTTGTTTATTGAGAGTGTGCCGGTGTTGTGTTATTTATAAGGGAAAATATGGAATCAAATACTGCAATCACACGATCATTATCAAAAGTGAAGTTAAAGATCTCTTCAAAATTTAAATCAGATTCACAAGATGAAGGTCACGTTTTAAAAGCAATGAAATATGATGATACATTAAATACACAATCATCATCATCAACCTCAACTTTGACTAATCAACAAGAATCAAGATCTTCAAGTATAGTAATGGAATCAATATCAGAAGTACCCTTATCATCATCAACTACTTTAACACATCAAAGATCAACATCTCAATCAACAACACATTCAGAATTACAACCAACAATGACAGATCATATTTCATCTGTACAATCATCACGTAAAACAAGTTTAGATGATAAAGATCAAGATCAATCACTTTTACCACCACCACCTTTAATTAATTCAAATTCATGTTCACAATCAATTGAATTATCATCACCATTTGGAAGATTATCTCCACCAATATCTCCAATGACTTCTAAATTAAGAAATGGTTCTATCTTTTGTGATCCATTGGATAATATAACTAATGTATTAGAAACAAATTCAACAATTCCAAGTGTTAATGATTTTGCTGATGCTATGGCATTAAGTATCTTGGATAAAGTTGATGAAAATACTGATTCAAATACTGAATGGAAAATTTAATGATTCTTGCTTCTTCTTCTATCTTCTTTTATCTTGCATTATACCTAAAAGGTTACTCTCATGGCTCTCTCTCTGTTTCTTATGCATAAACTGGCAATATGGTGTTTTTTATATAGTTGATCAACTATAAATGGGGTTCTATCTACATCTTTAGTCTAATAGTCTAATAATACAATAGTCTAATAGTCTAATAATCTAATAATCTAATAGTCTAAAAATTATGTGTATATGTGATTTCTTTGCTTTATAACGAAAAACAAATACGCTCAATCGAATGTTACATAATCGTCTATTGAATATCAAGAATAAGAATCAATCTTTAATCCTTTCATACTCCTTTTTCCACTCCCCCTCATTTTTTCTCATTTATGTGTGTAAAATATGTTTTGTAAAGTCATTTATATCATCAATTCAAGATTTTAAGCCTTGACAGTTCTAACACCGGCAGAAGAACGGAAAATGGCATCACCTTCAGCATAACCTCTACCCAAACCGAAACCAACACCGAGCCAAACAGGGAAGGCACGTCTCTTGAACAACAAAACACTGGCAATGACACCACAACCAAAGCCGAGACCGGTCTTGACAATTGTGTTGGAGATGACAACGTCCCAACGGTCGTTAAGGATGGTTTGAGATGGAGTAGTAACAGTGGACATCTTTTTCTTCGTGTTAATTCTTCTCAATTCCTTTTTCAAAATTGATAATTGAAATCTTCTGACTTACTGATTGTGAATTGAATATAAAGAAAAAAGTTAATTGGTAAACAAAAAGCCCGTTGAAATGATTTGTCGAGCCCTTTTTTAAACGGAAACCCAAAAGGAAAAAAACATGAGTGCATAACAGTAACAACGGCGGTGTGTTTGATATGCTGCAGCAGAAAAAGAGTTATGTGGCACTGCTCTTCGCGCTCTTCGCGCTTTTCGCGCTTTTCGCGCAAGTAACAATAAATTGAGCAAGGGGACACACAGCCTCGAGCAATGACCCATAATGACCAAATTACCCACCCCTTTCCAGTTGCCTTTTTGAATTGAATTGAATGTTCAAACACGTTCCAATCATACCTTCATTGAGTCGAAAGTTTGCTAATATGCCATTGATACCTCCACAGCAACCACCATCCTGGAATACTTCACCAGAGGAATTGATCTTTAATGCTGAAAAATACATTAATGATTCTAAAGATCTTTATGATTCAATTGCTACTGTGACTAATGTTTCTGTTGATTCTGTTTTAAAACCATTTGCTCATTTCAATAACACCACTCAAGGTCCAATTAATCAATTGACTTTCTTCCAACACGTATCTGATAACAAAGAGTTAAGAGATGCTTCCACAAAAGCTGAAAAACTGATTCGTGATTCTAGTATTGAATTATCATTAAGAGAAGATGTTTATAAAGTGTTTAAAAGACTTGATGAAGATACTCCAAACTCCATTTTGGATCAAGAAACTAAAAGATATTTAAAGAAAACTCTTGTTGAATATCATCGTAATGGTCTCTCTTTACCATTAGATCAAAGAGATAAAGTTAAAGAGATTCAAAAAAGAATAAGTGATCTTTCATTGGAATTTTCTAAAAATTTGAATGAAAATACTGAATATATTCTTTTCACTGAAGAGGAATTAACAGGAGTACCAACAGATGTTCTTAATCAATTTACCAAAATTGATGATAAGTACTTGAAAATGACTTTTAAATACCCTGATTTATTCCCAGTTTTAAAATATGCAAAGAATCCAGAAACTAGAAAAAGAGCATTTGTTGGTGATCAAAATAAGAATTCTGATAATGAACTTTTATTAATTCAAACAGTTAAATTAAGAAGAGAAATGGCTAAACTTTTAGGTTATAATTCCTTCTCTGATTATAACTTAGAGGAAAGAATGGCTAAAGATACAAAGACTGTTAAATCATTCTTGGAAGATTTACAAACCAAATTGAAACCATTGGGTGTAAAAGATCGTAATAACCTTTTACAATTGAAAAAAAATGATTATGCAAAGAATGGACTCATCTTTGATAATGAGTATTATGTATGGGATCATCGTTATTATGATAACATGATGATTGAACAAAATTACCAAATTGATGAACAAAAGATCGCAGAATACTTCCCAATTAATCCAACTATCTCTAAGATGCTTTCCTTTTTTGAAAAACTATTTAACCTTAAGTTTGTCGAGACTATTAAAGATAAATCCGTTTGGCATGAAGATGTTAAACAATTTGCAGTTTGGAACCTTGATGATCAATTAACACCACAATTTGTTGGTTGGTTATACTTTGACCTTCATCCACGTGATGGTAAGTACGGTCATGCTGCTAATTTCAACATTTGGCCAGGTTATACAAGGGAAGATGGTTCGAGATCTTACCCTGTAACAGCCCTCGTTTGTAACTTCTCCAAACCAACAAAGGAAAAACCCTCCTTGTTGAAACATGATGAAGTTACAACTTTCTTCCATGAGTTGGGCCACGGTATCCATGACTTGATGGGTAAGACCACTTATGCTAAGTTCCATGGTACTTCAGTCTCTTGGGATTTTGTTGAAGCACCTTCTCAGATGTTGGAGTACTGGACTTGGTCTCCAAATGAGTTGAAGAAGTTGTCGGAGCATTACCAGAACGGCTCTCAAATCGATGATACCCTTGTTGAATCTTTGATTAAAACTAAACACGTTAATGGTGGTTTGTTCAACTTGAGACAGTTGCATTTTGGTATCTTTGATATCACTATCCATTCATCTGATGAAGACATTGATTTGGCCAAATTCTGGAATGAATCAAGACAAAATATTGCCCTTGTTTCTAATGGAGATTCAATTACTAAAGGATATCAGTCATTTGGTCATATCATGGGTGGTTATCAAGCTGGTTACTATGGATACATGTGGTCTCAGGTCTTCGCTGCTGATATTTACTATTCTCAGTTTAAGAGTGACCCAATGAACACGGCAAAGGGTGTCAGGTACAGAGATATTGTTCTTGCTAGAGGTGGTTCAAGAGATGAGATGGATAACTTGAAAGAGCTTCTCGGTAGAGAACCAAACAGTATTGCCTTCTCTACAGAGTTGGGATTGTGAGTTGCAAAAAAAAAAGATATATATGTACGATCACATTATTATTCAGCTAAGTAGTTATCGATAGGGAAACTGAGATCATTAGCAATACCCTTTATGAACTCGTAGGAACAGTTGATCTTCCATTTTGTCTTACCACCAATGTAATCAACATTACTGGATTTTAAGAAAAGCTTCATACTTCCAATATTAGCCACTTGTGTCATAAGGTCTACTGTTGATTGCATTTGAACACCAGAATCAATTTGATATAAAGCGTGTGTAATTGCGAAAAGACGCTCCAAATCGAATGGTGATGGCTCAAGGAGACGAGAATCAAGTTTGACACTCTTGTATTTCTTACCGGTTTTCTTCTTATGATAATCTTTCAACTTAGCAAATAGTGTCCAGTCATGTTTAGGGGCATTAAAAGATGCCAAATATCCTGCAATAAGAAGAAATTTCGACATTATCGGTAAATTTGAAGTTAAAACATCCTCTTGCTCTTCTAATTCATCAACAATAGTTGTGGTGATTGCATATTCTGAACCAACAAGTTTAAAGTTCTTTCTATAAATAAGATGGAATTCATGCGGTTTAAGCTCTCCTGTGATTACTGGATCAATGAACTTATTCCAAAGCTTTATCAAGATGTTTTTCAGCATTACAATGCTGGTGGTGTAAGAGTAAAATGATCCAACTATTAACTTGACATAACTGTCCCAAAAATGCTCTTCCATCTTGGAGTTCACTTTCATATCTTCTGGGAAATGACATAGAACTGTTTCCGTCAAAATCAATGTGGCCTCCTCACTCGTATAATTATTAAAGCAAACGCTGAGAATGGAACTAGTGATTAAAGCTCTCGGTACAGTGGTACAGACAAACACCACACAAAGATTATCAGATCGTGTAACCTCTTGAATCTTGACAAAGTTTCTGAAAAGGTCTTGATCATCTTCCATAATTTGGTCGCAACGGTCCAATACCAAGTAGTGTAACTCGTCATATTTCTCATCCCTAAAGAACTCTTGTAACTGTTTGATGAAAGCTTGAAAAGATCCAGTTGCCAAGGCATCGAACGTTACATCACCCTTCCTCATCTTTCCAGAGTCCACTTTCAAGCTCTGTATCACCCTCTTCCACAGGATCTTTGAGTTGACACACTCATCACAAGATATCCATGAGCTTCGTACCTTTTTGGAGCTTAGCACAGATCGTAGCGTCATTGTTTTACCTGTTGCAGAAGGTCCATGAATAAGAAGAGATCGTGGCGCAGTAACCGCATCTTCTGATATAAATGCAGATAGCAGATCCACCTGTTCATCCCTGGCAATGACCTTTTTCATCTGTAAACTGTCTGAACAGAGACTTCAGCCACGTTGTTGTGCTTACGGTCCTTTGTTGATGTTGAAGATGCAAGTCTTCTGAGAGACGACGCGCGAATATGGTTATGAGCAATGTTCGCTCAAATAACCAAAGGAAGGAAGGAAGTCTACGTTAATATTAAAGATTAAGAGTTTTGTATATTTGGAAAGTCTCTATTAGTCCTCATAATTACTGTTAAGAATGAATCTGTTCAACTGTTCCTTCTCCAGTCTCGTTCTCTTCTCCTCCGCAATGACATTGGTTGCCAATCTGACATTAGTAGGGACCGTCAAATCCTTTGTCGTGACGCCTTTACCTTTTCTTGTCACCAACTTGAAGGCAACTTTGCCACCTGTTGTAGATATTCCCTTTGGAGTATCTGATTCAACTTCAGATACTTGGGATGTGTGTGCACTGCCAGTTTGTGGTAACTCGATAGTAGTTTTGGAGTTCTTCTGAGAATTAGTACTTTCAAATACCAATTTCTTGAACTCTTTCTCCAATTGTTCTTCAATTCTTTTCTCCTCTTCTTCCTGGAACTTGCGCTCATAAGCTTCATAACTAAGTTTAGGCTCTTCTGTACTCACTTCAGAATCATCCAGCGTTAATGGAGTTGCCAAATCAGCATCCACCACGGAGGCATCATCGTCAAATTCGTCGTCGTCGTCCTCATCCCTTTCGTCATCGTCATCGTCATCGTCTTCATCATCATCATCATCTTCATCGTCATCATTGGAACCGCTCATCATGCCCTTGGCCTTTACAACTTCACTTAATGTCTCAATTGCCTCTTTAACGCCAGGTGCTCTCTGATACTTGTATTTAGCAAAGCAGTTCCTCACCTTAAAGTCAGTGTCCTTAGGAACAGGCTGATCCTTGATCCAGATGTAATAGTCAAAGAAGTGAAGTAATACATCCAAACGATTTTGCATCTTTGTAGCCTTAAATGTACATGACTGTAACAAGAGACAAACCATCTGAATACGGAAATACTCATCAGGTTGGTCAATTTCGGCAAGCCTAATGGGATTTGGTGAGTTGTTTGGATGACCATATGTGAGAATCTTGAAAATCAAGTCATGAATCACCATCACTCCAATGATACCTTGCTCGTATACCTGTGAGATATAGAAACACTGTGCCATTCTGATTCTGTTCAAACGGTAGTCGTTGACCTCCATAGAACGGATGATGTTTTCGAGAATAGTATCAACAACAACAATTTTAAAGTTTCTGGGCATGGACTTAACTACCTGTGCCAATGGTGTGATATTCTCATATCTGATTTTCTCTGGCTTTGTGAAAAGTTTCATAAGGGTGCTCCAAATAAGTGGGTCTTGAAGATCTGCCGTATCAAGGATTCTACGGACAGCCTTGACATTTGATGAATTTAATTCATTACGAACAATCTCTTTGAAAAAGAGTTGAGCAGGCGTGTACTCTTTAACCTGACTTTGAAGAGACTTAATTGATGGTGGTTTCAGCAAAAGGAACAAATTTGAAATTGCCATCTTGTTATTGATTGTAAGCTTATCTGACTTACGCTTTTTCTCCAAAAGCACTAACATTTCCTCCATCAACTGCTCGTGCTCATTCAAAAGATATTTGCCACTAATTTCAAAGAAAATTGTGAGAATTTCAATGTTATTGGGTACCACCAAATTCATAATAAGACTGCGGATCTTGTGGAATACAACATGTTCTGGCACAAGTTCAAACTTCATCATCTCACAAAAGAATAAGATGTTTTTGAAATCGAGATGGGTCTTGTGGATTTGTGATCTGAAACCTTGGTCTAAATATGTTATCAATTCCTCTTTGATATCATCCAAATGTGGGGAATTGGCTTTAAGAAATCTTGCGTAAACTTTAGCTTTACCTGTATCTCTTGATATGATAAAATGCTTCAATAATCTGTTGGTAGATGCCTTATTGGACAATTTGAGTTTCCAAAAGTCTAAAACACATTCATCAACCTCTTTGATAGTAGTTGCAGTTTCCAACTTCACCAAGAAATCGGACATGATATCAGCTTTCGAGTTATCAGTCTTATCAGCGTTTGCCTCATCAATGAGTTCCTGTGGGATCTCTGGGAAAGTTTGGTAAAATCTTTTTTCTTCATCATTTTGGAAGGCAGCATCTCTATTAGATATGATAGAGTCTGCAATAGTGGAATCGAGTTCTGTGGATTCAAACTTTGGAACTTCAACATCGAACAATGGACCCAAGGTTTCTGAAGCAAGTTTAAAGTTACCAAACAACTCACTTAATTCATCAAACTCCATCTCTAATTCCTCTAAGATACGACCAGTTCTAATTTGAGCCTTATGTTTCTGTTCTGATAATTGTTTGAGTTTCGAATGCATTTGAGTTGCTCTTGTGACAACTGCTTCTGTATAGGTCTTAAAAGTATGTCGTACTGTAGAGTCCTCTTGAACAAGAGTTGGAAATCTCTTTGTAAAAGCTAAGGCAACAGAGAGTGTAACACCGGTACGTAATTTATATGCAAGAACCTCTTTCAAAGATATCACGAGAATTGAGTTAGAATTCTTTTTACGACTCAATACCCAATTTGGTTGATCTGATGTATCATCAATAGAATGGAAGATACCAACCTCAACAAAGACGGTAAGGAGTCGAAGGAGAACCTTAACCTTTGAGATATGATCCTTCTCTTCTTTAGCATCCAATGAGTCCCCCAGCGGACTCTCAATCTGCTCATAGAACCACGTGAGTAATAGAGGTGTGAAATCAGGACAAAACCGTTGATGTAACATAGAGACGATCTCCATAGCGGCAAGAGTATCAATGGACTTCGACTTGAGAAGACCTTCTTGTACCGCCAAAAGAATCTCCGCATGGTATTTCTTGAGTGATAACGCTGACATCTCTTTCAATATGGCATCCTTCTGATCCTTATTGATTCCCTTTGCCAACTTCTTAACAAACGCACTGTTCTTCTTCAACGATGAGTCCGTTGTCTTTGGTTCTTGCAACTCTCCTTGCCAGGCGGCAAGATTCTTCTCCAGCGGCTTTGTTATAATGACTGTTAGTTACATTTTATAATGATAATATGAACGTATTACACTTACTTCCTCCATTGCCGCTCGTTCTGTTCTCCTTTTTCGGGGGCCAATGGCTTTCTCTTCAATGTGTGTTGATGCCGCAACTATGAAACAGAAAGAAAAAAAAAGGGCATACAGCGCGCGCTTTATAAAGCTTCCATCAACACTTTTATAAACTGAAGAGAACCAAAAGCTCAACAGGAAACGGAAAAAAAAAAAAAAAAGGAGGGGAGTGAGAAAGGAAAATGCCGCCCAGGTCAAAAAGAGTGCTTGGAGAGAGGACTGTGGTATCGGTAACTCCTACAACCCCATTGAAACAAGACGATGTCATCACAGTCGTATCCCCCACACCCGAACCTGACGTTATCGAGTCCGTTGAGATATCGAGTCGAAGTGCCACGCCAGAGCCTGTGAAGGACCCCGGCGACTCCGAGCTTGTGTGTCCAATCTGCAATGATAAGATGGTGTCGCTGTTACAACTCAATAGACACCTTGATGATGAACATGGCTTTGGTGGTGAACCTGTATCTCCTACGCCAAAGACGCCTACATTACAACTCGGTGGAGCATCATCTTTGATAAGTTCACTTGGATCACCGCAGAATGAGGAACTTCGCTCGTGGTTAAGGAAGACCAATGAGGTGAAGACTAAGATTCAAGCACAATTACCTAGGAAATTTGTTAAATTGGATATGTTGGACATATTTGACACAACGAATGGTGGATCTTTAAGTCCAGAATCTAGAAATAGTTCAAATTCTTCTATACAAGCATCACCAGAGATTCAAGTAACGAGAAGACATTGGCAAAAATCTACAGGTCATGATATTTGCAATTTTAAAAATTGTAAAAAGCAATTGAGTATTAAGAATGGTATTATAAATTGTCGTAAATGTGGTCATTTGTATTGTCATCAACATTCTAATTTTAGAATTAAATTGGATTCAAATGCTCATTATGATACAATGGGGACTTGGTGTAGATGTTGTGAGACTTGTTATGTTGCAAAACCAAATTATAAAGATTTAGGATTTTATATTGATTTGACTTCAACTTTTAAAGATTTCAGACAAAGAAAAGTTGATGAAAGACAATTATATCAAAATAAATTGGAAAAAAGGGTAATAAATCTTACTTCTATGTTGAATAAGATCGATAAAGATTTCAATTTCTCAGAATATAATAACAACTTTTTAAATTTCAAGATCAATTCCAAAAAGAAACAAATTGAACAACAACTAGTGAATTGGGAAGATGGTTCACATGTACTCAATTGCTTTGTATGTTTAAGAAATTTTAACTTCATGTTACGTAAACATCATTGTCGTCTTTGTGGTAAAGTTGTCTGTGGAGATGTTGAATCTGGTTGTTCCATGGAAGTTCCTATTAGTCATTTGACTTCATTATTAGATGTTCCAAGGGTTCATGATACAACGTCTATAAGAATGTGTCGTCAGTGTAAAAATGTATTGTTTTTAAAGAGGAACTTCCAACTTGATACTAAGAAACAACTTTCACCATTATTAGAGAAGTTTGAAACTCAACAAAATGTCAAGAAAACCATATTAGTTCTGATGCCAAGATTTCAAGATATGCTTCAAAAGTTACAATCAGATCATAATAAGACAAAATCTATTACACAAGAGGCTTCTAAATTGAGGAAACGACTTGTTGATTCATTTGCACTTTTCGATAGATTAACAAAGGAAATTGTTGGATTAAATTGTTCATCAAGAGATGAAGAGTTACTTCAAATGGCTATTAGAACCGAATCTTCTTCTTTTATTCAACAAAATATGTCACCATTGAAACAACTTCCAAAATTATTAGCTCAACTTGAAGAGAAATCCAAACAATCCTTACCAACTCCAAAATTTACAAGAGATGAAGTACGACAGATTAAAAGAAATAGAGATGAGTTAATGGTTTTACAAGAACAAAAGTATCTGGTTGAAGAGATGATTGCAACTTGTAAAAAAAACAGACGGTTTGATGAGATCGCTGCATTGGATGAGAACTTGAAAGAACTCCAAAGGGGAATTGGACAACTACAATTAGATTTAGGAGATGAAGGGTTTTGATTATATGGGGATTATGTGATACAGTAGAAAAGCGCGAACATATACAAATTTGTAAACAAACCCTTTTCTCCACACTAATCAAAGAGAAATAAACAAAGGACAAAGGACAAAGAGAGAAAGAGAAAGAGAAAGAGAGAAAGAATGACAACGAAACAAATTGATGAAATGCTCACTGAGTTGGCACACGTTGATTATCCAAGGCAGGTGACATACCAGTTGCCTACACCCCCCAATGTCGAAGCACCACATCGTTCTAATCAACAACTAATAAGGTCTGTTCTTTATCTTGGATTGATATTACGTGGTCCAAATGCTCAAAAGAGTCAGAAAAGTGATTATGTTGTTGATGGTCTTGAGACTTTGACCAGTGTTATGGATAATCTCTTTTTGGTAAGCAAATTCGGAGTTGCAAAGGAATCTCCATTAATGAAGAAAGTTGGTGAACATGCAAGTAAAGTATGGTTTGTAACGTTATTACTTATGATTAGAAGACTTGTCATTAATGTAATACGACTCATAAGGTTGAAAACTCAAGTGATGAATGAAGTTAGAAAAATGCGGTTAACCAATGAATTTAACCCATTAAAGACTATTATTATCGAGAAATACGAAAAAAAAACACAAGAAATATCAACTGAAATGAAATATGAAATACTTGAATTGGCTGGAACAATGGTGGATCTTGCCTTTGTCAGTATTGAGCTTATGCATTGGAGAATCAACCCAAAATTGGAAAGACTTTTGGGATTCATAAGTACGGCACTGAGTGTCTACAGAATGTGTCGTTAATCAAACTTCATATAAAACTCCATATAAAATTTCATATAAAATTTCATATAAAACTTCATATAAAACATTGTAATTTGACCCCATACTTTCATAGGTTGGGGGTGGTGCGGCCCGTACCGAGACCGGTGGCTCGCGCGTAGTGAAAAATTCGTCGATTCCACCCCGATGAACTTGTAATCTCTAATGGGGAGAACCGTAAAAGCAGAAAAGGTCGAAATATGCTTCGTTCAACTGTTTCCAAGAGGCTGATGGCCACGGTTGCTGAGTCAACAAAACCAGCCAAGAAGTGGGCAGCTCCATCCACCGGTGTGGAATCCCAGAGTCTTGAACTTCATTCAAAGAAACTTAGAAGTGCCGTTTTGAACGGTGTTGATCCAAAAGCTGGTCCTCCATCTTTGAAATCTAGACGTTTCAAGATCAGATACACATCTCCATCTGGCATCAATGAGGCTTTTAATGAATCGTACGCCTATTTGAAATCCAAAGCTGAGGAGAAATACACATTGGCTTCTCAGGCAAAGACTGAAGAAGAAAAGACAAAACTTCTTGTTGAAGCTCAGATCAACAACCCAGAAGTCAGATATAACTTTGAATACAATGAGAAGTACGACAACATTCCATCTCTCATTGATTACTCTCAACCAGTTTATAGAGAACTTAAGAAGCAACATTGGGAATCATATTCACAAATGCTTTTGATGCAAAGATTAGAACAACTTGCCATTATCCCAGATACACTTCCAACATTGGAACCAAAAGCAGAAATTTCTTTGAAATTCCTTAACCATACATCCGTGAATCGTTGGGTTGAACCAGGTTCCTTGTTGTCTTCCAATGTGACGATGTACCCACCTTCAATTAAGATTCAAGAATATGAGACTATTGACACTACTAAGCAATTGTATACCATTTTGATTGTTAATCCAGATGTTCCAGACGTTGAGAACAACACATATAAGACACATATCCAATGGGGTTTGACAAATGTGAAGCTCGATTATAACAATAACTTCATCACACCAAGCCGTTTACTCTCTGATGAGACCATTCATGAATTGATTGAATACTCTCCACCAGTCACTGAAAAGAACTTACCAAAGCAAAGATTTGCCGTATGGGTCTTTAGACAGGATTCCGAGATTTTGGATAAGCTTACACAGAGAGAATTCGACATTAGAACATTTGTCGAGGATAAGAAGCTGACAGCTATCGGTGCTCATTGTTGGAGATCTGTTTGGGATTTGAACACTCCAAAGGTTAGAGAAGCCTATGGTATGGACCAAGGTACTGTCTTCCACAGAGTCCGTGGTGATCAAAAGATGTGAGTAGAGACAAAAATCTCTATCTCTATGACACTTTAATGTCCTGTAAATATGACTACAAAAATAATAACAAATAGCTTTTTTTTGATAGAAAAAAGAGAGAAGTATCTAGAACTGTGTATGTTACATAATAGAATATGTGTAGATAAGAACATGGAAGTGATGGGGATTGGAGATATATTCATTTACCTCCATAATGCCAGTTGGAGATGATAGGTTCCTTTTTTGTGAAAAATTGTTCCGTATGTGCGTCGTAAGAGAGGTGAGGGGGGGAAGAGTGTAAGTGTATGTTTGTGTGTGTATGTGTGTGTGTATGTGTTGAATTCAATAATAATGGGAATTGCATGGAGTAACTTAGTTCTTAAGACCCTCAACGGCAGCCAAGATAACCTTAGCAAAGTCCAAATCCTTGTCGTCAAAGTTGATCTCCTTGATATCACTGGTGGAAACTGGAGCAACTGGCTCTGGCTTCTTGTTCAACTCGGCAAACTTAGCCTTGGCTTCAGCAATGAGAGCCTCCTTCTTCTGGAAGGCAGACTTCTCCTCCTTCTTCAAAGCAGCAGACTTGATCTGGGATGTGTGGTAGGCACCGTAAAGGATACCAGAGGCCAAAGCGGTGTATCTGAAGACCTATATTAATTGAAGTGGTTAGTATCAGATCATTGCGGAGTGCGTCGGTGGTTCTCTCTCTCTCTCTCTCTCTCTCTCTCTTCGAGACGACAATGGTCAAAAGTTCAGAATCATCAATTCTGCAACAATTCACCTCGGAGAAAAAGGTTCGCTGTGGTAAATGGATAGACAATCGGACATACGTTAACGGTAGACATTGTGGACTTGTGGATATGTGGTGAATAATCGCTATTAAGAGCTTAAACACTCGAACCGTGTTGTCCACAAACTTTTCGATTTTGCAGTTTCGCCCAATCAGAGCGGACGGGTAACCAAAGACTCGCGCTTTTTACCTTATTCAGCATATTCCCAGAACAGGACATTTTCTCGAGAGTATTTTTACGTAATACATTATGTAATCTAGCACTAAAAGAAGCTGTTTTGTGGGGAGGGGAGAAGAAAGAAAGCTCTCTCTCTCTCTCTCTCTCTCTTCTCTTTACTACGTGAAAACACCCTATTTCTTATTTTATAAAAAAAATTGAGTGTAATGATGCTCACTCGCACTCTTAAGAGAAGTACGTACATTCTGCTGATTATTGTCACAGTCCTGATTGCTTACCTATACAAAGCTTCCTTCCCACAACGGCTCCCCAACACTCTCAGGCGCCCATTTACCTCTTCCTCATCTCAATCAATTCAACATGATCTTCCTTCACATTATCACACGTCGGTGGCTTTCCAGCCTAAGTCCCGTGAAGATAACCGTTTGATGCGTAAGCATTTAAAAATGAAGCCATTGGACTCACCAAGTGGTGAAGACAATTACTTCATGTCTCAAAGAGCTAAAAGCAATCATATTGCATGTGGTGTTGCAGATGGTGTTGGTGGTTGGGCTGAGATGGGTTATGATTCAAGTGCTATATCACGTGAGTTGTGTTTAGCAATGAGTGAAGAATTCTCCAATGGAAAAGATGAGTCTTTGATCCACGACCCTCAATACCTCTTAGATCACGCTTTCAAAAAAATCACTAAAGATGGTGTTGTGAAAGTTGGTGGTACAACGGCATGTCTTGGTGTTTTCTCAGATGATGGTCAATTGAAAGTTGCTAACTTGGGTGACTCTTGGTGTGGAATTTTCAGAAACAGCACTTTAATCGCCGATACAAAGATTCAAACTCATGGATTCAATACACCTTATCAGTTGGCCATTATCCCTAAAGAGATCTTGAAAAAAAATCCAAATTCAAGATTTATTATGGATAAACCACAAGATGCTGATATCTATGAATTCAAAGTGGAGAAAGATGACATTGTGATATTTGCTACTGATGGTGTCATTGACAACATTGATGTAAAAGATATTGAACTTTACTTGAAAGACAATGAAGGTGAAGATTTAGACAAAATCAGCAAAGTATTTGTTCAAAACGTTGCTGAATTGAGTAAAGATGAAAATTTCCCTTCAGTATTTAGTCAAGAGCTGTCGAAGATCACTGGACAGTTCTATTCTGGTGGTAAAGAGGATGATATCACAGTGGTGATGGTTAAAGTGGAATGACCACATACAACTGTTTAATATCAGCATTCGAGCTTTAGAATCAATATATTTAGATGATTAAATAGTTAGTTTGATCTGTTTCTCATCCTATTTAGAACAAATTGCGTTTTCGTTTCATCATTAACAGTCCAAGAATACTGGCTGTTGTTAAAGGTTAAGAGTGGGTTACAATTCGTTCCTAGAGGGTATGTCACTCCATTTGTATCGGTCTCTCCAAGGCTTCCAAACAAGATCGAATCATCAACCCAATCCATGGAATTGAGAGTGTCCTGATTGCTAGTGTTGAACTGGGCGCTTTCGGCAAAATATGTGCTAGAACTGGTATTCCAAGAAGACAGATTAGCAGTTGATGGAATTTCTGTCGGAAAGACAGTAGATGGATTTCCCAAAATCTCTGGAGACTGTGGTACATCATTCTGCTGGAAGCTCTGGAATGGGAACACTGGTATTATAAACTCATCTTCAAAATCAGAATCTTTGTCGGGAATTTGGTTTGTTTGTATTAATGGTTCTGAACTAGTTATACGTTGGGCTTGAGCGGAATCTGGAGTTAAGGCACTATTACTCTTCAACAAACTCTCGTAGATGAATTTATCAAGTTCTTCATTACCGGTGTTATCAAATCTCGGTGGTTGTTCTTTACGTCTCTTCTTCACCTCTACTCTGGTACAATCGGTTTCTTCCCTCTTACCAGTGGTTGTCGGTCTCGCAGAGGTTGGCATCTTAAAGGTTTGATGCTGTCTTTCTTTGGTTCTTTTAGTGGTCAAAGTATTGAAAGGGACAGATGTTTTCCTTTTGGATAATTCTTTCAATTCCTTGATTAATTCATGATTTACAGATTCACTTTGAAGTGATAGCTGACGTTCCAGTTGTGAAGAGACGCATTTGGCTTCTGAATTAGGGTGAAGTGCAATCTCCTCATCAGCATTAAAATTATAAGTTTTTTGAATTAAGTCTTTGAATGTAGAACTTGAAACCATTTCTGTATCTTTATCGATATATTGTTGTAGTTGTTCATTGGTATATGAAATTTGAGAGTTATTCAAGTACATCTTTCTAAAGCATTCTCTATCTTGACTTGAACCAACAAATGGAACAACATCAATTCCCAAGTTTTCTGGTAAAAGTTTCTGAATACCATTATGAATTATTCTCAAAGGTATAAAGTTCATGTTTAATAACAAAGTCATCTTTATCTCATTAGGACAACATTTGTTATCATTACAGGCAATTGATGTTGTTCCATTTTTGGGACATTTAGGTATCTCATTTGTATAGAAATTTAATGGCTTCATAGGATCAATTATGAGGGTAATGAATCTATTTGCTTTATCTTTATTATATTGTCCTCTATCTTTGATCATCACCAAAGGTCTTTCAAAGTGTAAACAGCTTTTTGTTCTATGACCATTGATACATGCCGAACAGGAAAACTTTATCAATCTTAGGCCATATTCTTCCTCGGCCACTTTTTTACAAAGTTCTGAGTTCCAAAGTCTCAAATCAAAAGGATCCAAGGGCTTAGAAGATGTGAATCCCAATGGGAGGTATGCTAGAATCATTTAGAGTATTGGACTGGAAAAAAAGAAATTTTGAAGGTCTATCAGTAATTTCAGATCCGATCTTCTTAACTATGTTTAATGACAGAGTCATTTTCTGTCTATTATATATAAGCCATTTTCTGTTAATCTCGCGGGACTTCAAATTATTTCTCGTTATATCAAATCGGTTTAATTTCCTACAATGAAGATTTCTATAAAACAATGGAAGAGGTTATTAAACCTGTCAATGAATCACTCGGATTCCGAAACGCACGTTAGAAACCGCATCTCGGTGAAATTCTTTCTCTCTCTTCCTCTTTCTTTCTCTCTTTCTCTCTTTCTCTCTCTTTCTTCTCTCTCTTTCTTTCTTTCTCTTTCTTAGTAGAATCTCTGATCTCTTATATAACCATTTACTTATATTAAACAAATTTCAGGTGAATCAACGGCACAGAGTCCCCCACATTTCTCCGCTGCCGGTAGAATGCCGTTCTCGGCCGGTATAAAGATCGTTAACCAGACGATTTCCGCTTATGAATTTCTCCCATACAGCCATTTTGCATGTGCGCATATAAATACCCTTTGGATTCCACTCTTTTTTCTTCCTTTCTTCTTCTTTTGAACCTCTAATAAACATAATGCTTTCAAGAACTTCTCGTATTAAATCTCTGTCGATCAGAGCACTCTCAACGGTTTCCACATTACCTGCTCGTGCCATTGTGGCCCGTCCTCCAGTGGAAGGTATACCTTTGAATTGGAATTTGGAAGACATTAAGATCCCGGCTACTCTTAAGCCACATGAACTTCTTATTGAGACAAAGGCCGTTGGTGTGTGTCATACTGATATTGCATTGAGTGCTTTGGTTACTGGACCAAAAGTCTTTGGACATGAAGGTTCTGCTATTGTTAAGGCAGTTGGATCTGCCGTAACAGTTGCTAAACCAGGTGATCCCGTTTTGATGTCTTTCAACTACTGTGGAACGTGTACCACTTGTGTTCATGATACACCAGCTTATTGTGAAGATTTTGAACATCAAAATATCGTTGATGATGATGCAATTTACCTTTCAATGGATGATACTCCTATTCAAGGTAGATTCTTTGGTCAATCTACTTTCTCATCATTATCAATTGCAGAAGAGAAATCTGTTGTTAATGCTAAAGATATGAATCTAACAGATGATCAATTCTACACTTTAGGTCCATTGGGTTGTGGTATTCAGACAGGTGCTGGTGCTACTTTCCTTCAAGCTGGTACTAAACCTGGTCATGCAGTTGCAGTTTATGGACTTGGTGGTGTTGGTTTATCTGCTGTTATGGGTGCTAAACAAGCAGGTGCTACAAAGATCATCGCTGTTGATATCAATGAGTCTAAATTAGAAGCTGCTAAGGCTTTTGGTGCTACCCATGTCATTAAAGGTGGTAATGATGATGAAGTTCATGCAAAGATCATGGAAATCACTGGAAGAGGTACAGATGTTGGATTTGAAGGTATTGGTGGTGCAAGATTCATCACTCAAGCCATTAGAAACTCAGCTGTTAGAGGTAAAGTCTTGTATGTTGGTATTCCAAGGGACTATAACGAAGCCGTTTCTATTCCAATCATGCCATTCTTATTTAAAGGTGGTAGACTTGAGGCAGTCATTGAAGGAAGTGCTAATCCAAAGTTCTTCATTCCAGAGATGGTCGAATGGTATAAGAATGGTTCCTTCCCAGTTGATACGATGGTTCATAAGTACAAAGTTGAAGAATTCCAAAAGGCTGTTGCTGATATTAAGAGTGGAAATGTCATTAAACCTGTTCTTATCTTCTAGATAAGAATCATCCTATTAAATATTAACAGTAGAGATATGTGTAAAAGTATCGTCTCCAATTTTTCTAATCTCGGCACGATCTTGGAAATAGTTATCCTTCCAATAAAGTACTTCTCTTCTTGTATAAGGACCATTAATTTGAGTATCTCCTATCCATCTGAATTCCCATTCTTTAGGTTCTGTGATTATCTCGGTCGTTTTCAGAGATCTCTTCTCTCTAGGGTAAGCCTTACCTGTTTCATCTTTATATTTCAACATAAGTTCTTCCCTTTCCATCTCGTAAATGTCATTAAATCCATTAACAATCAATTTTTCACAATAATCAGTAAGATTTGATATTGTAAGTTGTTTTGTCTTCTCCTGTTCTTTAACTTCATCACTCAATTCAACTTTCTTACCATTCTTCCTAATCTTGATTCTTGATTTATTTAATCTTGCTAATGCCTCCATCGGTGTTTCCACAGGTTCAAGTAATTCTATTAGTTGACTTAAAACTTCACCAACGTTTACATCTTCTCTTTGTGAATCTTTCAATCTTTGTTGTTGAGATCTTTGTTCTTGAGCCAATTTAGCTCTCTTGATATCTTTCTTCTTGACTTCTTGCCATGCTTCATCATCTGATTGTTCAGCTTCATAATAGTTACCTTCTTTATCAAATACACCTGTTTCTGTTTCATTTTGCAAACTGAATGAGTCGATCTTTGGACCTTTCTTTGGTTTGATGTGATGTTCAGTCTCTTGGTTGAGATAATAAGCATTTTCTTCTTCTTCTTCTTCTTCTTCTTCTTCATCATCATCTTCTTCTTCTTCATCTTCATAACTCTTACCTAACTCATTATCTTGTTCAAAGGCATCCAAGTCCATAGTTTCAATAGCTCTAGAACTCTTCTTCCTCTTCTTCTCTGTATCATCGTCAGATGCAAACATATCTTCTTCCTCTTCTTCTTCTTCTTCTTCTTCTTCTCTTCTCTTCTTCTCTTCTTCTTCATCATCATCATCAGATGAATCCTCTTCATAGTCTTCAGCCTCCACACCTCTTTTACTTCTCTTATTCAGCACTTCTTCCTCATCCTCATCTTCAACGGCTCTTTTCACTTTCAGTGGATTAGAAGGATCGAACTCCATTGTTGTTGTTCCATTGTTGTTGATGGTTAAGTACATTTTCATCGCGTTTTCACTATATACGACCCATATACCCATATAACAATGAGCTGTGTTTGTGTATTAGTAGGTATAATAGAAGGTATATAATATATATAATATAATATATGGTATAATATATAATATAGTATATGGTTTAATAGTAAATGGTATAGTATACGGTACAGTATACGGTACAGTATATGGTATAGTATATGGTATAGTATATGGTATAACAGTTGTACATAGTAGAGTATACCTCTCATTTAAACATATATTACAGTATTTCCTCGGTCCAATTTGTATATAAACAGCATACACTTCAGGCTAACATGGTAAATCAGTGTATAGTCATCATCACCACATACCGTCATCATTCATATTCATACTCATCTTCTTCTCTTCACCTATAATAACAGAACAAATCTCATCTGTTTCTTTCAAACTAACACTCTTCATAACTCTCAGCTTATTCCTTATCTTCACCAACAACTTATCAGTTTCAACAACGTTCCCATATTCGTTATCCATTCTGATCTGTTCAAGTAGTTCTCTGACTTGGTTTGTATGTGTTGATGATTCCTTCTCTATCAATGAATGTATCTGACCAATTAATACGAATTTCTGGAATCCAGCTTGTAATCCGTATTCCTTGCCTTCTGTATACGACTTCTTGGTGGATTCTGCTTGACCTTCTTTGAATCCTTCGTCGTAGAACCTATCTTGTTAGTACTCTCTTCTCTTCTTCTTCTTCTTCTTCTCTCTTCTTCTTCTTCTTCTTCTTCTTCTTCTTCTTCTTCTCTCTTCTTCTCTTCTTCAATACTCACTTTTGTTCTAAATTCAATACATCGTCAAAGTCCATACTGTGATCGTATACTATAAGTATATGTTATAAGAACTCAGCTACAATTAGTAATTTTCACCGCGCACTTATACCTTATGTACCGCATACCCATACTTATACTTATACTTATACTACAATACCATTGAAATACCATTAATACCACTGATACCACTGATACCATTGATACCATTGAGATAATAAGATAAAGATAAAGATAAAGATAAATGGAAAGGTTCATCAGTCAAGTACCCTTATCATCACAGCTACACCATTTCACACGTAATGTCCCATATCGAGTAGTACTTGATGATCCATTAGAAGAAGGTATGAGCTTTCTAGATACATTAACCGATGATACCTGCATTGGTCTAGATGACTTGATGCGGTTCGGTAAAGACGTTGTGACTTCACATGATACTACAGAACATCATCTTGATGATCAAGGTTTACTATGGTTGGTTCCTAAACAGAGAAATAGAATACTCCAATTAAGAGAAAGAACACATCGTTCGTTTGTTAATATACCTGGATCTATTGATCTGGCTACAAAGGATTCTACTGTGAAGTTGCAAAGCAACTTGAACTCTTGGGAATTCTATAAGTACTGGAGAATACCAAAACCTGTAATAAGTCATTTCCAACTAAGAAATAGCTCCATCTGTATCAATTCACAGAATGAAGTTTACTATAATGAGCTCATATCAGTGGATAGTACAATTTGCCCGGTTATCAAGAAGTTGAACTTGTTGAATGGTGTAATATCAACAATCTTTAAGATGGATTTCTACGAAAGAGTATCTTCCTTATCGTGTACAGATGAGTTGATAATTGTTGGTACTTTGAATGGTACTTATCATATACATCATATAGCAACTGGTATTACTATAAAGAAGGTGTTGACAACTTCATATAATGGAGTTGTAAACTTCACAAAGATCTTATCAGATACAACATTGTTCTCTACAAATGATGGTCATATAATAATTACAGATACACAAACTACAAAGCAAATATCATCAATCTCTTATCCTTGGGCTATCAACTACATCACAGTATCGCCTTTCAATCCAAATATCCAACATATCGTTGGTGATAATACAAACTCATACATATTGGATCATAGAGTCAATCCACAAATACCAGTGAACATATTAACAGGTCATAAGGATTTCTGTTTCACATGTGATTGGTCTCATGACGGTACTAAGATTGTATCAGGTAGTCAAGATTCCACTGTTAGATTGTATGATATAAGGAATTTAAAGAAGGAACAATTTGTGATACATGGTGAAGGACAAAATTCCATTTGTACTACAAAATTCAATGCAAATGATAACATGTTGGTATTCACAGAAAGTATTGATCATATAAACATTGTGGATATACAAAGCATTGAAGAATCGTATGGATCAAAACAGAATATAGCAGTATTTGGTAAGATCATTGGTGCTCAATTCTTCAATCATGATGATGAAGATGGTGAGACATTAATTGTAGGTGTTGGTGATGATACTATTGGTGGAATATTGCAATACAGAATGGAAAGTGTTAATAGGTGTGTGGATTATGATTACTTGTGATAATCAGCTTAAAGTCATTGTATCATTATTGGATAACTTTTCCACCAAGAACCTCCTTACCAGTCTTCTTGATGATATTAAGAACGTCATCATAACTGAGAGAGGAAGTGACATCAACACTCTGCTTCTCAAGAGATACATCGTATTTGGAAACATCAGTCTTCTTAGCTAAGACTCTCTCAATGGCACCGGAACAGCCTTTAATCTGTGTTAGTAATCTATTCCATCAGGGGGGGGCGCACCGATAGCAATTGCACTTACCAGAGCAGTTCATCTTGACGTCAAAGTGGTAGTTGTTGGACATTTTTTTTGGTATGATTTAGGGTCTCAGTGAATATAACAACGTTCACAAGAATTAAAGGATTTTATGAGCTATTTAAACTGAAAGATTGTGGGTGTTTAAACAATGGAATTTATGACGAAATGCCTTTAAACTCATAGAACGTGTTCGCGGAAGAAAACGAGCGCTTTTTTCCTCTTTGGGAACTGTGGCTTTTCCAAGTTGTATTACTTTGACCCGGGTTCGATTCCTGGGAAACGCTTTTTCTATTAGAAAGTTTTTATTGAAGAATATTTATTCAATCATATAAAGACCGTTTCATAGCCTCTTCTAACTGTCTTTTAAACTGTTCATCTTCATCATCCTCAATAACAGGTTCTGAAATGGTGGTATCAACAAGTCTCTCTGTGATCTCATCTGTTGTAGTATTTCTCTCTGATTCGTATTCCAATCTGGACATTTCTAATATATGCTCTAACTCCTCATCAATCTCTTCATTATTATTTTGTTGCATCGATTGATTAAGAGCAAGTGCCATCTCTAGATCCTCACCATCCATCAAATCTTCACCGTTATACTTTTGTAGTAACTCTTCATTCACCTGGGTTTCATAATCATAATGATCCATTTCATTAACAGCTTGTTTAATACTTTTTTCAAACTTATTCTTACGTTCATCAGAGACACCAGCAAGTGTTTTCTTGTTCTTTTTCTGACCTTGTTCATTGGATTCATCTCCAATTTGGAAATATTGTAGTACACGATTGACTGCTAACACACCATGTTTCTTATTGTTCTTTCCTAATTTTATGAAATTAACTGGGAAATCCATTGGATTATCACCATATTTCAAGTACCGACTGGGAACCTTACTTGCCACAGTTCGTACGTGTTCACCGTTCAAAATGTCATATACTGCACCCCAACCATTAAAGAATCCAACGGCTATTAGAGAAGAATTGACATCAATAGACCGCACAGGATTCTCCTGGTAAGCATGAGTCAATATGGGTTGGAAATCTGATTGAATTTTCAACCCTGATCTTCTTATATTGAAAGTCACAATCCTTTTAAAAGACACAATTATAGCAAGATTACAACCATCTTGTCCGGCAATCATACGATCATGCCCTATGTCATCCTTATTCTCCATAGCCAATGCGGTTATATGTGCACCGCTCTCAAGTGATACTGCATATTTGCTTGAACTTCCAAAGAACTGTTGGTCAAATGAATAAGAATGTAAACTCTCTCGATCTGAAAGGATTATGACCTTACCTCCGAAATCAACCTCAAAATGTTGTATATCTATGAGTGAGTGTGGTATCTTCTGTATCTCACATTTGCCATCACCATTCAGTACATAGATACAATCTTGACAAACTGCAATGGCAACTCCCTTGAAACCTTTAATTTTAATCACAGGTGTTACTTCTGGTAATTGATACTCCTTCTCCACTTTCATATTTTTGATATCTGAGACGACAACTTTACCACTGATATCACCACTATAACAGTAAGGCCAACAGTTTCCAATGGCAGTAATCATCGTTTCATGTGGATTCTTCAACGTTAACCTACTGTTCCATACATCTCTTTTTGTCAGATGTTTGACGAATAATCCACCATCTCTATTTCCGTAGACAGCGGATTTAGCATCATATGATGTAGATGTTGCTGATTGACCTGCTGAAACTGGCACTTGATAATCGTGTTTCCCCTTCATGAAATTGGTAACAGCCAAGTACCCCTCGTCATGAAGAGTAAAAGCATTAGGATAACTGAGTTGTACATCTAGTAGCTCATCGGCAAATTTGAGGTATGTCAACAAGTGAATTGCCTTTGCCTTCTTCCACTCTCTTAAAGAAGCACTTCTCTCAAACAACTCCACACTGAACTTCCTCGACCGTGATACGGAACTGAAACGATCCACGGAGAACCGTGTCTTGAACATGTTCTTCCATAACTCTTGGTTATTGATCACATGGTTTAAAGAGTGACATGTGTCTGCGATGGCGTTGAGGTCTCGGACATCCAAATATGAAAGTATGACCACAATCAGCTCTGCAGGAAGATCAAGAAAACTCGCCATTTCATTTAGTTTGTGATTGAGTATGAGATCAACCTCTAATAAACAAAAGGAAACTTTTGTTTTCGAAATTTAATTGAAAGCACCGTGCTTTGACGCAACCGCGCCGGTCCCCTACCCCCGAGCATCTCACGGGCCTAAAAAAAAACCGGGGCTGCATAACACCGGTTCTCTCTCTCTCTCTCTCTCTCTGTAAATATACGCTTTCTACCTCTTTCTCCATAATTCTTTTGATTTTTACTGATTTTTAGTATATACATTTGTTTCACATTATTTCATGTTGTAAAATTAGGCAATAGTGTCCTTAACGATGGTGAACAACTCGTTTAGTCCTTCAACGTGTTCCTTTGCGTTACTAACACTACCTCCAAATGCAATTGTAAACACGTTTTCAACATCACCGTCATTACCCAACTGGTTTGCATATTCCAACACAGGCTCAAATAAGTTGTTTGCCTGACCACCAATGCACAAAAAGTCTAATGGTTCGGAAGAGAATGGTTCTTCGTGTTTGCTATGTTGTGGACTCACTGGAGAAACTGGCTCCATTATCAAGTGTTCGTTATCATTCAAAGTGCCTGACTTAGTAACATAGTCAATCAAGAAAGTAATTGCCTTCAACGTGATGTCCTTCTGTTGTACATATACGGTGTTATCCACCAAAGTGGCATGAATATTCTGCTCAATGTTATTCACATGTGCAATCAAATCACCGATGGAAGAAGCCTTACGTTCCTGGTCCTGAACACCTTCGGTGTGGAATCTCAATGACGCTTCACCAGCAACAACATATGAGCCAGGTAATCTCTCAGAGTATGATTGAGCTACCACACGGGTGGTTTCCATCCAGTCACTGACATCGTCTTGTTGGGCATCAGTGTTAATACTGATCCAAGGACCACCATTCTTCAATTTCATAAAACTTCCACTTTCAGCAATAAGACCCACATTTGGAATACGACGATACAGTCTCTCCAAGTCAATTCTCATATAAGTTGAAAGGACATAAACGTTATTGTTGATACTCAAATCACTCAAGATACGGAGCATTCTATCGGATGGATTACTTGAGAGTAAAAAGATGAACAACTTGTGGTGAGAACTGGTATATGACTCTGTGAACTTTGGAACATCAAGTGTGAAGTATGTCTCCTTTTCTTGTTGGTATTGCCAAGAATCATTGATGAACTCCAAACTAGACTGGACCCAATAGTCACAATCTTGATGTGAAACAACAGCATATAGCTCTTCCCAGTTCTTTTTCTTCTCCGTATCAGACATAGTAAGTGCTTTTTTGTAGCTCTTAGACATCTGTTTGATATCCCAAGGATTTATGAGTAATGCACCTTTGGTAAACACCGCAGCAGATCCCGTAAACTCGGATAGTATCAATGGTGACTTCTTTTCAGTTGTTGCCACTATAAACTCATGACACGTCAAATTCATACCTTCTCTCATGGAGCTCACAACAAAAGTATCAGCTTCAGCGATCAATCCCAGATATTGAACAAATTCAATGTCCTGGTGCAAGAATACAACTGGTTGAATATTGGAAATGTTCTGACTTAAACCATTGATACGATCCACAATAGACATTATGTCACTCTCCAAATCACTGTCAACCGAGTTAGATTTCAGGCAAATCTGTATCAAAACTGTGTCTTCAATATATTCTGGATTCTGTTGAAGGAAATCTTCATAAGCAAGTAATTTTTCCTTAACACCTCTAATTCTGTCAAACTTATCTCTACCTACAATTAGTTTTTTACCGTGCCATCTCTCTCTAATCATAGATCTCCAGTTTTGTACCACTTCATTCTGTATCTGATTTTTCAACTTGACTGCATCAATACCAACAGGTTGAGAACACACTTTGACAGTCTGTCCCTTATATCTCAGTTCATTTTCCGAGATATCAGCCAAGAGTAACTTATTACAAGTTTGTAGGAAATGTCTGACATATTCATCAGTTTGGAAACTGATAGAGTTGGCACCCAACATGCCCTTTAGCAAACTTTCACGTTGAGCAAAACATCTAAAGACTTCACTTGAAGGGAAAGACACATGAAGGAAGAATCCAATTTTAGCATTTGGTAATTTGTTTCTAATCATTTGAGGAACCAAGAGCAAATGATAATCATGAACCCAAACGATATCACCATCTTTATAAATCTCCACGATCTTATCTGCAAATTGCTGATTCAATGAGCGATAGTATTCCCAAGAGTGATCTTCAAATGCCTTTGAATTTGGATTATCAGGGATTTGGTAATGAAGTGATGGCCACAGAATCTGTTTACAAAAGTTTTTGTAGTGTCCTTGGAAAGTGAAATCACTTGGGAGCACTGATTCTGAATTATATTCCTTTCTCAATTTCTTTACGATTTTATCCTTTGTTTTCTGTGTCAATTCATCTGTTGGAATACCAATTGTACCTAACCAAACGTATTCATCGACAATTCCATCTTCCAATGAAGATTTGATAGCATTTTTCAATGCACCATTACCTTTTGCAAATTCAACAACGTTAAATGGTGATTTTTCAAAGATGTTTGATATCTCTTCTTTATTCAGCAATTTTTTTTTAGAAAATCCTCCAAACTTAGGAATGTTATAATGACGATTTGAGTCATAACCATCATCAATATCAGCATACTTGTCTGTGGTTGATGTTATAGTTGAAGCAGCATCATCTAAATCATCTTCCTGATTATTTTCTTCTTCTTGTTCTTCTTCATCTTCCTCATCTTTGATTGTAAACTTCAGGCTTGATTTCTTTTGAGGTGGGACTCTTTTCATAGAAGGTAATGTGGTCTCTAATGCCTTTTTTTTCTTTGTTGGAGCCTCTGTAACGGAATTTGGAGGAGGTGAATTAATTCTTGATTTCGGAATAAAAGACGTGGATGATCCTGTTCTATGTATCTGTTGCGGTTGTTGTAACAATTTCTCTCTCAACTCATCAAAGGGTTTTTGTGAAAGATCTGGAGATCCAATATTAAAACCCGGATTAGAACGTGCCAAATTGCTATGTTGACCACCAATTGCCATTGCCATCGATGACGTAGGTGTTGTATTACTTGATTGACTTCTCAAGAGAGAAGGAGCCTGTGGAGAGCTCTGTTGTGAATAAAAAAAGTCCTCAACCGATGAATTGGTCGTTCTATACTCCAACACCGGCTTCTTTTGAAGGATTGATCCAGAGGGAATCTGTGCCGCTGAAGCATTGATGGAAGAAGCACGTTGTTTTGGCACGGTGATTGGCAGCGTCTCAGTAAGTTCCTCAACAGCTGATGAATCCTCTAACTCAAACTCCACAGTATATGGGAGAAACCTGTCTATTTGTTAGTGATTCTCTCTCTTTCTCTCTCTTTCTCTCTTTCTAATAAACTCCCCCCAATGGGCGGCTAAAACTTACAAAGATGCAACGATGAGCGTCATTTCCTATAAAAGCTGATTATCCTTTAATTTGTTATATTTGTACTGTTTTATGTTATTTTTGCCTTCCGAGAGATTTATGTGGGGGCGGGAAAGGGTGAACTTTGCTGTCAAAAGTTATAAAAAAGTAACGTCTCGCGAAATCAAATCAATCATTAAGTAAAAGTAGTAAGCTTTTTTTTTGTATGTTGATTAAATTATGTTAGTGGATGCTCATTGTCATGTTTCTACTGACTTCAAGGAGTCGGAGATGAGTGAACTCATCGATTGTTACTCACAATTGGACACTCATTTCGTGGTGATGTCAACAAATCACATTGATTATAAGTACGTTGACACAATTTCACGTCAATGTAAGAATGTAATACCATCTTTTGGTGTACATCCTTGGTATTCCCATCTATTTACATTGGAAGATTCAATTGACAAGAAAGAGCATTATACCAAGGTATTCAATAAGGAAGTGGATGAAGAGTTACTCTCTATATTACCAGAACCTATACATTTCGAGACACATCTTCAAATTCTTATAAAATTATGTAAAGATCATAAAACTGTATGTTGGGGAGAAATAGGTCTTGATAAGTTATTTAGAGTACCAAGTAATGGATTCTTTGGTAATCCGTTCTTTACAGATAAGAGTAAATTGACTAATTATCGTGTTTCAATCGATCATCAAAGGGAAATATTTGTAAGACAATTACGTTTAGCAATTGCAATGGAATTACCTATATCTATTCATAACGTTAAAACTTCTGGTATATTACATGATTTAATAAAATCAGAATTGAAACCAAATTCATCGATATGTTTACATTCTTACACTGGATCAATTGATACTTTAAAGTTATTCATTAACACTTTCAAGAAGATGGAATCAAGATTTTATGCTTCATTTTCAACTATTTTAAATAATTGTGGTCCAAAGGCATCAGAATTATCAAATTTCATTGAATTCTTACCAAAGGAATCTATTTTAAGTGAAACTGATGTAACTCTCGATAGATTTGTTGTTGAAAATGGACCAATTACATTACTTCAAGAAATTGTTGATGCCCTTGGAGGAGATGAACAATTACTTATGAATAATTGCTGTTCCTTTTTGGGAATTGACTCATTTGCATAGTATATTTAAAATGAAATACACAATGTTGAGCTGTTGAGCTTAAGTATATAACAAGCCTCTCCCCCCTCCCCCTTCAAAAAAGAAATGTCTAAACGAGAATCCTACTCCCCTACAAAAAAAAAAATGTTGATTATACGAGATCCCTCATCGACTATGACTTCCGTTTTAGGCACTGGCGATACGCTACGCTTCCCCTCCTTTATTTCCACATTTGGATTCCCCTCTTTCTCTGTATACAGAGATCGCTAAAGCGCAATTCCGTGCTGCATATGCATTGTTGACACTTTTTTTTTTTTCATTTGGTCTTTGTCTTGTGTTTGCCATTCATTGTGTCTTAATTGGTTCATAAGACAAACGGTTTAAAGAAAAAAAAGTCATCGGGAGCAGTGATCCGGGGTAAAGGGCCTATCTGGGGGGTATGCAGCTTTTAATCACACAAGGCTCACGATCCACAACGGTTATCGAAACTCGGATCCGAAGCGCGTTTTTAGATTTGTCCAGCTTTCTTTTTTTAACTATATATATATTTGTCCTCCCTCCTTTCTTTTGAATCAACCCACCTTGAATTAGTGAAAGTGGTGGTCATTGAGTGACCTTTCTCTATACTTATACCTTTTTAGTAATGGAAAACTTCCGTTGATCCAGGCCAAATTTTGGTCATTCGTTGCCGGTGGCCGCTGGTGTTGGCCTATGAGCGCGCGTACAAAGGGACGCGATGCCCTTTTAAACATGGGGAGTTTTTTCTTTATACGGAACCGAGATACTGAGATAGGAGGGCGTCGGTAGCCGAGACCATATTTCTCTAAAGCTATCTCTTTAGGTGTCCGATGAAGAAGTTTTGTAGGACCCCGTCACTGATGAGGCTGATTAAGAAGAGAGGAAGAGATATTAACAACTGCCCCCCAGCTTTTATTTAGTTAATGCATTCTAATCGCGAGAGAATGGACAAATTGTCTCTGTGTGTGTCTTGTGATAAAATGTCCATGTCCCAAGGTTGTGGTGTGCTTTTCCCAATAAAAAAACTGTAGGTGGGACAAGACTGTCCGCTGTCCGAGTGTCCCGGACAATGCGCGCGCTTTCTCCCTTCTGTCTTCTCCCTGTCCCCTCTGTCTCTGTCCCAACCAACCTGCCCCCCCCCCAGCCGTTGCCCAATATAAATACAAGACAGAGCCCACACGCTGTTCCCCTCATAACTTTCCCGATCCGTACTCCCCTCCTCGTTTGTGTCAAAATCTCACAGTAACAACAAAAAAAGGTATGTATAAATACTTCCCTCGAGACAATGCCATTGGAAATTTGAAGACTCATCGCTTTCTATCTCTCTCTCTCTCTTCCTCTCTGTGGCTGTCCCTCCACCCGCTTTAATCAATCAATTGAAACAAATACTAACCGCACAGTTTCAGACAGCATCATGTCCCAGATCCTTAAGCAGAGAGTCAGATACGCTCCATATCTGCAGAAACTCAGAACACCGGAACAGTGTGTTGAGCTCTTCAAAGATGGCCAATACCTCGGTTGGTCCGGTTTCACAGCTGTTGGTGCTCCAAAGGTGATTCCAGACGCCCTTGCTCAACACGTTGAAGATAACAACCTCCAAGGTAAACTTCAATTCAACTTGTTTGTCGGTGCCTCTGCAGGTCCAGAGGAATCCAGATGGGCTACAAACAACATGATTAGAAGAAGAGCTCCACATCAAGTTGGTAAGTCAATTGCTCAAGGTATTAACGAGGGAAGAATTGCCTTCTTTGATAAGCATTTGTCCATGTTCCCACAGGACTTGACATATGGTTTCTACTTCAGAGAGAAGGAGAACAACTTACTTGACTATTCCATCATTGAAGCTACAGCAATCACTGAAGACGGTTCCATTGTCCCAGGTCCAGCCGTTGGTGCTTCCCCAGAGATGATCTCTGTCTCCGACAAGATCATCATTGAGCTTAACACAGCAACTCCTTCTTTCGAAGGATTGCACGACATTGATATGCCAGTCAACCCACCATACAGACAACCATACCCATATACCACTGTTGACCAAAAGTCTGGTCTCCACGCTATCCCAGTGGACCCATCTAAGGTTGTTGCCATTGTCGAATCAACAAAGAAGGATACCGTTGGTCCAAACACACCATCTGATCAGATGTCTAGAAACATTGCTGGTCACTTGGTTGACTTCTTCAGAAATGAAGTTGCCCAAGGTAGAATGCCAGAGAACTTGCACCCATTGCAATCTGGTATCGGTAACATTGCCAATGCCGTCATTGAAGGTTTGGCCGGTGCTAACTTTAAGCACTTAAACGTCTGGACTGAAGTCTTGCAAGACTCTTTCTTGGACTTGTTCGAGAATGGTTCTTTGGATTACGCCACTGCTACTTCCATTAGATTGACCCCAGAAGGATTTGAAAGATTCTTCAACAACTGGGATGAGTTCTCCCAGAAACTCTGTTTGAGATCTCAGGTTGTCTCTAACTCCCCAGAGATCATTAGAAGACTCGGTGTCATTGCTATGAACACCCCAGTTGAGGTTGACATCTACGCTCATGCTAACTCTACCAACGTCTCCGGTTCTAAGATGTTGCACGGTTTGGGTGGTTCCGGTGACTTCTTGAGAAACGCAAAGGTTTCTATCATGCATACACCAGCTGCTCGTCCATCCAAGATCGATGCCACTGGTATCTCTTGTATCGTTCCATTCGCCTCCCATATTGATCAAACAGAGCACGACTTGGACGTTATTGTCACCGACCAAGGTCTTGCTGACTTGAGAGGTTTGTCTCCAAAGGAGAGATCTAGAGTCATCATCAAGAACTGTGCTCACCCAGACTACGTTGACCAGTTGTTGGACTACGTTAACAGAGCTGAGCACTACACTCAGAAGACTAAGGCCCTTCACCAGCCACATATCTTGGCCGATGCATTCAAGATGCACCGTAACTTGGCTAAGAATGGTACAATGAAGTTGAGCTCTTGGGACGCTGAAATCTAAGATGATTTCAACCTCCATCTTTCCTTTTTGCCTATAGCACAACTTAACGATCAATATTCACTTTCCCTCCCATCCCCCCTTCTAACACTGCCACATTCAACACCATCTTTACTCACATATTACTTTTCCACCTAACGAACGCAAACGAACCAAACGCTGTCTATGTTTTTGGAATTCAGCAAACTGCCTCCCATATTTGAAAGGGAGTGACAATAAGAGCCAATATTAGTCTAGAAATTATAAAGCTGCTCTATATGACCCATTTGTAGTCCTTAGATTTGTCTCTATTCCATTTTGTCCAAATGTCCGCTCGAGAAGACATCCCTCCCCCACAGCTCTGCGGAGTTCCGAACCCCGATGCAGTCTTGAAGAAGTCAGTTGATGGTCGCATGCATCCTCCCACTGAAAAAAAAAACCACTCAGAATAGGTGGGGGTTATGAAGTTAAAATGTATAAAGATAGGTATTTACTGAACATTTCAAATGTCAATTGACCTGGTAAACCCTTATCTTATAAGTTGTTCTTGTGCTAAGAACTCAATCATGTGTTCCCAGGATTTTGAGCGATGATATGTAACTTTAAATCCAACAGCTTCCAAGATAGTGATAAGAGAAGGTATACTCTGGACAAATCATATGTAGATCATCGGACAAATTTTATATCAGTCTAATAGACAACGGGACAAATCTGTGAGACTCTGTTGGGTGTACATTCACACCCAACTTAAGTTACATCAGACAATGATGCGGGTGTCAGGTGTTAATTGTCACATTGAGTAAAAACTCGGGCCAAAGACCAAGATTAAAAGTCTTCGGGACATCAATTGTTCTTAAATCCGGCCCCCTAATCCCCTGGAGAGACAGTGTTCCAGATCTAAGCAAGAACCTGGGGTGATCTGACCATCTCTATATGTGTCTGATCGTGACTCCTGTGCCTATGTCGCTATATAGTGGTGTCTGGGTTTTGTGGTGTAGGGATGTTTCAGGAGTCATAATAAATCCATCTAAAAATTACGATCGCACAATAAATATATAAGCATTACTATGAAATAATACGTTAATAATTATTTTACAGTGATCTAGTTTCCATTTTTACCTTTAAATTGGTTAAATTAGATGTTTTAAAGATTCGAAATTTCTGATTTCATCCAAAAAGGGACTTCCATCTTTGATAATCAGCTGTTAATGGTTTATCATAAATGAGGAGAAATCCTGAAATTAATAATTGACGGAATTCTGCATATCTAGCTAATCCATCTAATAAAGCATTTGAAATAGAGTGGATATAACTATCAAATAACCCGTTAACCACCATTTTTACTATAGTTAAATCATTTATATATCTGTTCTCGCGGCCCTCCAGCTAAATATGGTGTCCAGGTGTAATATGAGCTATGCTATTCAATGCTTTATTGAGACTGTAAATTCACTTAAAAAAAGCTTTGAAGGGTAAAGAACTATATAATATGGAATAAATTAGCTTCATCTAAGCTATAATCATTGCAAAATCATTGAAGAGTGCCTAGTAATATATGTAGTGAGTTATCTCTTGACAATAGCAGACTCGGAGCCCTAGAGAACCATTTCCGAGGGCATTCGTGCACCCTCGGATTAGTGATCGATATTGTTTTCAAATACAACTGGAAAATTTTTCGATTCTTAAGCTCTTCCATCTTCTTATTTCATTAACAAAAAAAACACAAAAATTTAACAATATTCAACAGAGAGAAGTATGTTCCAATAATCTACATTTCAAATTCACCTCACGTCCTTGAGGAAGTGTCCACAAATATGGAACATCGTATATGATGAAAACATTTCTCAGCTCACTCAGAGACAATTATGCTGATAACTTTTCCTAATCCAACCTTAACTGAACTATACGATGTCTATATTTTGGATATTCCAAGCTTCCTTTCAAGATGTATTGTGTGGATTGATTCCTTTTTTGAGTCATCATGCTAACAATCAATTATAGATTTGACGCAATTGTACATTGTTCAATAAAATCAATTTCTTTTGTGAATTTTAATTTGTAGAATATATATTTTAATCATTCTTTTAGCTCTAACCTAGTTTTGAAAATAACAAAGCATATGACTTTCTACTTTTTATATCTAGTCGTTCATGTGTTCATTATCTGCTCTATCTAAAGCTGTTCAAGCAAAACAGTATGCAAATGCATTTCCTTTGCAAGGATCTCTAATTTCTCAGTAGTTATATTAAGAATTTTGAAGTAGTTCAAAGCTGCATAGATCTCCTCAAAGAGATCAGCAGTAGTGGACCAACCCAAGACACCATCATATCCATTCTTACTGATAACTCCTTCCAACTGACACAATATAGGTTCAAAGTGTTCAGTGAGCTTCTTCTTTTGTGATTCTGTCACAAATTCCATAGAATTTCCCAACATTGTTTGAAGTTGGGTTTGCTGCTCAATGATGCTTCTGTAAAGATTCTTCTTCTCAATATTGAACAACACCTGCTCATCTTCAAGACCTTGGAACTGTGGAGTGAACTTCAAAATTTCATCGACAACAATATCAGCCTCCTCACTGTTCAATCCAAATTTGGAAGAGAACTCAGAAGAGTTGTACCAAGGAACAACGCCCTGTCTGAAATAGTCCGATGCGGCTTCTCTAATTTCATCATCATCATCAGTCAAGAACTGATAAACCAACCACGTAACACGACTGTTCGTAGTATGGGCCAAGTATCTGAAACATGATCTCAAAGCTGAGATTCTCACTGGGAAAGGCTCATCTTCATCGGAGTTCTTCAAGACCAAATCATACCACTGAGCAAAGAATTTAGTCTCTTTAAAGACAACGCTTCCAAGAAGTTCCAAGGAGGAACGCTTGATTTCTTCACCATACTTATCTTGGTGTGTGGCAAAGTCCAAGACCTTTTCAACATCGTAGTCCTCAACGAGTGGGATAGCCTTAGATCTAACAAAAGTCCACTCAGAAGAGTTCTTTGCAATTTTGGAGGTTTCATCACGATCAATGGAGTTCTGGGAGCAGAATTCGATGGCAGAAAGTCTTACTTCGTAGAACTCAGAGGTCAATCCAATAGGTAGTAAGTCCTCATCAACAATCAACTCAAAGAGATCCTTCAAGTATAGTTGCTTGGAACCATCTATCTCCAGAACGGAATTGTCCTGAATGAATGCAATTTTTAAAATTTCCTTGGCCTCGGATGAAAGTTCACACATGGAAAGAACGTTGACGAAAGTCTTTCTTGTTGCATAACAAGGGTTGTTCAAAATGAGTTGCTCAATCATAGAACAAGCGGATTCAGAAGACTCAGAATCAATGCTCTTTAAAGTAAGAATAGCCAAAAGAGTACCATGTAGCCTATTCTGGTTCTCAAGCGAACACTCAGCAAGCAGGGACTTGGTTTCTGCGACAGTATCAGATACGAGGGCAGGGAGGGCCCATGAGGCACATTCTCTGATCTTCCAGAACTTGTTAGCTAGACAAGCTCTGATGAGCGGTTGGAAAGCATCCATCCCGGAGTAACCTGGGGTACTCTCTAATTTGGAAAGGATGGTAAGGACAGGGAACAATGTCTCCAAAGTTTCATCGGTGGTCTCTCTCAGGATCTTGAGAAGGATGTCTCTAACTCCCTTATATCTGGAGAAGAAAACACGGGCACTTAACTTCTTTCTTCCGAATAATCTGTTTTGCAAGGCAGTGAACAACATAATGGAACAGTTTCTAACAGACCAAATCTTGGAGCTGAAGGTAGAGAGAGATAATTCAAGTGCTCTATCAATGTATGGGGCACAGGAACCAGATAACTGAGATTCAATGAAAAGTGTCTTGATACAGTTGAAAGCGTGGACCTGTGAAATATCCATCTTTTCACTATCCTCGGTCTCATTTACTGGGACTTCAGCAATATCTAGAAGTTTTTCAAAGGCATACTTGAAGAGATCTCTCTCAACAGTGACAATGGCGGTGATAAGATATGGTAAACCACCTGATCTTCTTGTGATTAGTTGAGTCTTTGTTTGGATTAAGTTGATGTTGTAGTCGAGCCATTTCTTATTCTGATCTGGGATAGATTTCTGGCAAACAGATGCAACTTTGATGAAAGTTGGATAAACAGAGGAGAACGCACCTCTGTGACGAACAGTAGATAGTTGGTCAAGTGTGAGCTCTCCAATCTTAATGACATCCTCTTGACTCATTGGAAGATCAAGTACTTGCTGAAGGAGAAGGGTGGACTCTTTGGTTGATCTCCAAGCGTAACTCAGTACCAACTGCGCAGAACCAACGTTATATTCATCGCACCCTTCTGGGGAGTCATGAATGAGAATACCTCTAACATTGTTCCAGTTGGTCTCACATAGCTCCAAAATCTCCTTCCCATTAGCAACGGTCTTATCTTGGGCCATAATTAAAGCCATGGACTGGAAGAATCCGTCCGTTGGGGTCTTGACACCCTTGGAAATATCACTTGTGATTGGAATATCCTTCACCAGTCTGTCAAATATTGTCTTGTCCTGGAACAACTTGAACGACATCTCCAAAATCTTAGATCCATTATCGGATCTTTTGTAGTCATTGAGCATCTCGAAACCCTTTGAAATGATCTGATCCTTCTCTTGAGTGGTCCAAATGGAGTTGGAGATGGAGAGTAAGTAAACAGAGCTCTGACGGACATCCTCATATGTACTCAAGACGTTATCCAAAAGTAGTCTTTTCATGACACTGTCAAAGAGACTAATCTTATATGGGTAGTCAATTTCAACCTTGAATGGAACTTTGTCGTCCAAGTTGGACTCGACGATGTGCGTGAAGACTTTCAAGCCTGAAATGAGCCTTTGGTAAGGAGAGCCTGGGAGAATTTGAGTCTTGATAAAGTCAACAATCCAAATTAAGAAATCCTTTGCCTCTTGAAGTTGTTTTAGTTTGATTTCAGCCTCTTGTGTCAATCCTTTCTTCTGTAATTTGAGGGCATCTCTGTTGAGAGCATATGAAGAGTCCCTCAGTCTATGAATAAACTGCTTAAGATATGCAATGAAAACGTTTCTTGATTCCACTTCAGAATCGATAAAGAACAAAGCAATGTACTT
This sequence comes from Petasospora bimundalis, assembly GCA_030569745.1. Taxonomy (NCBI): domain Eukaryota; kingdom Fungi; phylum Ascomycota; class Saccharomycetes; order Phaffomycetales; family Wickerhamomycetaceae; genus Petasospora; species Petasospora bimundalis. The sequence goes on from JAJMLR010000015.1 coordinate 82,165, forward strand.
GTAGAAGATTTCATAGACTTGAGAATTGACCGGTCTAGAAGTCTTTGATGAAAGAGCAAGCAATTGGAAGATCTTAATCTTGTGTTCTTCGCTGACAAGGAGTTGCTCAACTGTTTCAATAGAGACAATTGTTGGGAAAGGGTCTTCCTCAATGGACAACTGTTTACCGATATTCAAGCATGAAATGAAAAGTTCGGTGTCATCTCTCAGCTGATCAACAACAATTTTGAAGCTGACTTTAGATATCATAAAAAGTACAGGGAGGAGATGATGTTTGACACCACCTCTAAGCTGTGCATTTCTCAATTCGGAAATAACAGGACCCCAGTAGTTTTCCACCCATTCTTGGGCATGGTCGTCATCGATATAGAGCTTCTTAAAGACTGCACCAAGACATCTTCCAATAAGAGCTCCCAAAGCGTTGGAGCCTATTAGTGAAAGAGAATCTTCAACAAACTTTGGATCTCTCTTGATAACGTAATCACTCTCATCAATCTCCTTAACAAGGGTTTCAACGAGGTAGTAAATGACTCTTCTATCTTTTCCGATGAGCAGTGTTCTATCACACCAACGTTTAAAGACAGTCTGTGCATTGTCAAAGACTTTTACGAGGAGCACCAATTTTCCAAAGAGGTCCTTTAGTGCATTGGACAATGCAGCACCGGTATCATTCCAATAATCGATGATGTATCCAAATAAGAAATCAAGTGTTTCTTCACTGAGGAAAGGGTCTTTCTGAAGTGTAACCAAGAGGTTTTGTGACACTTTAACCAACTGTGAGCTTCGAAGAGCCCACAGAACAAGTACTTCAACGCATGTGATTCTCTCTCTTCCGACACCGGACATTCCTTTCAGTGAGATAAGAAGTGCAGGGAACAATGATAGTAAGGCATCGGCGTAATGGTCGTCCTCGACGGACTTGTTGACGATCAAGAGACGCTTGACAGCCTCCACAGCCTGCTCACTCAGTGGCTCAACTGGAAGGGCAGCAGCCTGGGACAACGTGAGCTCCACCATTTTGCACCAGAGGGGAACTTCCACTGAAGGATGGCTTCCCAAGACACAGAGAGAGAGAAAGCTCATCGTACATTTTTTTTCATCCTTCTAGGCAGAGATGCGGTACGCGCACACACAGCGGGCTGTCTATGTGAGCGTACGCGAAACGAAACGTCAACACAAACAAAAGTGGACAGCTTCGCCTTTGTTTCTTTGTATTGGAAGCTGTTAGTAAGAAACAAAAGAAAATGGTTGCTGACAAGTACATTGGGCTGGCACTTGCCATCTCGTCGTCATTTGCCATTGGTACTTCTTTCATCATCACCAAACTGGGTCTAAAGGATGCTTCTCGACAAGGCTTTGAAGGTGATGGACACGAGTACCTCAAGAACCCAATTTGGTGGGCAGGTATGATCACAATGGCCATTGGTGAAGTGGCTAACTTTGCAGCATACACATTTGCTCCTGCTATTCTGGTGACGCCTTTAGGTGCGCTCTCGGTCATTATCGGTGCTGTGCTTGCCGCAGTCTTTCTTAAGGAAGAACTTGGAACTTTGGGTAAGATGGGTTGTGCCATTTGTCTTTTAGGTTCCGTTATCATTGTGTTACACGCTCCAAGTGATAAGGATATTGACACAGTTGATGAGATTTTGAGATATGCAATGACTCCATTGTTCATTGCATATGTCTTGGCAGTCACTGTATTTGCTCTCGTTATGATTTACAGAATTGCCCCAATCTATGGTACTAAAAACCCAATTTACTACATCTCCATCTGTTCATCCGTTGGTTCCATTTCTATTGTTAGTATTAAGGCTTTTGGTCTGGCATTGAAACTGACCCTTAGTGGTAACAATCAGTTTACACACGTTTCGACATATATCTTCATCACCGTTGTGGTTGTGTGTATCATGACACAGATGAACTACTTTAACAAGGCACTGGATCAATTCGACACTTCCATTGTCAACCCATTGTACTACGTTACATTTACCACTGCTACTTTAGTGGCCAACTTCATTTTGTTTAGAAACTATGGTGATGCCGGTCCAAAGGATTCTATCTCGTTGATCTGTGGATTCCTAATCATCTTCTCGGGTGTCTACCTTCTCAACGTTTCAAGAAAGAAAAACAAAACCCAACGTAGTCAGTTGTTCTCCGAGCAGGATGACTTGGGTGATATTCCAATGGAAGGTGGTGTTGGTGCCTTCCAGGCTAGAAGATCTCTGAACATGCAAAGAGCTGGCACTGGTGTCAGTTTGAATAACAACAGTGATGAAGCAGTTGGATTGAGAAGATTTGACTCTTTGAGTATCCACTCTGAGGATGACGAGGATAGATTCAGAGTTTGATGCTCCTTAATCCCAGAGTATACAGACCAAAAAAAAAAAGAAATAAAATGTAACGCTAAAGTGTAAGAAAAATAAGTTTTAATGTTATGGTAGTTAAATATTGGTTACAGTGTATGCCTTTTTTATTAAATTGTTGTACTTCCATTTTACTAATAACGGGTACATACGGTTTTATTACTGATAGCTTTCACCAGATGCCTTATAAAGATCCTTCAGTTCATGATAATCATCCTCATCGATAGGACCAAATTGATTCCATACTTTTTCAAACTCCTCTCTATCGATTTTGCCCGTTGATCTATTGACGACCCAGTTGGTTTCTTTATGTCTTTTATGACGTTCTCTATCGTTTTCCATTCTTTGTAAGATTTGTTTATGTGTAAGATGTTCCAAATCTTGGTTTAGTGTTTCCTGTTCAACAGGTTCCTCTAATGGTTTTTCACTTAATAATTTCAAACGATCATGTAATCCAATTTTTTTTCTTTCTATGAGATACTTCCATGCTTCTGCAAATCCGTTATCAACATCACCAATTCTTTCTCCAATGTTATTAATTGAAAGTTTGTAATAAGCATCTTTCAAATTTTTATTATTCACTCCATAGAATCTTTCAACTTCTTGTAAAATATCCACTGAACCACTAAGATTTGATAATTTGTCTCTCGGTATCACTTTTTCCAATATTAGTTTAAAATCACTCTCAATTTTACCCAAATACGGTCTATCTTCAATAGGTTTTGATGAACTTTGAGACGCCACTGTCGAGACAAGAGCCTCAATGAAGTACATTACGTTCATTCTGGCATTCAAATCAATCTTATCAAGAACTTCTAAGATCACAGAATGGAAATCTTCATGAAGTTCCAAGTTCTTTAGTGCAAAACCTATCGCTTTACCCAATATCATCGATGACGGGTTAAGAGTTTCGAGGATCTGAATAAACTGGAGACGAGCTTCAAAGGGATCCATAGTTGATTGAATTTTATAAAAGTTGTTCTTCTCCCCCCATGTGCTTATGGAGATGGAAAAGACACAGCTCGATCACCAAAAATGGTTAAAATGGGAAACCCACTTTGGATTACATAAGCGCTTACTAAGAGCAATCGGTCGGATTACATAAGTGCTTACTAAAGAGAAATCGGTATGCGCAGAAAAGAGACAGACAGAGACAGAGAGAGAGGGAGGGAAGCAAAGTGAAAAAAAAAAAAAAAAAGTGAAAAATCGACGCGTTGTTGCCACTTATCAGAGTCTTTTGATACTTAAAACTATAGACAAAATGCCAAAGGCCAAAGGTAAAGTAAGTACCGGCATTCCAATAAACTGCTAGCTTTGAAATGAGACTAACCATGTTTCCAGGGTGGTAAAAACAGAAGAAGAGGTAAGGGTGATGGATTCTCTCAGAAGAGAGAGCTCATCCTCAGAGAAGAAGGTCAGGAGTATGCTCAGATCACCAAGATGCTTGGTAACGGTCGTGTTGAGGCTTCCTGTTTCGACGGTATCAAGAGAATGGCCCATATCAGAGGTAAGTTGAGAAAGAAAGTGTGGATGGCCCAAGGTGACATCATCTTGGTCTCTCTCAGAGATTTCCAAGATGAACAGTGTGATGTTGTTCACAAGTACAACTCCGATGAGGCCAGAGCCTTGAAGTCACAGGGTGAGTTGCCAGAGTCCGCCAAGATCAACGAGACCGATACCTTCGGTCACGAGGATGATGAGGATGTTAACTTTGAGTTTGGTGCTGCCGATGACAGTGATGAAGAAGATGATGAGGAGTTGGATATTGATGACATCTAATCGGATTTTCCCCTCCATCTCCCTCTTTTTTGTTAATTTTTACTTTTGTCATTTCCTTCTTCATTGTTTCAAATATTTTCACTAGTTTTCTCTCCCCTATCAGGGGGCTTGCATCTTTGTACATTATCAGTGCTATAAAATGATTAATTATTACTATTAATTAATAACTATATCTCTCTATTATGTAATACTACTGGAGAGCTTCCATTAAATAACAATTAAAAATTATATCCTGTATAACATGGCCCCCCACCAGTGGGGGCCATACATTTATTGAAAACACACACAAAAACCTTTTTTTTTTTACTCAAACGCCCAATCTGTGTAGTTGATATTTTCCTCATGACACCATTGTTTAATGACTCTTACAGCATATCCTGTAATCTCTCGAATACTCACGATTGAAGAGATTGGTAACTGAATATCTTGATTCATTGGATCCAATAGTTCTCCATGGCTATTCTTCTCTCTGGTCCACGAATCGATATCCTGTGATTGTTGACGGAAACGACGTACAATCTTTGGATAGTGTTCTTGTAGATCAAAAATACTCAAGTAGGATTCACTCAAGGAGAAGGCACGTGTTGAAATGTATCTGAATTTGAGTTGATCTTTGATATTCTTCATAATGGTCTCTGTAAGTGAATCAATTGTGGCTTGATCTTTTGACTTAGCCCTCTTTGATTGATCTATTTGAATATGCTCACCAAGATTCAGGGCAATATGTTCATAGACAACTCCTTTGATCTGTAATGTCAATCCTGTCATATCATCAAGTTCATATTCCATACAGAACTTTGACACAAAATCCACAAGGGACGCCAAACTGAGCCATGTATGGACATTATATAACCTCTTGTTGATACGTCTGGACTGGTCTTCGTAGTGGAAACCAACAAGATATATGATTAGACAGTCCATGAAGTGTATAATGGAAAGCTTTGCATCCTTGGATTTTAATGCATCTGCCTTGTGCTTCTTCTCCCTTGCAACTTGTAAGAACTTCTCATATTTTGAGATAAACACTGAGGCTTTCGATTCAGCTGATTCCTTTTTACTGATTGGTGCACTCTCTTTTGGAGAGAGCTTAGTGGAAGGTTTCTTCTTTGGCTTTTCTTCAAACGTATTAAGTGGACTATGACTTCTTTTTTTGTTGAGCTTGATACCAAGTCCAACGATCTCTTTCCGCTCTGAGGGAACAATTTTCTTGATTTTATATGCCTTGGCCCTTGGTGGTGGATTGAGCTTATACCATTCCGGAACGTGTAACGTTAATAAGAGCTTCTTTGAATCCGAGCTTCTCATCAATAAATATGAATGAACACCGAGATGTACCACTTTCTCAAAGTTAGTGGAACCTTTCCCCTCTTCCGAGCTTCGCCAACTCGAATCTTCTTGGCCAGCTTCTCTAAATAGCTTTGTCGTCTCCTTACGTACTGGTATCGGTTGTTGAAGGGAATACTGTGGAGGTAAAGTCGGTGATAACATCTGCGGTATCTCTAAGTCGTCAGGTGTTGGTGTTGTCGTCTCTCTAGATTTCTTAGATCCTTGGTTATTGGAGTTCAAATGGGAAGGTAGCGTTGAATCGGAACCTGATGATTCAGGACTTGGGATCGTTCCCTTTTGCAAGTTGTTGTGATCCAACTCCTGTCGTGGTGTACCTTTCTCCATCAATACGGGTGGTAACGTGGGCGACAAAAGAGGTGGCAGACCAAACCCATTCAATGCACTCTCATAGTCATCCCAAGTGGGACGTCTGGGCGTCGGTAGAGACTCCATTGGTGACTCGGGCATTTCTGTAGTGGCCACCTGGGGTGAGGTGGGCTTACTGTCATCTCCCTTCTGCTTCTTGCGCTGAAGATACTCCTTCAGGCTCGCCTTTTTCGGTCCTGAACTCATTTTTTTCTCTCCCTCTCTCTCTTGGTCCGTTGCCTAACCTTCTGGGAACAAATACAGGGCAAAAATTGAATCCCGTGACGGCTCCTTTAAAACTTCCTCACCACATTGGCTGGCCCCAATCTGTTTGTTGATGTACCGGGCGCGGGTGGTTATTGTTCGCATGTGGTGTGCGGGTGTTATATAAGCATTTGGGCCGGGGGGGGGGTGTGTGTGTTTCCGCTTTGGGTGATTTTCTTATGTAGCACTTAACTATATGGAAACACTTTATATATTGTGATGGATTCACGTGTGTATCTTTTTGATAGGGGGGACTACATTAATATAGTATAGACTAAATGCGGATGGGAAAACTTTTTTAAACATAATATAAAATCGACTTGGAACGTGTATACAGAAACAATTAGACTTGAACCTTTTCGGCATGTTCAATAGAAGAACCTGTGTTGGATGGGATCTTCTCCATTAATTGCTCAGAACCAGCATTCTCAGATGTACTGTGCTCAGCTTTAACATCAGTGAAGGCTTGGTCTGCCAATGTCTGTTTCTCAGTTTGGTAACTGGACCAATGTCTAGCTGGAATACCAAGAGCAAAGAGCTCATCAATCTCTTCAAAGGATCTGTGAGCTGTTTCTGGGAAGAAGAAGTAAAAGACAAAGATGGCAAGGAAGGACAAACCTGTAAAGATGAAATTGATCTTAGAACCCATGTTAGCCTCATCAGCGTTGAACATATATGGCAAGACAGAAGACCACATGGTTTGGAAAGCGTTATTCATAAAGTTACCCATAGACAAAGTCTTGGCTCTCAAAAAGACAGAAGACAACTCATTACCCAAGATATATGGAACTGGACCAATGGCAATGTTATAAATATAGTTGTACATGGCCATGAAACCGGATGAGGCCTTCATGGCTGGGATGTTATCAATGTTAAGACCGGTGCAAGCAATAAGAAGGTTCAAGATGGTGATGGCAATAGTACCACCCAAGATCAATGGACGACGACCAAATCTGTCAATAATGAAGAAGGAAGAAATGACACCGGAGATAGAAAGAGCTTGAGCACCACAAGAAATCTGGAAAGACTTTTGGGTGTCGAAACCAGCATATTCGTAGTAGTAAGTGGAGTAAGCACCAACATAAGAGACACCAGAGAAAGCTTGCATGACATAAGCGAACATGACAAGTAAAGTTCTTCTGAGATCCTTACCTTTGAAACAGTCCAAGTAAGTTCCGGAATTTGAAGAGATGTGCTTGGATTCTTCAACAGTGACAGCCATCAAGGCATATTGAGCCTGAACGTCAGCTTCAGTGTCAAACATTCTTCTGAGTTCCCTAACGGCATCTTTCTTTCTATCCTTTGACAATAACCAATAAGGCGATTCAGGGATGAAACACTGAAGCATGATGGAAGTGACAGCGAAAATCCACTGTGGAATAAAGATACCTCTATAAGCCATTCTTGTTGTATATGTAGCTGTTGTGTTGTTGATCAAAACACAGATAAGTGGACCAATACAAAGAGCAAGAGCCAATGTAGCAGATGCCAAACCTCTAAGAGCCAATGGAGCAACCTCAGAGACATAAGTAGAACAACAAGCAGACAAGGCACCAAGAGCCAAACCGTTCATAACTTTACCAACAAAGAAGACTTCAATTGTTGTTGCAACAAATTCAAGAGTAATCCAAGGAATAGAGAACAAAGAAGCAAACAAGATGACTCTTCTTCTTCCAACGTAATCAGAGATATATGAACCAAAGATGAATGCAACGGAGACAGTAGCTGTTGGACCAGCAGTGATAGCAGATTGCCACTTGGCAGAAAGGACATAAGAACCTTCATATTCATAACCAAAGTCTTCTCTAAACTGAGGAATGGATAAGACCATACCACCAGCCTGACTTTCATAACCCCATAAACACATTGTCCAAACACATACAAATATGTAAAAGACAACAGTTTTATATCTCTTTGTGGCTTCCCATCTCGACAACTCGTGCTCCACCTTTTGTTGAGCATGAGCCAAAGAATCAACGTCTATAGAATCAAATTCTTCAAGAGACTGATCTTTGGAGTGTCTCTTGAATAGATCTGGTAATGTGAACTGAATACTCATTATTGAAAAAAGAGTATATAAGTTCTATATGAAATTTTTTTTCTTTCTTTTCTTTTTCAAAACTTCGTTTGTGAAGTTAAGTTAATGATATCGAAGCTTTTTAGAAATGCAGTGGGTAAACTCTTTGGAAATGTGGATTTTAGGCGACCTTTATGCTAAATCATCGTACGGCTTGCAGATGGGGGAGATGCACCCCAGAGAGTCCGTGTGGAGAAGAAAGGAGTAAGGTGAAGAGTCGCCGTCACCCCGGGGCAATTTCGCAGGTGAGGCGCAACATCTTTGTAGCGGTAGCATTTTTTTTTTCTAAACTAATACGCGCGCCAGTGCAATAATAGCATAATTTTGAAAGCACTGCTTTTCACCGGAGTTCACCAAAAGAGTTAATAATGAGTCGGAGATGCGGAGGGGGTGAAGCTTCTGAGATGCAAACTGACTCCACGATCGGGTGTGTGTGTGTGTGTGTGCTTGATTGAGTGATTGATTTACCGGACGTTATAACCCTGTTGATCTTCCGGACGGGGCTCCCCAGCTTCTTGCGGCGATGACTCCGGCACAAGGAGGTGGGCTTGATCATATGACTAGGAGTCTTAGTGAGTCAATAGAGACCCACCACCTCCGGGTGGTCCGCGTGGGGACCCCAGACACACACATGAGTTCTTGAGACGCATGCTAAGACGTCACAATCGCGTTGGGATCTGGTGCTGTGAGGGCTCTTATTTCCTGACGTTTCAGCCCTGAGAGGCGGCGATTGTCGTAGGCTAAATTGGAATACGAGAGGCTCTGTAGACTGGAGATCGTGTGAGCAACGGTTTTTTTTTGTAGAATAGGCTACGGTATATTCTTGGAGAATAGAGGGGTAGAGGTAGAGAGAGAGATTAAGTGTAGCAATAAAACAAGGGGGACGGTCCTCTTGGCTTTCTCGTGTGCACCTGTTTACTTTGCCCCGGATTTTAGATGAGGTGGACCCCCTCGGTGGGCCAACCCCGCATTGGTGCATCCGGAGAAATGTTCAGCCGGTTCCGCCATAAAATATGGGCAGGCGGCGGCGGAGCGACGGGCAAGCGCGCGCGGGCAGCACCCGGCCAATGGAGTGTCGGAAGATCTTTATCCCGCCACAGCGGTCTACGCGCTTTCCGGAACAACAAGACCCCGAGAGCGGGACAGAGAACGCATCACGACAAGAGAGTTCTCGAGGAGGGTCGAAGACCCGGGGAAGCTGACTCTGACGTGGGGAGACGAAACAAATTCATGATTCAATTTTTTGGTATTTAGCTTCTCCTCTTGATTCTAATTAGAAAAAAAGGATAACTATAACCAAACTCAAAACCAAAAAAAAAAGAGGAGATGGTTGTTGTAGAATCTATCAAATTCGACGGTGGTGCCCTAGGTGCATTGGCCACATCTACCCCAAGTTTACAATGGGAACTCTCAGGAGATGAGAAGAACTGGAAACAGGCAAAATATGAGATTGAAATCACATATGGTGATGGTGCAAAGGAAAGTCATTCTAAGGAGTCAGATGAGTCTGTACACATTGCTTGGCCAGGTCGTGACCTCAATTCAAAAGAGATGATCAGAGTTAAGGTCCGTGTCCATGGAAAAGATGGATCATCATCCAAATGGTCCGATGAATTCTCTATTCAAACGGGTCTTTTGAACAATGAGTGGTCTGCTCCTTTCATTGCTCAGCAAGGTCAAAAGATTGCATCACATGAGGAAAAGATCTCATGTGAAATTTTATTCCGTTCTCCAGAGTTCATCATCACCAAAAAAGTGAAGTCCGCTACCATTTACTCAACTGCTCTTGGTGTTTATGAATTGGAGCTCAATGGTAAGAGCGTCTCAGATTCTGTTCTTGAACCGGGCTGGACCTCTTATGAACACAGATTGCTCCATCAGGTTTATGACGTTTCATCTTTGATCTCCAAGGAGAACGTTATTGGTGCCAGAGTCGCTGCTGGTTGGTTCTCTGGTTTCCTTGGTTTTGATGGTGGTGCTTCAAACATTTATGGAAAGTTCAAAGCTTTGGCATTGGAATTGAATATCACTTATGAAGACGGCACCACGGAGATCATTTCCACATCAGAGGAGTGGAAGGCAACCGACCAAGGTCCAATCACAAACTCTCAGTTGTATAACGGAGAAACATATGATGCCAACAAGGAAATCACTGGATGGTCTTCTGTCGGTATAGATGAGTCATCATGGTCCCCTGTCCAGACAGTTGCTAACCCATCGAAGAGAATTGTGGCTCAAAGCTTTGGCTACTCTCGTGTTGTTGATGTTCTCAAAACACAGGAGATCATCACAACACCAAAGGGTAAGACTGTGTTGGATTTCGGACAGAACGCCGTTGGTGTTGTTCATATGAAACCTGTCAAAGCTGGTAAGGGTCATCAAATCATTTTCAAGCAAGCTGAAGTAATGGAGAACGGTGAACTTGGTACTAGACCATTGAGAGCCGCAAAATGTACCGATACATACACATTCAAAGGTGCAGAAGAAGGTGAAGAGTTCTCCCCTAAGTTTACATTCCACGGTTGTAGATATGTTCAGGTTGAAAACTATCCAGGTGAAATCACTAAAGACTCCATCGAGTTCAACGTTATTTCTACTTCGATGGAACAGGTTGGTACTTTTGAGTGTTCAGATCCACTTTTGAACAGACTCCACCAAAATGTGTTCCACTCTACACGTGGTAACTTCCTTTCTATCCCTGCAGACTGTCCACAGAGAGATGAACGTATGGGCTGGTTGGGTGATATTGCTGCATTTGCTCCTACTGGTCTTTACCTGTTTGACTCTTACAACTTTTTGAAATCTTGGTTGGAAGACTTGAAGTATGAGCAAGAAGCTAACGGTGGTTACCCAGCAGTTGTCTGCCCAGATGTGATTAAGGCGTATGAAACTTTGTGGAACGGTTGTTATGCAGCTATTTGGCAAGATGCTTCCGTCATTGTTCCTTGGAGACTGTATGAGTTCACTAAGAATTCTGATGTGTTGGTCTCTCAGTATGACTCTATGAAGACCTGGTACGAATTCTTGCCAAAACTCCCTGGATTGATCAGATGGGATAAAGTGACTATTCAGCTTGGTGACTGGCTGGATCCAACGGCCCCACCAAACAATCCGCTTTTGGCTATGACTGACGCTTACTTGGTCGCTGACGCGTTCTTATACTTGATTTTAACACAGCTGGTCCAGACTTCAAAGGTTCTGGGTAAAGAAGATGACTTTGAATATTTCACAAAGTGTGCTGCTCAGTGTAAGAATGACTATAACAACGCCTATGTCTCTGAAGATGGTACACTTACGTCCAACACACAGACAGGATATGCTTTGACGGTTTGCTTTGGTTTGTACAAGAATGACGATCAAGTCAAGTTTGCTGGACAGAGACTTGCCGAATTGTGTAAATCCAATGGCTATAAGATTGGAACTGGATTTGCTGGTACTCCATTTGTTACTGAGGCCCTTGTTATTGGCGGACATGTTGATGCAGCTTACAAGATGCTCCTCACCAAAGAGTGTCCATCGTGGTTGTACCCAGTCTCCATGGGTGCCACTACCATTTGGGAACGTTGGGATAGTATGATGCCAGATGGATCCATCAACCCGGGTGATATGACATCATTCAACCACTACGCTTTAGGTGCTGTGGCCATGTGGATGCATGAACGTATTGGAGGTTTGAAGATGGAATCAACAGGCTATGGTCGTGTTCTTTTCAAGCCATTGCCAGGTGGTGACCTCACTTTTGCTGAGACAAAACACAAAGCTCCTTATGGTTGGATTGAGTCCAAATGGGAGAAGGCTGGCGAATTGACTAAGTACACGGTCAAGGTCCCATTAAACATCACCGCCGATGTCGAGTTGCCTAACGGAGAAAAGCATACGATTGGATCTGGTGTCTACGTTTACGAGTTCTAACGCTCTAATGAAATCCAAAATAAAAGCTAATACATATACTTCTAAGATCTATCTTCTGTAATTAAAATGAATATTATTGAAAAAGCTCGTAATGGTAGCGAGTCCAGAACGGTTTTCATTGTGGAGTCCAAACCTCGAACCGATTTCCATTCACATTAGGCATATTTCCGAGAGGAACAACCTTCAGTAGCTGTCCAAGACTCACATAAATCAATCACAGAAGCCAGGACTACCTTGACACCTGTTGATTAGTACACTAAACTCCGCGTGCTTCTTGAAATATGCCACAAAAAGTCCTTAACTATGGCGGAAAGCATAACCCGGAATTCTATCAGCTTATGGTTTTTGTGTCACTTTCTGTACTTTTCAAATATAAAAAGCTCTTACCCCCAAATTTGCTACTTTACTTCTACCATTCTTTCCCACCGCTGGTGTCATGGTCTACAATCAGTTTCCAATTCTCCCTGAGGTGGTGGTGGTGGCCCTCTACTCTAATCTGTTCTGTCTGATTCATATATCTCAATCTTTCTTGATGTTTCACTGTCTGCTGAACTTGATATCTCTTGGTGTCTTTTGATCTTTCTTCTTTCTCGGGAAATGCCTTTTATGAGGATGGAAGGCATTTACTGAGGTTTAGTTGTGACTATTTTGAAGCTTTCTTTGGGGTTTTCTTTTATGAGGATGGAAGAAAACCCTTTGAAATCAAATATAGTCACCTCTTTTAGGAACTTTGGGAGTACACACAAGAATGAATCAAATCACTGACTTTGAATTCTCGGTACGGATTACGATTTATCACTTATACAGTTCCAGTCGGAGTCATAGAGACTTATTTGTTTCTGATCTTACCATTATGAAACATGAGCTCTGGCATATTCATGGATGAATCTTTTATGGGGATGGAAGTGAAGTTTATGAGGTGCTATATCATGCTATAACTGGTAAGATTGGAACTTGAGGGGGGGGGAGAGGTGGGAACACTTTCAAAGTTTGAATGGGAGGCAGTGCATTTGTGTCATCTTCCGATGCAATACAGCTTTGTTGACTGCTTGATCTGTGACTTACTTTTTAACTCATTTTTGAGGTGTGATCGAAGGGTAAACCTTTTATGGGGATGGAAGGCTAACCTTTGAGATCCCTTGATATGACGCAACTTGTGAGGCACAGATCTGGTATTGATTGCTTGAAGTTTATTGGAAGACAACACCACATTCTACGTTTCTCAAAATCAACGTGCTAGTGATTTGGTTTTGTGATGAAGGAGTTGCAGATAATCCTGAGGATTCATTACATTGGGAGACCTTATGATATACTAGTATATAAGTGTATACTTTTGGATATGGAGTGTGGAGGACATTGATAACCTTTTCTATTTGTGGGGGCATAATCGTTATCTGGAGTTGCTAGCATACAGTGTTCAATCTTGTTGAGAAGCAGCTGGGATGCAGTAACTTTAGAAAAGGATTGGCCACAACAAGAAAAGGTGGGAAAAATTTGTAGACAGGTAGAATATTGACGGGTGAAGCCTTTTAGTTTACCCTAACTCCAGCGAATTATTACAGGGGCATCGACCCTATGACCCCCTATGTTAAATTTTTTTTTTGGCATGGCGTTACCTTGAGGCTCTCTTATCTACCGTAAACGTTATAAAAGTGTAGTTTTATCTTTCATTCAAACACGAGAATCATATAATTCCATTAATTCTTCTCCTTCATTGCAGAGACGTTTTCCACCATCTCTTCCTGAGCTTTGAGGTCATCAAATGCCTGCTCAGACTTTGACTCTTTTTCTGTCTTGTAGTCTGGCCAGTGTCTTGGTGGGACATTCATTGCGAACATCTCATCAATCTCTTCGAAGGATCTGTGAGCTGTCTCTGGAAGGAAGAAATAGAAAACAAACACAGAGAGCATTGACAAAGCAGTGAATATGAAATTAATCTTTGATCCCATGTTGGCTTCATCTGGATTGAACATGTAAGGTAAAACTGCAGACCACATACATTGGAAAGCATTATTCATTAACATTGCAACAGATGCCGATTTGGCTCTTAAGAACACAGAACTGATTTCATTACCCAAAATATATGGGATCGAACCGATACCGACGTTGTAGATGAAGTTGTACATTGCCATGAAACCTGAAGATGCCTGTAAAGCTTTTGTGTTTGACTCATTGAGACCAGTACATGCAATGAGTAAGTTCAAGATCGTCAATGCAATCATACCACCAATGATAACTGGTCGACGACCGACCCTATCAATGATGAACAGTGCAGTCAAAGTACCTGAAACAGATAAAGCTTGTGCTCCACAAGCGATTTGGAATGATTTGGAAGTATTGAAACCTGAAAGTTGGTAGTAATAAGTTGAATAGTTAGTGACATAAGAAACACCAGAGAAAGCTTGCATGATATAAGCAAAGATGATAAGACCGGTTCTTTTACGATCTTTCTTTCTGAAAAGGTCAATATAAGTACCACTCTTAGCGGAGACAGCTGAAGCCTCATCAACGGTGACCTTCATGAGAGCATATTGTGCCTGCACAGTTTGCTCAGTGTCAAACATTCTTCTCAGTTCTTTCAATGCATCTTTCTTTCTTCCCTTTGATAACAACCAATATGGAGATTCTGGGATAAAGCATTGTAACAAGAGAGCTGTACAAGAGAAAATCCATTGAGGAAGGAAGATTCCTCTATATGCCATTCTTGAAGAATAATTGACAGTTGAGTTATTTATCAAGACACAAATAAATGGACCAACACAAATTGCAAGATTCAAAGTTGCAGATGCCAAACCTCTAAGTGCCAATGGGGAAATTTCAGAGACATAAACTGCTGCACAAGCAGATAAACAACCAAGTGCAAACCCATTCATAAGCTTTCCTATAAAGAAAATCTCAATGGTAGTGGAAACGTATTCCAAAGTGATCCAAGGTATACCAAACAATGTTCCAAACATGATAATTCTTCTTCTTCCTACTTTATCCATCAATGATGAAGCAATGACATATGCAACACCAATTGCAGCAGTTGGAGCAGCAGTAATAGCACTTTGCCATTTAGCATCTAAGACATATTCACCATCGTATTCATAACCGAAATCTTCTCTGAATCTTGGAATAGAAAGTACCATACCACCTGCTTGATTCTCATAACCCCATAAGACATTAGTCCAAATGGCAACAAAGATGTAAAAGGAAACACGCTTATAAAGCTTTGCAGCTTGATAACGGGACAAAGAATGTTCAACTTTCTGTTGAGCATGGGCGATTTCTTCCAAGTTGAAATCATCAAACTCGTCCACTTCTTGATTTGGATCACTCTTTTGGAACAACTCAGGCAATGTGAATTCAATACCGAACATATTTGAAGAGAGATTTGTGGTTAACTACTACCTCATCACTACACGAGAAAGAAGGTGCCAATTCACTTCTATTTAACTTAAATCGAGAGGAGGGGGGTCAGTCAACAAATGAACGGGGTACACTTTCACCTTAACCATTGTTAAAGCACCCCACGGTCTCCGCTTCCTATGTGTGTGTGGATGTGATCTGTCACACCGAAGATCTTCGCGTGAGATTCAACTTGGGTGTGTGTGGGGAAAAGCACATCAAAGAAGAAGTCTGGGAGATCTTCAACCCGAGAGACACCATTTCATTGTATAAATTGTTGAGGGAATATCTCAATATTGTTGATGTAACAATTGTAATTTACACCTGCGTTTGATTTCGGGGCTTTGTGCGCCCGAGTGACAGTTTTTTTTGACATATTTATTATTAGAATGTGTATTTTCCAGTTATTTTCTACTTATTTTACCTACCTATGGAGCTTTAATTGACCGAGTTTATTGCCTTTTGGTGGGCTGCCATTGTGTGGGGTAAGCGCAGCACATCACAGCACCCTGCGTATATTTGGGCATGCTATTATAAATTCTATTATTCAAATGTAAATTAAGATTAAACACCAGACGATCCATATTTAGTGGCCCAGTCATCGAATTGTGATAAGTTTTCTTTACTTACACTCGGACGGATATATTTTAAAGACTGAACAAAGTCTTCCAATCCGATTGGTCTAATTTCACTCTTTGCTGTACTTAACAATTTATCACCAAGGGATCTTAATGGTCCCATAGCAGCGTCTTTAGCTAATGCAGTTATATCACTTCCAGAGAATCCATCAATCATTTCAACCAATTTAGATTGATCTTTTTCATCAAGTGTATGCTTTTGATGAGCAAGTAATTTTATAATTTGTGCTAAACGAGTTTCAGGTTCAGGTAATGGAATGTATTGTCTTCGAACAAATCTTCTTCTAGCAGCTTCATCAATTGCCCAAGGTAAATTTGTAGCAGCAAGTACTAAAACACGTTGTAAATCTTCACCTGTATCCTTTCCTGCAGCTGCATGTGTTAAATCTGACCATTGAATTAAAAATTCATTTTTAATTCTTCTTGAAGATTCATGTTCACCACTTTCATTTCTTGCAGATAATAAAGAATCAATTTCATCTACAAAGATGATAGATGGAGAAAGTTTCTTTGCCAATGTGAATAATGCACGAACGAGTTTTTCACTTTCACCCAAATATTTGGAAGTTAATGAAGATGCACTAATAGAGAAAAAAGTAGATTTTGATTCAGTTGCAACTGCACGAGCTAACATAGTTTTACCAGTACCAGGAGGACCAAATAATAACATACCTCTTGCAGGTTCTCTTAAACCTGAAAACAAATCAGGACGTAAGAATGGATAAACAACTGTTTCTTTTAAAGAGTTTTTTGCAGTTTCCAATCCAGCAATATCTTCCCAATGGACTTCATCACCACGAACCACAATCTCATTAAAGATTTGCTTCGCAGCAGCATAATCAATACCACGACATTCTTCAATTATTTGATCCTCCATCTTTTCACGGATTTCCTTTTCAGATAATTCCATTTCTTCAATCTCTCCTTCTTCAGAGGAGATCGTCTCTGTATCCTTTGTAGTTTCTCCCCTGGCAGGGGATTGTGAACGGGAACGATCATCTGTTGGTGGTTTTAAATGTGGTTTTGATTGTATAGTTTTCTTTATTGGTTTTGTTGTTGTTGTCTTCTGCTGTTGGATTGGTTTGACAGGTCTCTTTGTTGTAGATGTCAATGTGGCATTAGCAGATCGAGTTGTACCAGGTTTAATTCCAGGTCTTGAAGACGGTGGTTTTGGTTTTGGTTGTGGTAATCTTGAAGTGGAAGCAGCTTTTTGTTGAGATGTTATAATTTTACGTACTGGTTTTTGTTGAATTTTTGATGTATCCAATTTCTTTGGTGAAGTTGATAATTGATCAATTTGTAAATCATTTAATTGTGAAGTTAAATCATCATTTGTTTTAGATCTTGAAATTTTAGTTTGTTGACCTGAAGCTTCTAATTGTCTTAATGCATCATCTCTAACTGATTGTATATCAAAATCTTCAAAACTTTTATCATAAATATCAATCAAATCTTCCCTTTTATCAATACTCTTTGAAGTTGTCCAATTTCTATTTGTTAAAGAATTTGAATGATTAACCATAACATTAGCAGCAATTTTAGACATATCTGAAGGTTTAGTGGTATAATTTTGTTTACTATAAAATCTATGAGGTTTTTCTTGTCTTAAAGTCTTTAATAATCTTGATTTTGGAGGTTCATTTTGTTGACGTCTTACTGTAAATGATTGTGGATTTGAATTTCTTAAAGTCGGTACCGTATAACTTGTTGATACTTGTTCATTGTATAATTGTTCCACTCTATCATGATGTTCATATGCCTTACCAAGTAATTCTTCAATACCTTCACGAATGTATAATTCATCACCAGAATAATTATGATTCTGGAAAGTCTTATTTATAATATCCATCTTGAAAAGTGCATTTGTTTGTAAAGATTTCCAACCTTGTAATGCCATTTTATATTCACCTTTTTGTTCAGCAGCAATGTTAAAGATCGTCTTATTGGCACAATCATTGTATAATTCCGTTAAATCGTCTATTGGAGACGATGGTTTCTTCCTAATGAAGTTCATATGAGCTTTTATATCCCCTAAACCTGTGAAATGGAGTGCTTTTCCTATGTTTATTTAATACCCAATGATCTTTGTGCTGCCCGACGATTCATTTCGCGTTTCTTCCCCCTTTTGGCTGACGTAATCACTTTTATATAAGAGAAATGGTTTTTATTTAAAAGGGATTCTGAGCTGCTATTTATATTTAAGAGAATCTTCTAGAGAAGGGGTTTTTATTTATATTTATAATTTGTGTGTATTTTATATTTAACCGGAGGGGGTTACCCGGCCTTCGGAGAAGGCGGAGCATCAAAAGCCAAAAGAAAACACTGAAAGCAGTGAAAACAGTAAAAGAAGCAGAAGAAGAGAAGAAGCAGTAAAAGGCAGTAAAAGAAGAGAAGAGAAGAAGAGAAATGGTCAAAGACACAGCGTACTACGATGTCCTTGGTGTTTCACCAGAGGCGACTGACTCCGAGATCAAAAAGGCATACCGTAAGAAAGCTATGCTTACACATCCAGATAAACATCCTAATGATCCAACGGCTGCTGCTAATTTCCAGGAAGTCGGTGAGGCTTATCAGGTGCTTAGTGATTCCACCCTGAGAAAGAGGTACGACGAGTTCGGTAAGGACCAGGCGGTTCCAGATGCCGGGTTTGAAGACCCTACAGAGTTCTTCACTGCCATCTTTGGTGGTGAAGCTTTCAAAGACTGGATTGGTGAGCTTAGTATGATGAAGGAATTAACACAAAGTGCTGATATCTTGGGGAAAGAAGAAGAAGAAGTGGTAGAAGGTGAAGATTCTGTTGTTGATGCAAAGAAGAATGAAGAGACAAAACCAATTAAACCTTCAACAAAACTTAGTGATAAACAACGTGAAGAATTAGAAAAAATGAGAATTCAAAGAAAGGAAGAACGTAAAAACCGTGTTGAAGAGTTATATAACAAATTGAATCTTAGAATTGATAAACTTGTTAATGCATCTAATCAACCAATTGAAGTTTCAAAATTTAATCAAGAATTACAAAGGGAAATTGATGATTTAAAAATGGAATCATTTGGTTTAGAACTTTTACATGTAATTGGTAAAGTTTATAATCAAAAGGCATCTGATTATCTTAGATCACAAAAGACTTTTGGTATTTCTAAAATTTTTTCATCTGTAAAGCAAAAAGGTGCAACTGCAAAAGGTGCATGGAATATTTTATCAACTGCAATGGATGCTCAAGCTTCAATGAATGAAATGATGAAAGCTCAAGAATCAGGTGAAGAATGGGATGATTTACAAAAAGCAGAATTTGAACGTAAAATGACTGGAAAATTCGTTGCAACTGCTTGGGTTTCTTCAAAATTTGAAATTAAATCCGTTTTAAAAGAAGTTTGTGATCGTGTTTTAAATGATAAATCCATTTCTTCAAAAGCGAGAACTTCGAGAGCTCAAGCATTACTTGTAATTGGTAATCAATTCATTCAAACACAAAGAACAGAAGAAGAAGATGAAGAAATTAGAATGTTTGAAGATTTGATGAAAGATGCTACAAAGAAGAAAGTTAAGAAGTAAAAGCACTTTAAATTTGATTAATCCAATGATTGATCAATGACCATACATCTTGGGCCTTTTGTTCATATTGTTGAACTTCTGAAGAATTTAAATTAAAATTCATTGTAAAATCAACAACTTTATTAATATCAGATGTAAACATTTGAATACCTCTTATGTAGATCCATAACCCAATGAATACTATGCTTAATACAATACAAAGTCTTATGAATGTCATTATAACACCATATAATATCCTTAAAAAATTCTTTATGAGATAATATGATGCAAATGCACCACCAACTACTAATATTATAGATGCCAATTCGGGTTGATTACTAAGTAACAAAGTGAACTGTATGATGAGAGTGTTTACTAAAGCGTAAAGTGACTTGATTGTGTAAGCGATTGCGTAATCAACGTTCCCCATCTTTCTTTATCTTTTAGTACTTATATATGCTTAGTACTTAGTATTAAGTATTAAGTGTAAGTGTAAGTGTAAGTGTATGTTTACTGTAAGTGATCGCGACTTTTTCACCGAATCTTTGCCACTGACACACTGACATACTGACAAAGCACTAAGCACTAAGCACTAAGCACTAAGCATAAGCATAAGCATAAGCATAAGATGTCACCTACAAAGTCACAGATTCTTTCCCTTTACCGTTCTTATATGAGACATTCCACACAGTTCAACGATTACAACTTCAAACATTACTTCATCAGAAGGGCACGTGATGCTTTCAAAGAGGGAAAGACGATTTCAGACCCAAAGGAGATCGATATGCAATTCCAAAGAGCCCGTGAAGAGCTTGGACCACTCGAAAGACAGTCCAAGATCTCCAAGATGTACTCATTTGAGAAGTTGGTTGTGGAACCATTGGACACACATCACAGAGCTAAAACAGCATGAATATGGACAAGGACAGAGAAAACAGAGAAAACAGAGAGAAATGGGACCAGTTTTAAGTGTATATATATATAAGGAATTGTGCTGGTCACTATATACTTTATACGGTAGTATATATTTGATTCTCTTTGATCGAACTTATGGCTTTAGTCACGTGAGTCACGTGACTTGGTTATGTCACGTGACATAGTTTTTGCTTTATAAGTAAAATATCTAGAAACTAGAAACATCTCAATATAACAACATAACTGAATATATAAAGTAATATATAAAGTAATATATAAAGTAATATATAAAGTAATATATAAAGTAGTAGGTTATAATACAGATTAAGTAGAAGGTGGTACGCGCACTTGGTCATCTCGAGGGGGGCCGAGACTCCAAAAAAAAAACAGAGACCCATAATGGTACGATCCCTTTTCTCTCTCTATACTTGAAGATATTACTTGTACTTGAAGATATTGAAGATATTGAAGATATTG
Organism: Petasospora bimundalis; assembly: GCA_030569745.1. Lineage (NCBI taxonomy): Eukaryota > Fungi > Ascomycota > Saccharomycetes > Phaffomycetales > Wickerhamomycetaceae > Petasospora > Petasospora bimundalis. Next base: position 103,203 of record JAJMLR010000015.1, read on the forward strand.
AAGATAGAAAATGAGTGAAAAGCATCAGTTGGAGACACAGGACTCTGATAACAAACGTCTACAGACAAACTTCAATACTGATGAGAAAGATGTGAAACGTTTATTTGGACCAGAAACTTTTAAAGATCCTTCAAATCTTTGTAAATCCGTTGAAGAATCACAACCTTATAAATGGGGTATCTTCAAGAATTTGATTGACGATACTTTATTAAGACAAGTTCGTAAAGAAGTGGAACGTGAAATTCATTTCACTCAAAAGGAAACTGATATTTATAAAGTTTTCCAATCTGGTGATCTTGCAAATTTATCCGGTTTAAATTGGGATGATTTATCAAGATTACCATCCGTTTTCAAGTTAAGAGAAGCTTTATATTCTCAAGAATTCCGTGATTTGGTCTCTGAAGTTACAAAAGCTGGTAAATTATCAGGTATTAAAACAGATATGTCAATTAACACATATACAAAAGGTTGTCATTTACTTACCCATGATGATGTTATAGGTTCACGTAGGGTTAGTTTCATCTTGTACATGCCAGATCCAGATAGAGAATGGAAAGAACATTATGGTGGTGCTTTAAGATTATTCCCTGCAGTTGTACCAAATGTACCACAAACTGATCCTTCACATAAATTTGTACCACAATTTAATCAAATGGCTTTCTTCACTGTACAACCTGGTCTTTCATTCCATGATGTTGAAGAAGTTAGAGTGGATAAACAAAGATTATCCATTCAAGGTTGGTATCATATCCCACAACCTGGTGAAGATGGATTTGTACCAGGTGAACAAGAGGAAACTGAAGCAAAGAGTACATTACAACAATTGGAAAGTAAAGAATTACAAGAATATGATTTCCCAAAGGAGATCCGTATCCCATTCTCAAGTTATGAAATCAAAGGTTATAAAGCCACAGAAAGATTGGATCAACAGGACGTTTTATACCTTTCAGAGTTCTTATCCCCGGAGTTGGTGACAGAGAAGGAAATCTCCAAATTACAGGCAAAATTTGTTCAAGAGAATTTGGTACAAATTGATGATTTACTCAATGATGATTATTCTAATTATCTTAAGAAACTTATTCGTTCAACAGAATTGGATGAAATTATGCCAAAATCTGCTAAGGAAGTTAAATTCCCTTGGAAAATCTCTGTACCACCACACAAATGGAGATACCTTTATCTCGATGGAAAGCAACAAGAAGATCTCACATCCTTGGAAGGTTATCGCAAGGCCAATAACTCTACAGAACCTGCAAACTTTGAGTTAACACAACAATCAACAGAACATGAAACCAGTAAGGCTTTATTAAAATTGGCTACTTTTATTCGTTCCACTTCATTCCGTAAATGGATCTCACTAGTGACGGATTTGATACCTACTTCAGATCAAGTTCTTGTTCGTCGTTTTAGACCGGGTCATGATTTCAAACTCGCAACTTCAGTGGATATGGAAGGTGCTACTCAAGATGCAGTATTAGAGGCAACTCTTTGTTTGACCCCTTCAAAAGGTTGGGAAACTGGTGAAGTTGGTGGTTATGAATTGTGTATGGCCACTGAACACGATGATGATGATGAAGGGGAAGATGACCCAGCAATCTATAAACAAACAGATGATGATGACACAATGCTTGTGAACACACAGGCTTGTTGGAATAAGATGACGTTGATGCTCAGAGATCCATCAGTGCTCAAGTTCATCAAATATGTCAGTTTCAATGCTATGGGATCGAGATGGGACATTGCTGCACAGTGGGACATTGACACAAAGGATGATGACGAAGAAGAAGTAGATGAAGAATCAGAATAAGAGATAGAAGAACAGAAAATCAGTAAGCATAAGATTCACCGCATAATATATATATGTATATAAGCTTGGACCCCCAATTAATGGGTAGTAGAAAGATTAAATCCAATAAAAAAACTCAATAGAATATAAGAATAAAAGCCAAAAAAAAGAACAATCAAGTCAAATTGAAAGGCAAAGATAAATCAGCAAAAAATGAAAAAATAGAAAAAGAAACATACACTTCGATTAGATATCAGAATCTTCAATGTCAGAGAGGACCTTACCACCAGCATCATCTCTCAAGTTCTGAACAGAAGGTAACAATTGTTCCAAGAGTTCAGATGCAGCCTTGTGATAAGCCAATTGAGCAATGATAAATTCGGTTAATTCTGACAAAACACTAGCACCTTCAACGGTTTGCTTCATAACTGCAACGGCATCTTCGGTGGCAGCGGCAAATTCATCTTCCAATGTCTCCAATGTGACTCTAAGGGAAGCTTCCTTTTCAGGCTTTGCAGATTTTAAAGAAGCTCTAGCGGCATCATAAGATAATCTCTTATTTTCAACAGATTTTCTAGCCTTATCAGCACGATTCAAGTTTTCCTTAAGTTGTTTCTTAAAAGCGTCATTGACTTTGGAACGGATTAATTTATCCTGTTGAAGTCTAGCTTCACCGATCTTAGCTTCTGTTTGACCCAACTGTGTCAAACCTTGGGCAATCAAATCAAATGAATCATCTGTAGATTGTTGTTGAATCTTCAAAGCAGAAAGATTTGTAGCAGTGGAAAGGGCATGATTCAATGTCTTTGGTTGAGTACGTGGGTTCTGAGCAATCAAAATTGCCTGAGCTTCAGAAGTTGATCTTGCATTGGCAAGTTTTTCAACTTTTGAAGTGATTGTCTTTGAAAGATCTGTAACGGATTCTTTAACATTTGCAGGATAATCATAAGATTCAGTCTCATATGTGGATGTAACAGTGAGTAAGTTAGTGTAAACGGACTTCAATGTTTCAATCTTCTTCTCAAGATCGGTATATTCTTGTGGAAGTTGAGAGATGTCATCAGTTTGACCAAGACGTTCCTGTAATTGACGGGCTGTTCTTTGAGCCAATGGACTCAATTCCGAAGAGAGCTTCTGACCTTCCTTCACAGCCTCGTTAAGACCAGCCTGAAGGTTCTTGGAAAAAGTTTGGAAGAATGACATTGTTGATTTTTGTATTGGCTTCATTCAATGCCCACACAAACCCCTTCCCGTATAAACACTTCACACTCATTTTCCCAGGCACTCACAAAAACAGAATTAGGCAAAATTCGCGAAACAACGGGAAACACACCCAATGCGGAAGCTTCCGCATCGGGCTATCGGATAACAGCACTGATAACGGAAAAAGATCACCCGCACACCACGGGGCATAAAGATGCGTATAATACACCTTTGAACTGTAAAGCCTTTAAATTGTAATTGTTTTTGTTTCTCGCTTTTTCTCTCTCTCTCTCCCCCCTTTTTTTTTCCACATGAATAAATTTTCCATTTTATAAGCTGCAATATATAATCATAACAAATGCTTAGGCCCCGCCGTTGTGACGAGTGTCGGAGAAGGAAGAAACGTTGTGTACTTCCTGAAAATGCTGATGGGTGTAATTATTGTGCAAAGAAAGGAGTTCCATGTGTAATGAAGGATGATATTTTACAAATAGTTCACTATACTCCCGATAGTGATACTCCATTAACATTTGCAATGGATCATTCCACTGCTATGCGTCGTCGTTCATCATCTGATAAATCTAATGGTACTATCTTTATAGATGGATCGATTGTATCAAAATCGAAATCTTTTGATCGTCGTCGTGGTTCAAGTGTATCAGAGACAAGAAGTTCTTTAGATTCCTCGACTGATGTAACAACAAGCTCACTAATATCGGTGATTAATATGGCTAAAGACGGTTCATTAACACAGGATTGTAAACAAGGGTCCCTTGGGTTTTCAAATATGGCACAGATTTACTTACCGAGACGTAACGTCTTAACAATCGCTAGTGATGATGGTCCTGTCTTAAATGATGAATTGATAAGAAGTTCTGTCCCAGATACGCTTAAAATACCGGAACATTTATCCCTCGTTGATTTCTTGTTCTCGGCTACTCGTATCAATAGCTTAGAAGGTTTATCGGATGATCCAGCTAAACTTCTTTCATTGGCATTAGGTGAGATCAAATCCTTTTTGGATAACGATAAACAAAATGGTGAAGTGATTGATGTCTTAAGAGAACGTGGTTATCTCGTGAGTACAGAAGGTGCACAAGATCAAAACCCACAATGGGAACAACATTTGAAGAAAAAGTTATCAAGTAGTACAGATGGATCAATCCCACTTTCAATCAATGATATCGATTTTACTATTGACACTGAAAGTTTAAGTGTGGAATACTTTGTTGAAAAAGCTGGTATAACACTTGAAGACGGTAAACGAAAGTTTTGTGACGTTATTGGTGAAGCAGCTTTTAATGAAGTTATAGCATCTGTATTCTTTGATCATTTCTGTGGTATAACACCATTGGACCCCAAAACAGTGGAACAAGGGACACCAGATGAGAAAATGACAACACCACCAGAGAGTATTAAAGATCATCAAATGAAAACTCCAAAGTCTTATTTAGCGGTGGTTCTACCATTGATCGCTGGTAATGCAACGGTGTTAAAAGCTGCTATATTGTTGGGATATCGTCATTGGATGAGACTTTATCCAGATGATGTTATGTCAGTGCTTAATGAAGATATGGATAGATTACATTTCGAAGTATTATGTGAACTTAAAGAACGTCTAGCAAATACAACATCATTATGTTGTGACCATACAATAATATGTACGATATTATTGCTAAACTTGGAATTGACAAACGGTTTAAGAGGATCATTGTGGTCCAAGTTGAGTGTACTGTTGCATAACTTGATCAAGTTCCGTGGTGGTACAAAAGAGTTATCAAGTACACTTACAGGGCTCTGTCTATTAAGGTTAATGTCTTCACATCTTTGTATAAGTATGCTCTCTTTTAAACCGGAATCTATCGAAACACATGAGGTTATCAATCTCAATGACTTTACATATCTCTTGGAGGTTAATCCACATTTCCAGTTCTATGACATGGTTAACTTTAAAACAGATTTATGTCCTGGTGATATTAAAACCCTGTTAAGTGTTTATGCCAACGTCTTCCAACTACACAACTTGTCAGGTATATCGTATTTTGCAAATACAAAGGACACTCCGGAGTTTGGAGATTATGAGTCAATGTCAACACAAAATTTGGAATATGCAGTGGCACAATCAGAAAGATTATGTGAAACGATTGTAAAGTCTTTGGAAGAGATGGATTGGGGTCAATTGCCAGAAAAGTATATGGTTCAACACGTATTTGCCTTCCGTGCTTCTTTGTTATGTCTCTACCAATTGGTTTTCAGATTTAACTCATTGACACCAAAGACAGTACTCATAGTCAAACAGCTCTTAAATGACGTTGTAACGGTGTTTGACGTTTTACTAAAACTTCCAGATGCTGAGGCACGTGATATGGTGATCTTTGTGTTACCATTATTTGCTCTTGGAGTTGATATCGTTTCAAAGAAGAGAAGAACGTGGTATATGGAACAACTGGAGATGTTATATTTGAAAACAAGAAAAGAATCACTAAAATCTTGCATTGATCTGCTCAATGATGTTTGGATGGTTAACGTTACCGGATTTGCCTATGTTGATTGTAAAGCAATGGCAGCAGAGAAGAGTGTAATGCTGCCACTTTGTGGCTGATCATATATATATCTATCCAGAAAAAGAAAAGAGAATAATGATTTAATATTCATATTCTAAAATTAATTGATATGATGAGTAGTTATCTTTAGTATGGACTACAAGAGTGAGATCAAGATTTAAAGCTTTATAGATATAAAGACCAGCTTATATATATATACCGAATTGAACCACCGAAATTAAAAGATTGTGAAGGAATATGTAATGAAGGAAAAGAACTAAAACCGATCAGATAATGTACTTGAACACCGGGTTTTTGATATCCGTCAAATCACCGAAAGATAGCTTGGTATCATCACCATCAATAGAGTCGACTTTCGACTTGTTTCTCTGACGGTAGACAAAGAAGAGAATAATTGGCGACAAGGCAGTGATGGTGTATGTGGAAGCCATGACTTTACCTGCGGTTGGGTATGTTGGAGACTCAGAGCCAATCAACGTCTGAGGTCCAATCAAATTACCAACGGCAAATCCAATCAAGAACAGAGTGTTAAAGGTAATCTTTTTGGTATGTCCACCAACGTTGGAGGAGATAACAGAAGATAGACAAGCCCAACCTGCTGTGGACCAATAAATGATGTAGTAACCGAAGAGTGCAACGTGTGGATGGTCACAGAAGGCCAAGAGACAAACACCCATTAGAACACCACAGTTAATGAACCCACCAACAAGCAATCTACTCTTAACAACATACTTAGCAAGGTAGGCAAAGGCTAATGGGAAGACGATGTTGATACCAGATCCAACCATATTCATCAACAGAGAAGAACCTGTGTTGAAACCAAATCTCTTCTTAAGCAAGATCGAACCAAAGTTACCCATAGCACCATTTGTGATACCATAACCAAGCATATAGAAAAAGAATAAGTAGATACATGGATCAGTGAAAGCCTCTTTGAATTGGGACCACTTGAAGTGGGTATTACCGAAGCCTGTTCTGTTCAATCTGATACGCTCAACACAGTATGCCTTCTCCTCATCATTCAGGAACCAAGCCTTTGTTGGCAAATCTGGAACGTGGAAGGCAGTGATAATACCAAAGAACACCGTAATAACACCTAAAATGATGTACAGGAGTCTCCAGGCGGAAATACTATACGAATCTTGATGAATGTAACATCCATAAGCAATACCACTTCCAAGCATTGTACCGAAACCTTGAAGACCGAGCCACATAGCAGATCTGATATACTGCTCTTCCTTACGATACCACTGGGAGGTCATAATCATAAAGCATGGAGCCAAGAAGGATTCCAAGCAACCCAAGATAGTACGACACAAAAGGAAAGTAGCTGGGACATGACAAGCAGCGTGAAGTGCAACAACCATACCCCAAAGAATAACGGCAGTGGAAAGAACCTTAGCCATAGGCAAACGCTGGATGATCAAATTGGCAGGATACTCAAAAAACAAGTAACCCAAATAAAAAGCTGAACCAACCCAGGAGTATTCAAAAGTGGACATGTCAAGATCAGTCAACAACCCCATAATCGAGGCATAAGAGTTTGAAGACTTATCCATTAACTGGCATGAGTTCAAGGCAACCATGATTGGAATAATATAGAGATCAATCTTTCTCACCAAAGCCTTCTCCTTTGCAGGATCAAGCTCTATACCTTGTGTCTCAATTGCAGCCTGGAAGGCCTCATCTAAATCTGCGAGCTCACGAGAGTCAACGTATGGGCTGAGCTGGGAGTCGAGAACCTCAACGTCCACGGCTGGGCCCTTTGTCATGCTGTCTGAGTCCTTGTGATCAATACTCATCGTATAATATCGGATGTGTTGACCTCGTAACATCTTCTGTGTCGTATGATATTTCACTGTTCCCCAACCTCTTATATATGGATATTGAAAGAGCACCGATGAATTACTGGATCAAGAAGGACCCCCCCCCCCCGCCAGGGCGACTCCGCGAGTTACCTCATCGGGAAACAAGCTGCGACAGACTGTAGCTCGTCTCGGGGTTCCCACAATTGACACACAAACAGATAAGCGCGGTTCCCTACGGAGTTGATAATCTCGGTTATCCAGCTGCAGATTGGCGGCGAGCATTTCCCGATGCGGAGAAAATTGCGACAAATCCCCCGAGGCTGCAGATGGTCCTTTCTGGTCTCTCTTTGTTTTTAGAGTACAAAGAACGATCGATAGATTTTATCTTCCTTCCTTTGAAAGTTGGTAGATTATAAAGCAAGCTCATTTTACTCTCAATATTACAGAGATAAAGACAAAGTAAGAGCGATTGTATTACAAAAAAGGTGAAAAAAAAAACAACAAAACATGGAGTTCCCAGAAACTGTCACAATTGTTGGAGCAGGTGTCTTTGGTCTCTCTACGGCTCTTGCTATTGCCAAACGGTATCCTTCTACTACGGTTTATCTTGTTGATAGGTTCGAACCTCCAGTTCCTGATGGGACATCTGTGGACACTACAAGGTGTCTACGCGCTGATTACAATGACACAGTTTATGCCAAATTAGCAGATGAGTCGATGAAGATCATAATGGCCGATGATGAGATCTCTCCATTCTTCCATAAGTGTGGTATGTCATTTATATATGATGGTAATAAGAACGACAAATGGGGTAAACTTTGGGAAAGCAGTAAATCTTGTGCTCTAGAGATATCTGGTGTTGAGAATCTGGACATGTTTAACTCCAACAACGAAGTATTTGAAGGGATTCATGGAACCGAAACCCAGTGCCAGACATCCGAAGAGATGGGCAGAGAATCTTGGTGGAACGCTGGTTATCGTAACAGAAAGAATGGTTTCATTGATGCTGCTAAGGCTGTTAAGGCTTACTACGATAAAACCAAAAAGTTTTCAAACATAAAATCCATTTTCAAGCCTGTTGAGAAGATCCTTTACAAAGAGAACACAACAGAGGCCATTGGTATTCAATTTGAGGATGGAACGATCATTGAGTCTGCTTTGGTCATTGTCGCTGCTGGTGCATGGAGTGCTAAACTTGTCAACTTGGATGGAATCACTAAACAATCCGCTATTGAGGTTGCTTGGTACAAAGTTACCCCACAGGAAGAGAAGCAATGGAGTAATATGTCAATTACAACCAACTTATCCACAGGTATCAACTTGTTCCCACCTTATGAAGGAGAGATCAAGATCCTTAGAAGATCTGCAGGTTACAAGAACACAATTACTATAGCTAACCAAACTCCACTTCAAGCGGGTACAAAAACCATTTCGTATCCACGTACTTCCGTCACAAATCCTGATGACTGGATTCCGAAAGAAGCGGAAGAGTCTCTTAGAGAGAACATGAGAGAGATCATGCCACCTCTCTACAGACGTCCATTCCACAGAACGAAGCTCTGCTGGCTTACTCAAACCACAACTGCAAACTTTCTTATTGACAACCACCCAGAGCTCAAGAATGTTGTTATGGCCACTGGTGGATCTGCTCATGCTTGGAAGTTCGTTCCAGTACTCGGTGACAAAGTGGTTGATTTCATCACCGGCAAGCTCTCTACAGAGCTCGCTGAGAAGTGGTCCTGGAAAGAGAAGACCATTGTCCAAGAGGACAATGGGAGCGCACCAAGAATGCCTGGCGAACCACAGGAGATTCAGCACTGCATCAGAACAAAGCCTTCGGAATTATTGGCTTCCTTGTAATCTAATCAGTTATAAATGCATGATAAGACTTACGCTCTATCGTAGCAATGATATGAGTATATGCAATAGACACACGGAGACACCTGTCAATTTCTCCGAGATCTACCACAAATGGGCTAGCACAAGTTACCGATGATACACTGGTTTTATCTGTAAAGCAGCCAGTGGAACTGTTATTATAGCGAGACTATCTACAGATAGGATTCTGGGTTATCTCATTTCCTTTTTATATCAACTGAGAGTGATTGTTGATCTCTGAAGAGAAGTCCCCGCACAGTCAATTCAGACAGAGATCTAAAGACCAACATTTAATACTGGAGTAAACAAATGATGAATAATCTACGAATATGCGAGTTTTTCTTTTTGATGTGAAAGATGCCGAAGCATCGTGTTCATTAGTGTATCTAAAGTATCCTTCCCATCATCGAATCAAAAGATCTAATGATAAGGCAGAATGGTATGTACTGACATAACGGGACCCAACGCCGTCCTGTGCACCCGAAGGGCACCAATGCGATGAATTCTAAATAGTCAGGCTTTGGTCTCTCCAGAACTGTATCAACCCACAATCCACTGCCACAAGATACACTCAATAGAAATGCTCTAGCCACAAAGTTAGTCTCCCTAAATGAATAGGCAAGGCTAGGACCTCCCGTGAAGGAACGAACAAATCACTGCGAGATCAAGGACCAATTGATACTGTGTGCCAAATTGTCTGGTTGTATTAACTTTCATGGTGAAGAAAGGAAAAAAGGGAAAAAACGTGAAGGAAGGAGAAAGAGAGAGTGAAAAGTTTTTTTGGTTTTGTATATGGAAAATTTGACCAGTGCGCCATAACCATTTTTTAGAGAAACTGGTTAGGGCTGTCATCCATTTCACATTCGCTAAACTCTTCTAGTAACCACTCTTAGTATGCAATATATATGTATTGATGATAGATTATTACAAACCGAGGACAAATACAGTGGAAACTGCTAAAGTGGCAATGATACTAGTGACTTTTGCAGCCCACCAAACGTGCTGAACAATAAATGGACAGAGTTTGAACTTGAATTCCCATTCAGCTGATCCCTGGTTGAAGTGACCTGTCATAATACCAGTATTTCCACCATACTCACCCATCATTGCTCTAACTGTGATCTCCTTGACTGCAAAGTCTTCTTTCTTATCCTTTGATGCGTACCATGTGGTGCCGTTGAGATTATAGTAGGATTGACAGCCTTCGTGGTCATGACCCGTCAGGATAAGACCCGGTTGCTTATCAAATACTAAGGATAGAACACGTTGTGACACGTCTTCACTTAGATGGTTTTGTGAGCGGAGCTTACCAATCTTGTACTGCTCCCTTGCATCTTCCTTGTAGTAGTCAAAGTATGGACCATCAACACAAAGGCCTTCCTCTTTGTATAAAGGAACATGTGTCAATAGAATGGTAGCACCTTTGAATTTTCTCTCGAACAATTGATAGAGGAACTCCCATGTGTATTCCAAGAATTCAGGTTGTAAGGCTGGACCTTCTAATAACAGTGAGTTCAAGACAACAATACGATATGCTTGTGGTGTTCCCGAGTCATACTCGATCCAGTAGTTGTCCATACCAAACAATTCAACGTAACGAGCCATATGTTGCCAAGTTGCATCTCCAGAATATCCAATATCATGGTTACCAGAGACATTGAGGAATAAAGGGGAATGCTCAAACTTTTTTTCATAGTTTGGAGTTGTCCAATCATAAACATCCTTGAAACCAAAGTTATAGTCCTTCTTATCCGTAGCTTTTCTGTTTTCCAAGAAACCTCTCCAATCAACGTCTTCATGCTTAGCATGAATATCTAAAACGTGTTGTCTATGTTCATCTGGTTGATCATAAAGTCTTGTAACATAACGTTTTGTTCTGTTATAAAACTCAGAATCCAAGATCCATTGTGAAGAGAATAAGTCACCTAACACGGCAACGTGTGTTGGATCCATACGCTTTTGCATAGTTTTGTAGATATGACCAAGATAATGATCGTTACCATAATTATCGAGTCTCTTAATGTATGGAGTTGATTTCCAGTTACCATTGATCTGAGGATCACCAAATGCAAGCATTTTAATATCTGGTACTGCTGGTTGTTTATATTCTGGTTTCAAGATGTATTGGGTTAACAAATCTCCAAGATAGGGCACACTTCTAGCACGTTGGATCCATTGTGGTAATTGGTTAAATGGTGGGGATTCATATTGGTAAGACCATGAACACGTTTGCGCATCCAATGAAGGGTATGTGTAGATGTAAACGTTGAGAAGTACAGCCAATGTCACTGCCAGGTATGAGAACTGACGAATGAACGACATTGTTTATAACCACTGGACTTTTTGAATCAAAAAGATATCGTATAAAGTGCACGTCCTTTTTTCAGACTCTTAATACTATGAATGTGTTCTCTCCTCTCCACTCTCTGATATGGTGGTGTTTGGATGTACTTCTGGGGAGGGGGGGCGGTTTTCAAAAACAGGATATTCCGAGGGTTTGCATCACGTGATGGCCCCCGGTTTACCGGCCTAGACCGCTTTTGAGCTCATATCAACCTCTCAAAGTTCAGGTGGTGGCGATGAAAAACCGAGGGCATTTAAGCTCTTTTTTTTTCTTTTATTCATATTGAATTTTTGTTCAATTGATTGCATAACAATGTCATTACCTAAGAGAATCATTAAGGTAAGTAATCTTATTCAAGTTGTACTTATTAAAATCACATAAGAGGAAAAGAGGGTTATTGCAAAGAAGCGGAGGAGGAGGAGGAGGGGGGAGGGGGTTATATTATATTTGTGATGATAGTGTACAAATAAACAACTAGCTGATATACTAATGATTGTATTTTGAACAGGAGACTGAGAGACTTGTGAGTGATCCAGTTCCAGGGATCACTGCTGAACCACATGAGGATAATCTTCGTTATTTTGATGTTACAATCCAAGGACCAGATCAATCGCCATATGAAGGTGGTGTTTTCAAATTGGAGTTGTATTTACCAGATGATTATCCAATGATTGCACCAAAAGTACGTTTTCTTACAAAGATCTATCATCCAAACATTGATAAATTGGGTAGAATCTGTTTGGATGTGTTAAAGAACAATTGGTCTCCAGCTTTACAAATTAGAACAATTTTACTTTCAGTTCAAGCTCTTTTAGCAGCTCCTAATCCAAATGATCCATTGGCTAATGATGTTGCAGAAGAATGGCTTCGGGATGAATCTGGTGCTATTGAGACTGCTAAGAAGTGGACTGCCCAATATGCTTAAGATATGATTTCCTTCTGTTTCTTCTTACTTTTTTATTATTATTTCTTAATCTATTTGTTGGGAGGGGGTTACAGGGAAAGTCAATTGGATAGGCTTGCATTATCCTGGTTATACCGTAGATTTTTCTTATATAAGTTTTTTTTAGGTCCATAAGAGAGAGAGAGAGAGAGAGAGAGAGAGAGAGAGATCAGAGATAGTGAGAGAGATCAGAGATAGCGAGAAAACTGTATACCCGGCTAAGCCGATGGTACTGAACCACATATATATGATGTGTGTACAACTCCCCTTTTGTTTTGTTTTGTTTTGTCTTTGTTTTTGTTTCTGTATTCCATTTACATTTCCAATTATCGATCTTTAATGAAAATGAATTTCGAGATCATCGATTCATATTTAAAAAGGCTCTCTTAATTATTTAAACCGGCCTCGGTGTGCGGGCCTCAGCCGAAGGCCGAGCAGTAACATTTCGCGCTTTCATATTTTCTTAAATGAGAAAACTCCCCTGCCGAACCCTTTTCCCTTACTAAGTTGTATTTCCACATTGTAATTGTGGGAAATACACAACAAAGGCACAGGGCGGCTATTGATTAATTGATTGGATTCTTTGATCAACACATTTTTTGGCTCATTCTTACTTTGCTTGGTACCAGTTTTTCCCCTGTTCGTTGCTTCCGCCCTTTGCCGCCACAGACTGGCCGCATCAATTTTGTACACGCGTCACCATTTGTAAGATCCGGTGCACCCATCACCAAGTTTATACACATACACTATTGAAGGGAAAGAAAGAAAAAAAAAACAAGCTTGAGAGATGTCCCACTTAGACGCCAATACATCACCGCAGAGTCCCTTTGCTGATCAACTCCAATTTCAAGAGATCAACCTTTCTGATGAATCACAGGCACACGCAGTTCATGGGGGATATGATGATGATATTGATGATTCATTTGATACTGCAAACACCAGTGCAGGAAGATTTGATAATTCAGATTCACCTCTTCAAGTGCCCAAGCGTGCTATGAGTTCAAGAAATGGTTCCATTCTTAGAAACTCTTCAAAGAGTAAAAAAAGAAACCCATCTACACGTATTGCATTTTCAGGTCATGACACAACTATTGGAGAATCAAAACTTGAAATAGATACAGAACTTACAAAGACTTTATCAAGTAGTGCTGATTCATTTACCGCCACACCGAGATTGAGTCAACATCCACATTTTGCAGATGACACTAGCTTTGATGAAGGATCGAGATCGGCTTCTGCAATTGATGAAGAGGATAAAGTTATGCAACGTAAAGGATCAGTTATGAAACGTCATCGTTGGGGTACAACAAGAAACAAAAAAGGTGCTCCAACAGTTGGTCGTGCAAGAACATTACGATGGAAAAATAGATGGGATAACTTCAAACCACATCATGATCAACGTGATGATGACAATGACGATGATGATGATGACGAAGATAAGGCTAAAAACAGAGCAGATGAATTCAGATCAGTTTACTACAATATGTCATTACCACAAGAAATGCTCACGGAAACTGGTGAACCAAGTGTGGATTATCCACGTAACAAGATCAGAACTACAAAATATACTCCACTCACATTTGTTCCAAAGAACTTGGCCTTCCAGTTTAGAAACATTGCTAACATTTATTTCCTCATTATGATTATCATGGGTTTCTTTGATGTCTTTGGTGTTCCAAACCCTGGTTTATCAACCGTTCCCTTAATTGTCATTGTTGTTATTACCGCTATCAAGGATGCAATGGAAGATTCTAGACGTACTTTACTTGATATCGAAGTTAATAATACACCAACTCACTTACTTCAAGGTGTTGACAATCACAACGTCTCTGAAGATAATATTTCACTATGGAGAAGATTCAAAAAGCTCAACACAAGAATCACCATGCATGTTGTTTCTTGGCTTTCCGCCCATTTGACAAAAGAAGGTAAAGAAAAGGCTAGATTGACAAAGTTGACAAAGGAATCAATCAACGCGAGAAAGTCATTTGATAGTTTCGAAGACAATCGTAAATCTATGCAGTTGGATGACTTGGCAAGACAGTCATTGGATAATCCATTCGATGATGTCCATCGTACTATCAACCCGGACGAATCCATCATCGATCCAAATATGTCAATAACATCTGCAAACACGCAGGCAAAGTTCCTTAAAGATTATTGGAAAAGTGTTAAGGTCGGTGACATTGTTCGTATTCACAACAATGATGAGATACCAGCTGATATTATCCTCTTGGCCACTTCTGATTCTGACGGTGCTTGTTATATCGAGACAAAGAACTTAGACGGTGAGACAAACTTGAAAGTGCGTCAAGCTCTTAAATGTGGACATGGCATTAGACACGCTCGTGATCTTCAAAAGTCTAAATTCTGGGTTGAATCTGAAGGTCCACATGCTAATTTGTACAACTACCAAGGTAATTTGAAATGGTATGGTTCCGATGCCCAAGTCAAGAATGAGCCTGTTACCATCAACAACATGCTATTGAGAGGTTGTTTCTTGAGAAACACAAAATGGGCTATTGGTATCGTGATGTTCACTGGTCCAGATACAAAGATCATGTTGAACTCCGGTGAAACCCCATCAAAGAAGTCCCGTATCGCTCGTGAGTTGAACTACACCGTTCTGCTTAATTTCTTCCTCTTGTTCATTCTCTGTTTCGTCTCTGGTCTTGTAAACGGTATTTCGTATAATGAATCAGCGAACTCCAGAGTTTGGTTTGAATATGGTACTGCTGGTGGTTCCTCTGCGGGTAACGGTATTCTCGGTTTCTTTGTTGCTGTCATTCTTTATCAATCCCTTGTGCCAATCTCCCTTTACATCTCTATCGAGATCATTAAGACTGCCCAAGCCTTCTTCATCTACTCTGATGTCCAGATGTATTACCCACGTCTTGATTACCCATGTACTCCAAAGTCTTGGAATATTTCTGATGACTTAGGTCAGATCGAGTACATCTTCTCTGATAAGACTGGTACTTTGACACAAAATGTCATGGAGTTCAAGAAGTGTACTATCAACGGTATATCCTATGGTAGAGCTTACACTGAAGCACTGGCGGGCCTTAGAAAGAGACAAGGTATTGATGTGGAAGAAGAAGCAGCCGTGGAAAGAAAAGCTATCGCTGAAGATAAGGAAGTAATGATTCAATCTCTTTACTCTATTGCTCAGAATGCTCACTTAAGACCAGAAGAGATAACTTTTGTCTCCAAAGAATTTGCTGATGATTTGAAAGGTGCTGCTGGTGATGAGCAGGCTCGTGCAAACGAGCACTTTATGCTGTCATTGGCTCTCTGTCATTCCGTTCTTGCTGAGAAGGATAAGGAAGACCCTGGTAGAATCCTTTTGAAAGCACAGTCCCCAGACGAGGCTGCACTTGTCGGCACCGCTAGGGATATGGGTTTCTCATACATCGACAGAACCAAGAAAGGTTTGATTGTTGAAGTACAAGGTGTTGCCAAGGAATTCCAAGTTCTTAACGTTTTGGAGTTTAACTCCACTAGAAAGAGAATGACTGCCATCATTAAGATCCCAGGTCCAACACCAGAGGCTGAACCAACGGCATTATTGATCTGTAAAGGTGCTGATTCCATTATCTACTCCAGACTGAAAAAAGATTCTGACGAGACACTGCTTGAGAGAACTGCCTTGCACTTGGAGGAGTACGCAACCGAAGGTCTGAGAACCTTGTGTATTGCTCAAAGAGAGTTAACCTGGAATCAATACTTGACCTGGAACAAGAAGCATGAAATTGCCGCTGCTGCCCTTGTCAAGAGAGAGGAGAAAATGGAGGAAGTCGCTGACTCAATTGAGAGAGAACTCACATTGCTTGGTGGTACTGCTATTGAAGACAGACTCCAGGATGGTGTTCCTGACGCCATTGCTGTATTAGGTCAAGCTGGTATCAAGTTATGGGTCCTCACCGGTGACAAGGTTGAAACAGCCATTAACATTGGTTTCTCCTGTAACTTGCTTGGTAACGACATGGAGTTGCTCGTATTGAAAACCTCTGGTGATGACGTTGACCACATCTCTAGCGATCCTAGAATTATTGTGCAATCCCTCTTGGAGAAATACCTTCGGGAGAAGTTTGATATGGAGGGTACTTGGGATGAGGTTGAGAAAGCAAAGGAGATTCACGAACCACCTACTGGTAATTATGGTGTTGTCATTGATGGTGATGCTTTGAAGCTTGCTCTCCAAGGTGACAACATGAGAAAATTCTTACTGCTGTGTAAGCAGTGTAAGGCTGTCCTATGTTGCAGAGTTTCCCCAGCCCAAAAGGCTGCTGTTGTTAGAATGGTGAAGGAAACTTTGGATGTTATGACTCTTGCCATTGGTGATGGTTCCAATGATGTTGCTATGATTCAAGCAGCAGATATTGGTGTTGGTATTGCTGGTGAAGAAGGTAGACAAGCTGTCATGTCCTCTGATTACGCTATTGGTCAGTTCAGATACTTGGCGAGACTAGTGTTGGTCCATGGAAGATGGTCTTATAAGAGACTTTCCGAAATGATTCCAAGTTTCTTCTACAAGAACGTTATTTTCACAGTTGCTCTATTCTGGTATGGTATCCACAACCAGTTTGACGGTACTTACTTGTTCGAGTACACATATCTTATGTTCTATAATTTGGCTTACACTTCTCTCCCTGTCATCTTCATGGGTATCTTTGATCAAGATGTTTCAGATTTGGTATCATTGCTTGTCCCACAACTGTACAGAGTTGGTATTTATAGAACAGAGTGGAATATGAGAAAGTTTTGGTGGTACATGGGTGATGGTATTTACCAGTCGTTGGTGTCTTATTTCTTCCCATATGCTCTGTATTCATCTGGATTTGTGACATACAACGGTCTCAATTTGGACCATCGTTACTGGATTGGTGCCCTTGTTGCCTCTATTGCTGTCATCTCTTGTGATTGTTTCATGGTAATGCACTTGTATATGTGGGATTGGCTCCAAATGCTTATTTTTGCTATCTCCCTCATATTGCTGTTTGGATGGACTGGTATCTGGAGTTCCACAATTTCTGCCACCGAGTTTTACAAGTCTGCTGCTCAATGCTATGGAAGTACTGCCTTCTGGGCTTGCCTATTTGTTGGTATAGTTGCCTGTTTGCTTCCAAGATTTGTCATTGATTGTGTGCGTAAAATTTACTGGCCAAAGGACGTTGATATCATCAGAGAGTGTGTCAAGAGAGGTGACTTTGATCAATATCCAAGAAATTATGACCCAACCGATCCTAACAGACCAAAAATCTCCAAATACTCGACACAACATACAATGGAGCAAGGTGGATCCTCTCCTGCATCCCCAATCTCGAACCAGAAGATGTCTTCAGTGTTTAGACGTAACTCCCAAAGAAGAGCATCCTATCCAATTAATGATGAAGATGTCACTGTTGAGGAAATTGGAATGCATATGGAGCACAGAAATGGTACTCCAAGATTTAGGGAAGGTGGATTTGAAGATCTCGGAGAGACTGATGAAAACATTGAAGATTATGTTCCAAGAACCTCTTTGGATAGAACTAGAATGTCCATGATGAGACAGAATCAGCTTGGAGATGGAAGAATATCGATTGAGAATGCCAGAACCTCCCTTGAACTTCCAGGTCTAACAAACGCTCAGAGATTGATGAGCAATACTAGTTCTGAACACAGAGTTTGAGATTGGAAAGCGAAGAGAAGGGAAGATAGGTTTTATTCTTAAGTGTACATTAATAATTATTTAGTCGCAAGACTGGTTAAGTGTAATATATATCCTTAAAAAGGAATACGTTAATCCGTGAATACTCTAAAATATTTTATACATTAATCTTATCGTCATTATAAAATCCATCTCAGCATGTACAGATCGTCAAATATATGGTCATCTCAAACCAAAGCCTTCATTTCTAGAAGCTCAATCTTCTGGTTTCTCACAGAGCTGAACTCTGTTTTACGCTTGATTCTCACAGCAGCAAGAACAAACTTCAATAGGACCCTGAGTGTTGTTTTCTTTTTACAGATTAGCTCATAGTCAGGATATATACCAACATCCTGAAGCTTCTTAATATCCTGATGTATGTGACTGTTGGTTGCTTGAATAGATTTCTTCATGAATGAGTTCATAAACTTCAAGTCCTTCACTTGGTATGTGGCCTTGGTGTGCTTCATTTTGAAATAGTCTACCTTATTCTGAAGCGCAGTTAATGACCTAGAAGTACCAGAAGTTGAGAGTGACATAGAGCTCTGAAGCTGGCGATACTTATCAACAATGCTCTCAATTTTGCGTCTTAAGTTGGCATTCTCGTCAGACAATATGTTATACTTCTCCGTCAACTCTCGCTTACCATATTTAGTATCAACATTCTCCTTCTGAGCTAGTCGTAACTGTAATTTGAGGTCTGCAAGGTCCTCTTTATCAACTGCTGAACTCTCCATTCTTCGGATGTCTTTCTTGTACAAGTACAACTTCTCAGTCATTTCTCGAAGCTGAACCTCTAATCTTTGGTTGTCTTCTCTCAACTCCGACTTGTGAGATTCGATTCGTTCAATCTTCGATTTAGCTTCTTTCAACGTAAGAAGAGCCTCAGTCAATTTTTCACTCAAATATTTGATTCTGTTGTTTTTCTCAGTTATCTTTTGAAGTAAATCTCTGTTTTCCAGGGTCTCAGAAGAGCCAATAATATCATCGTGTCCAGTACTGGACTTCTTCAGTCGCTGAAGATGCTTTTTCAACGAGTCAACCTCCATTTGATGTTGTTCCTTGAGATTGTCTAGTTCGATTTGTAAGAGCTTGATCTGGCTTTCCTTCGATCCTTTTACCTTGATCAACTCGATCTTCTCATCATCGAGAGTTTGCATGGTGGAAATCTTCAAGTCCCTGAGCTGATTTCTGGTTTCTGTAAGTTCCCTTTCTTTCTGCTGTGTAAGGAGCTCATACCGGTCAAGTTCCTTTTGATACTGTGATGTCAGTCTCTGTAAAGCATTCTCACGATCTGATACTTCAAGTTGTAAATCGTTGCACTTCGCAGTAAGTGACTTAACTTCAAGTTTGGCATACGAGTCATTATCCATAGTTTTTGTCTGTTTCTCCTTTTCCAAGTCCTGATAAAGCTTTTCGTTTTCAACATTTAAATCTCTAACCTTGCTAGTCAACAAGTCAACTTCCGACTTCCAAAGGTCTTCAGTAGTTGACGTTTTCATTCGGTTTTGTTGTTGTGATTTCTTTGCATCTTGATAAGCCTTATATGTTCTTTCATTCTCTTTCTCAAGTTGTTCAACTTTGATCTTCAAATGCTCCTTCTCTCTCTTTAGTTCATCCAAAACGGATTCAGTTCCTTCAAGGTCTCCAATGACCTGCTGCTGCTCTAATATGATAGATTTCGATTCTTTGAACTTCAAATGCAGCTTCTCAATTTCCTGTTCCAAGTCGGAGTTCATTACCTTCAATCTAGAAATCTCAGCAGAGCTATGTTGACCAGTAGATCTATTCATAGCTTCCTCTTCCATTTGCTGCATTTTTTTCTGTGAACTCTTTAGGGAGTTTGTAAGGTCCTCACATTTGTTTCGAGTGTTCTGGAGAGATTCTTTCAACGATTCGATATCTCTTTCCATGGTCTTTATCTCTCGTTGTTTCAAATCCAACTCGGTGTCTCTCTTTCCAAGTAGAATTTTGAATTCTGATAACTGAGACTCAGCTGTAGTATCATGATATGATCTCTGTTGAAGTTCCCTCACCTGGGCCTGAAGTTTATCGATCATTTCATCCTTCTCATCAAGCTCTTCATCACGACGACGTATTTCGTGGTCTTTATCATCACATTCATTTTTAAAGTCATCCAGTTGATCTTGAAGTTGCTGAAGATATTTTTTCGATACAGGACTACTTGAGTTGGCCTTCTGGTTCAGATGTTCAGCTTCCTCCTGTAGTTCTTGATTCAACAACTGAAGATCTTTGATTGTTTGTCTCAACTGATCTTGATCTTGAATGTTCTCTTCAAG
The DNA here is from genome assembly GCA_030569745.1 of Petasospora bimundalis. Lineage (NCBI taxonomy): Eukaryota > Fungi > Ascomycota > Saccharomycetes > Phaffomycetales > Wickerhamomycetaceae > Petasospora > Petasospora bimundalis. Next base: position 123,721 of record JAJMLR010000015.1, read on the forward strand.
GTCTTGTATTGTGACTCTTAATCTTCTGATCTCCTCTTGATATTTATCACTATGGTCCGAGAGTGGGTGTTGTGTTTGGATCTGTTCTTGTTGCCTTTCCTTTACCGATAATTCATAAGTCAATTGTGTAACTTCTTCTCTCATCTTTATGATCTGTTCTTGTAATCTAGAGTTCTCTTCATAAATGTACTGTTGTTCCTGGTTTGTCACAGCGTTAAGATACTTTGTTAAAGAGGCAATCTTGACTTTCAAGTTGTAGTTTTCACTTTTGAGCTTCGATATGTCTTCCTGCTGTTGTATTACGGGATTTGACCCATTGTTTAGCAACGCATGATGTGCCTTACTCGTTTGAAAGATATCTGTGACTGGTGAAGATGAAGCCTTATTGTGTGTTTCTTTAGATACAGAGTTGTGGATAGTGTCATATTCGCTCTCATCCAAGAATGACGATCCTCCACGCAGTTTGTTCATTAAGGGACTGTTATTAAGTGGGTTACGTTTGTTGATTAGATTGTGAATATGCACATCGGTAGCATTCTTCTTAGCTGTGTTATGGCCTCTGCGAGCATTGCTGTTTTCATCTCCAATTGGAGTAAACTCAAACGACTCAGTGTTCTTCTGAGGCTCTCGTGGAGTTCCAATAAGTGGCTTGGTGGATCTAAACATAGCTGGAACCACAAAGATATAAGCGTGATGCTATTTTGTTTTTGTGTGTGTCAAATGGGAACCGCGCAAGCGATAAAGTGTGACGGTATGACAGAATGAGTGACAAAGGAAAACAGTTGATTAGCGACTTGGGAAGGACTGTGGAAGGACTGTGGAAGGCGATGAACACTCTGTGTTTTAGCCGTTGCCGCGGTGAAGTTTGTTTTGGTTTTTGGTGTTTGTTTTTTGGGGGGGGTTCCTTTGTTTACAATTCGAAAGAAGAGATCGCGAATTTCGCGAAAAGACGAGATCATTACGGTTACTATGGCAACGGAGGGTCGGTTTTCAATGGTCATATTTTTCATTGCACTCCAAGTGTATTTCTATTCAACATTCTCTAATTGTCAATTGGCACAATCTCCTTCAGTGTTTCCAGAGCCTTCAAAGCAGCACCGGACTCGATGGATTTAATTGCAAGTGCCTTACCTTCTTTCCAATCGCTCGCAGCACCACTCACAAAGGCAAGTGCAGCAGCATTGAGAACAATGTAGTCAAAGACAGGGTGTCCCTCGGAGTATTTACCATTAAGGATCTCAACAAGTAAAGCAGCATTTTCTTGTGGTGTACCTGAAGCAACTTGAGTCAATGGATGCTCTTTGAGATCAAAGTCAGCTGGCTCCACGTTGAAAGTGGAAATCTTCTTTGTTACAGGGTCTACCAACCAACAGCTTGTTCTTCCAATTGGACTGATTTCATCCAATCCAACCTTACCCCAGACAATCATTGATCTGGCAGTTCTTCCTCTCTGTGTGTCCAACATGAGAACCGCTTCGGCAAATGTCTGACCCAAAACATCAGAGTTGACACCAATAATTCTTGCTCTAATAGGTGCTGGGTTAAGCAATGGGCCCAAAACGTTAAAGATTGTTGGAATTCCAATGGCAGCTCTCAATGGCGCAACGTTCTTCATGGCACTGTGGAAGTTTGGAGCAAATAAGAAACAGAAATCAGATTTTGCAAGAATACCTGGGGCAGTTGTAGCGGTGATCTTGGATAAATCAACTCCTAGAGAACCAAGCAAATCACCAGATCCCGACGTTGAAGTAGATGCCTTACCACCGTGTTTACAGACTTTGACACCCATACCAGCAGTAACAATAGCTGCACTTGTAGATACATTAAAAGTATCTTGTCCATCACCACCGGTACCAACGACATCAACATATCCTTCTTGTGATACTTTGGACTCGTCGATGATTTCCGAAAACTCGAGGACGGCTAAAGCAGCTGCAGCAATAAAGTCTGGATGATGGTCCAAACCTCTCATTCTAAGTGCCGTCAAGAAAGACGCAACTTGAATATCCGTTGGGATTCCTTGAACAATCAACTTGATGACAAGTTGAAGGTCGGCTGGCTTTAAATTTGGTGGATCGAGCATAAGCGACTTGATGAACGGCGTTAGCACCGACTTGTTGTTGACACTCATTGTATCAGTTATAAAATTATTGGTTCCTGTTTACACACTCCAAATGTGTTGAAGCTCCTATGTTCGATGTCTGGCTATCTCGCATGTATTGGCCATCACTGGAGTTTTCGACATCGCGAACCGGAAGTCCCGAGACCGGGCACCCTCGGTGGTTTCATCGTTACTCTGATGAGTTCAGAGCTCCATTATGATTTATGTCATTCAGTAAGACTATTTTTTTTTCTAGAGACTAGGATTTACTGAAAGCATATTTACCGAGGTAGTCCATCCCAGCTCGAGAATTTAGGCTTAAAGTGGCTTAAATAGGTGCAACCAGTCTTGATGTGCGTCTCTTAGCTTATGACCCTGCAGTTGTCAGGGGTCGAGAATTCACAAAGACATAAGAAGGTTTATAATGGGACTGTATCCATAAATTTCGTATGTAGCAGTACTTCTTTATGTAACTGTTTTTTACAATGTAATCCCTCGGGGGACTGCGGTCTTCAGTTGCTGTAAAAGCTGAAAACCTATTTGGGGCTCATTGTACCTCTTCTCTGTCTAGATCAACAACTTGTTATGCTGTTGTCTCTCCAGTGAATGGTATCCAGGTAACAGGTAACAGATCTTGATTCAAGCTTTCCATAGAAGTACCTGTTAGTCCAGGGTCTTGTTAACCACTTAAACAATACTTTCCAGGGGAATTACGTCTTTATTGTGAGCTGGACAATGCAGTAGAAAAGAAGCTTCCATGCATAACTCAAATTTTATAGTCGCGAGGCTTTTCAATATAAACCTTGCTAATTATAGTTGTATCTATGTTTTTCATATATGTCAGATCTCACATAGTCTTAAAAGTTTTTCTTTTTCTTTTTTGCCCTCGATGAAATCATGAATCTGACTCTGAAGTCTGGTAAATCCATATCAACCCCTGCTAAGGCGGGATTGGCGATCTCTGACCCTACATATACCCTAGATCGATTCCAAACCTTAGTGTATGAGGGGAAGATCATACAATGCAATTGATCTCAGATCTATATTCTCTATAGATCCAATGCTCTTTATTGGTGTCCTCCCCTTAGTAAAAGTTCAGTGTGTAGATATGGTTAGTAATAACAACCAGCTTTTGACGCACCCATTCTGTAATGTTGTTTCCGGACCACCGAAATATACGCTTGAGCATTCTAGATATACACATATTTACAGAGACTATCTCATGCTGGGGTGTGTGTCTGTTGCTAAACTCCATATTGGGGAATCAAAGTTAAATTGCCATATCTATTTAAATGGCCCATGTAGTGTTGCATGGTACTGGGCTTAACTTTAGTGTATATATGTTTATCCCCCACATGGGTTAAACACATCCGGTCATATCTCGATGTTGGACATCCGACGTTGAGCCAGCCAAATGCATACGTGGTGATAGATAGGCCATGTAAAGTCATGAAAGATATGAGTACCCCGGAATGACGGATCACACAGATTCAAGCGTTTTCCAGTGTACATAGTTCTAGGTCATTATATAATTACTGAAAGCAAAATTATTTGAAATAACTCCCCTCATTAATCCAATTGATGAACTATAGCTAGTATAGACATACGACTGTCCATTGTCGTAGTTGTTGCGGGCAATAATGTGAGACACTGGTGCACATTTCTGCGTAGAATGTCTTCTGTGTCGAATGTTGTAGATATCCTGATGAGGCTCGCATACGACTTCTGTCCAGAGTACAAATTCCGCTGTCCCCCCCCCCGTCAATGAAATATAACCCAGAACTGACAGAATTTATATATCGTAATTCTATAATTAATCGTTAGACATCTTAATAGCTTGTCTATTGTAATTCACCCCATTGTGTGTTTTTTTTTTGGTTCCCTATAGGGTTTTCACCTATCTTTAGGAACTAAGTCCCGAGGCCAGACCCAAACGAGTTTCCCCCGACGGAGACTAGCAAGGGACTAGAACGGCGCAACTGTTGTGCTTTGGGTATGTGCATATATATGTTACAGTGGGAAATGGAAGTGGAATTGACCTTCAAAACCATGGTTGGGATGGTATTCAATAACCTTATTGTTATTTCCTCGGCTAGATTCCTTCCCCTAGATTTTAATCACAAGATATAACGATATATCTCTTTTCTTGATTTGGCTAGTATCAACGTTGAAGGCTCAGCCGGTTCAATGGTCTAATTAGGTGCATCACTCTGCAGGGAATGCCGTGAAAGAATAAGGTGTGGGGTCTGGCCGGTCTGCAGTTCCCCCGTCCACTTGGCCTAGAATTCCTGTAGGGTCTCACAATTTGTCTGATTTTCCTTGTTGAAGCCCTCAATGTCGCTGAGGTGACAGCTGCGATAACCACATCAACAGCGAGGGCACCAAAGTGTATGCGCTACAGAACGCAAAAGGGGCATAAAAAAAAAATCTCACCACTCAATTCCTTTCTCTAAACTCCACCATCTGCTACACTGAGACTTATAAAAGGTAATCTGTTAGCTGCTGATCGGTGATCTCCATCCCATCTGTGAACAAGACCCCCCGCCCTTATTAAACTTCCCACTTCCGTCGAGAGGCCCGAAATCCCGACCGAGAGAGATAGTCCACCCAATCTGTTCGAGACCTCTCAAAAAAGCTCCCGGCCCCCAGCACGACTCTCCCTCCCTCTCTCGCCCCACACGTTATCCACCCTTTCTCAAAAGGATACCACTGTACGAAGATACACATTACAGATCGTCTCTCTTCCTAGTCCTTCGTTCTGGCTCCCTTTTCTTTTATATCCAACCCCCCACTCTCACCCCCGTGCCCCCCTCCCCTCCTCCACCTTGTACTTGGGTGGTCCTGCACGCTCTCTCGCCCAGCACCTCCCCCTATCCACACCATCAAGCAAAAACACCAATTAGAAACACAGACACCCAAAAATGAAGGTACCCGGCATTGATCCAATGCCACCTTCAACTAAAAAAGTTTGGAGACTCAAAAAGTACACCAAATCCTCTTCAGAGATACAACAGGAACAACACGAGTACGCCGATCTCGAGTTCTCTCCGAAAAAGAGTTCACGCAGACCAAAGAACAGGCCTGGTGAACAGCAAGAATTTGTCTTTGTTGACTTGTCTCCACGGAAAAAGACCGTTCAACCAAAGACATCTGCTCCAATTGAGACGTCACAGCAATCTGAGGTGATCCCACAGATGCCTACTCTTTCGACTTCACCAGAGATGTCAACGGCGTCATCGTCCTCCTCGACATCCTCTACAGAATCTACATCAAAACGATATGCTCTTTCTCGTCTTTTCCGTTTGAGTTCGCAACAAGATCATATCAAACCACAATTGCTTGAATCACCAGAGTTGGAACGTTCAGAAATCCCAAAGTTGCAACCTCTTCAAACTACAGAGTTTGAACGTCCTATACGTTCTTCTTTCCTCTCTAGATCGTCTTCCCCATTATCACAACCAGTACCACCACAACTTAAGCGTACAACCACCCCACAACTAGTCATGTGTGTTTCCTCTGATGGTAGAGCAGTATTGCAACCATCATCTGCTTCTTCTTCAATGACAGATCTTTTCTCTCTTCACAGTCAACACAGATCCCCTTCACCAAAGCGTGAAGCTGAGTCTCCACTAGAATACGCAGGCTCGAGTGATGATGAAAACCAAGATGCTTGTCGTGCTTTTGAAAGGGCGGTGAGAAGAAAGAGGGCAAATACAGCTGGATCAACTCATTCAATTACCCGCAACTTGTCTAGAACCCATTCTGTCTCTTCAATGTCAAGTGCTTACCGTGTCAACACACACACACGTCTCAGTCCTAACAGAGCTGCAAAGTTGAGACAGGGAACACCAGTGGACTCTCGCCCTCCACCAATGGAAGATTTTATTGGGTCTTTCTTTGACGATGCCTCTAGAGAGGGAAGAAGACCAATGGGTCATTTGAGGGGACAGAAGAGTATTTCCACGTTAGGTCCAGCTTTGGGTATGTCCGAACTAGACACATTTGATGGTGATTTAACACTTACAAAGAGCATTAACAATGTTGATGTTGACCCGGTTGATGATAACTTGACAGAATTCTTTGACTTCTCCGCATTTGGTGATGAACACTTCCACTTGCAAGACATCTAAAAATCCTGATCTCCTTCTGTGTTTTTTTTTCCTTGATTTCCACGTCATTTGACGATTTATGTATAGAGTGAGTGTTTTACTTCTGATTTGGGATAATACTCACTCGCCATACAGGGCTTTTCTATCTACAAGGGCCCTCTCCCAAAAGTTTTGTTATGCATGTTATGAATATTCTATATAAAGCTCTGTAGTACAAACTAAGCTTCGACCACCTGCTTGATATACTCCAAGCATTCTTCTTCACCCTTACCTGGATTGTCCAATTGCCACTCTAAAATCTTTGACATCAAAGGAGCCATCCAAGGACCAGGCTTACGGTCAAGCTTCTTTGAAGCCATCTTTCCATCAACTAATGGCTTCAATTTGTATACCTCTTGGAGCTGCTCTTTTTCGATTATTTCCCAAAGCTCCTCATATTTCTGGATAACAGCATCACCTTCCTTGATAACTTCATCAATCAAGTTGAACACAAAAGCAAGCTTATACTCCGCATCATAATTTTTCAATAAGAAACCAACTTCTGATCTCTTGTACTCAGGTAGCCTTGACACAAGACTTTGGAACTCATCCTTTGTGGACAAAACTTTAGAGACCAATTCAGCTTCTGCCCTGGAACACTTGAGTCCCTCTCTGCAAATAGCTTCTGCTGCTGACATCTGTTTGAGCTTTTTATTGATAGCCACTTTGACACCAGCCCATGGCTGTAACACTGTGGACATCCAGAAGAGGCGTTTCACATTATCACCTCTTAGGACACCCGAGATCACAGGCGCCAGTTTGCCTTGGTAGGACAAAGACTTAATCACATGTACAGATTTCACAATCTGTGATTCAACAGCGGATTCTGTCTCATCAATCAATTGGATATCATTAAATTGTCTGATGTCTTTATCCATTGTTCCAAATCCAAAGACAACACCGATGAGTTTGGCTTCGGATAATAACTCCAAACCAACAATGGCATCACTGTCTAAAGTTTTCCCAATCTCTACACCGACTCTTTCCCTTGAGATCTTTTCAATGAGTGCTTTCTTCACTTCATCTCCCTTCATAGCACCAAATGTCTCAGGATCAAGCTCAAATCCAAATCTACTGGCAAACCTTACTAGTCTCAGCACACGTAATGGATCATCCAAGAAGGTCTTTCTTGGCTCTAAGGGCGTCCTAAGTACACCATCTTTGAGATCTTGAAGTCCTCTCTTGGTAAGATCTTCAATCTGGTCTTGTTGAATGTTGTAGAATAAGGCATTAAGAGTGGCATCTCTTCTGAATGCATCTTCTTCTGGTGTACCAAATTCAATTTGTGGAATTCTAGAGTCATCGGTATATTCCTCGTTTCTCAAATTAACGAAATCGATATCGAGTCCGTATAATTTTGTAGTAGCAGTCTCCAAATGCTTAGATTTCTCTGGATTCTTCTCAATTGTATGGATATGTCCACCAGTCACAACGTCGCCATTCTCGGTTGGATTTGCCTTTACAAACTCTAATAATCCCTCAGCAAACTCTTGTCCTGACATCACATTTACTGCAATATCCAAGTCATGTGATTGTTGTCCTAACAACTTGTCACGGACCCAGCCTCCTGTAATTCTTGGTTCTAGTGGTTCTTTACCAGGGTTTTGAGCATTGTAATGAGCACAGTATTGCTTTAAAAGAGTTGCAATATTACTCTCAAGGGGTGAGAGGGAAATCTTTGGAGCAGAGAGATTGAAAGTGGACGTGGACATTCTGCGTTTCATTAACTCCAATACAACTCGGCGCATCAATCTGTTTTATAATTTCAAAGTAAAAGGAAGTTGAACGGAGATGGATCAGTGGCGCAAAAAGTACATCGTAAAATGGCGTAAATTGCACAAATGTTCGCGAAACCTTTTGGCGAAAAAATCGAAAAAACAGTAAGGGCTTTAAAAGCATCAAATAAACAAAGCTTTTGTTTTGTTTAAAGCTCTATCAAAAAGAGTAAATTTCGCTTACAGAGCAACTGATACAGAATTTAAGGAGTCCATTAATTACTGCATTTTTGTTTGCTGTTGCTTAATTGACCGATTGAACGCTGTGCTCTGGAAGTGATTGTACTATACGTTACAGACACAAACACCATCTCATCAACTCTTTTAATTACCTCACAAAATGTCCAATAATGACAAGTATAAGTATGAGGCGATGTCCAGTCAGGTTCTTCGGCAAGACCGAAAGCTTCTTTCCAATCGATCGGACCCACTCAGAGATGCTGCCCTCTCCGCACCAACGTCAATGGCTGGTAAGGTTAGCATGAAGGAAATGGGAGACAGAGCTCGTTCACAAGAAGATACTTCAGTGGCGAAAAATGTGGTTGAGAAGTTTAAGCAAAAGGAGAAAGCCAAAAGCAGTGCCCTACGGATAGGAAACAGTACGCTATTGAGCTCAGAAATGGAAAATTTGAAGTACCATCCAAGAAGCTCGGAGAGCATCGATGCATATGAGGAATTGGTGGCATGGGTAAGCAGGTTATTTGGTAGTGATATATCACATTCAATGGTTCTTAGTGCTACAGATCTTACTCTCCAGATACTGAAAGATGATAATCAAACCGATAAATCCAAGCAAAAGACGATTGCAGAAGACCTCGATGTCAAGATTCCCGATAATGAGTTTACTATAGCTATGAGATTGTCCTCAAGAATTACAGACTACGAGGATCAAACCAAAGAAAGAGACCTTAATGAAGATGAAGCTGTGGCTCTGGACTTTATAGGTGAAGAAAATGACGACGATGCTGAGGAGAGCGAAGAATCTGACAGTGACGATGACTTTGCCGGTCCTCGCCTTGATGATTTTGTACAAGCACCAAGTGCTGATAGTGATGATAATGGATCCACCACAGGTGATCAGGAAGATGTCTTGAAATTTGACTCAAAAGCAATTGCTACTCACAAGATTAGTCTCTCGGACGTGGATTCACTTTACCTTCAAAAGAGAATTACTGCTGCTATCCCTGAACTTGACCCTGTTGAACTCCAGGAGACCACCACAAAAGTCCACAGTTGCCTTTCAAGTGATCTTGATGGTAGAGAATTTGAGCAAAGTCTTCTTGAGATTTTATCAGATAATCCGGAATTGATACAGCTATTGATCTCTAATCGATCAACCATTGTTTGGGGTATGAAACTTTCATCTGCTTCTTCTGAAGCAGAGAGAGAAGAGATCAAAAAGCAAATGTCTCAAAGTGGTTTGAAGCATGTTATGGACGATGATAATGAGGGACCTAATAAAAAGCGTAAGGTTGTCTCTTCATCAGAATCACCTGTCTCTACAGTAAGAGAACCAAAAATTGTCAACTTGGATGATCTTGTTTTCGATCAGGGTTCTCACCTTATGACGACTACAAAAGTCAATCTTCCGAAGAGTTCCTTCAAGCGTGTCAAGAAGCAATATGAGGAAATCCACATCCCAGCCCCTTCCCCACCAACTGAAGAGGCTCACCTTGTGCCAATAGCCACATTACCAACATGGGCGCAGTCTGCCTTCCCATCAGCCGAAACATCTACGCTTAACAGAGTCCAGTCCAAGGTTTTCCCTATTGCATTTGAAGATGATGAAAACATTCTTCTTTGTGCTCCAACAGGTGCCGGTAAGACCAATGTCGCCATGCTTACTGTTCTGAAGACTCTCTCGGATTTCAGAAGAGAAGACGGTTCCTTTGCACTCAATGATTTTAAGATCGTCTATATCGCACCATTAAAGGCCCTTGTCCAAGAACAGGTGCGTGAATTCTCGAGAAGACTTTCTCAATTTGGTATCCAAGTAAGAGAGCTCACCGGTGACTCTAATTTGACCCAGCAGCAGATCAGTGAGACTCAAATACTTGTGACTACTCCTGAGAAGTGGGACGTCATTACCAGAAAGAACTCAGACACAAGTTATACCAATCTGGTTTCTCTCTTAATCATTGATGAGATCCATCTTCTTCATGATGAAAGAGGTCCGGTATTGGAGAGTATCGTTGCTAGAACGATACGTAATACAGAGTTCACGTCTAGGGATGTAAGGCTTGTTGGTTTGTCTGCCACACTGCCCAACTATAAAGATGTTGCTAGATTCCTTCGTGTTGATGACTCCAAGGGTCTATTCTATTTCGATGCCTCATATAGACCCTGCCCATTGGCTCAGCAATTCATTGGTGTTACTGAGAAGAATTCTTTCAAGAAGATTACAGCTATGAATGAGGCATGTTATGACAAGATTTTGGAGGCTGCGGGAAAGTATCAGGTTATTGTATTTGTCCATTCGAGAAAGGATACAGCCAAGACTGCAAAATGGCTTAGAGACAAACTCCTTGAGGAAAAGAAGCTCAATCTATTCTTGAAGTCTGATGCTGGTAATGTGGAAATATTGAGACAAGAGGCGGAGAAAGTGAAGAGTGATGACTTAAGAGACCTGCTCCCTACAGGATTTGCCATCCATCATGCCGGTCTTTCACGAGAGGACAGATCCGCATCGGAAGATTTGTTCGCAGAGGGTAAAGTCCAGGTTCTTGTCTCCACTGCTACCTTAGCTTGGGGTGTGAACTTACCAGCCCACACAGTTATAATCAAGGGAACTGAGGTTTATGCTCCAGATAAAGGTAACTGGGTTCAACTTTCACCACAAGACATTCTTCAGATGCTTGGTAGAGCTGGTCGTCCTCGTTATGACGAGAGTGGTGAAGGTATCATTATCACATCCCAATCAGATATTCAATATTACTTGGCAGTCTTGAACCAACAATTACCAATTGAGTCTCAGCTCATGAGTAAACTTGCCGACAATTTGAATGCTGAGATCGTTTCTGGTACCGTGAAGAGTCTTGATGAGGGTATTGAATGGTTGGGATACTCCTACCTCTACGTCCGTATGCTGAGCTCTCCATCAATATATAGAGTTGGTCCGGATTATTCCGGTGATAAGACATTGAAATGGAAGAGAGCAGATCTTATTCACTCTGCTCTTACTATACTTCACCAAAACAGCCTTGTCGTTTACGATCAAGCCACTGGCAGAGTGCAATCTACTGAATTGGGTAGAATCTCATCTCATTACTACATCAACTACGACTCGATGGCATTCTACAACAAGCAGTTGAAGTCTTACTCCTCCGTGATTGATGTTTTCAGAATATTTGCCTCCTCATCTGAGTTCAAACTGATCCCTGTGAGGCAAGAGGAGAAGACTGAGATTTCAAAGCTTGTGGAACGTGCTCCAATACCAATCAAGGAAGATGTTAATGATCCAAGGGCCAAAGCTAACGTTCTACTGCAATCCTACATATCTCGACTATCTCTTGAAGGTTTTGCATTGAATGCTGATATGATCTACATCACTCAATCAGCAGGAAGATTACTCAGAGCTATTTATGAGATCGTACTGAAGAAGCAATGGGCCGGGCTTACAAAGCTCTTACTCTCCCTTTGTAATATGGTTGAACGCCGACTTTGGTTATCCAATTCCCCCTTTAGACAGTTCCCAGATTGCCCACAGAAGGTCATAAAGAACACAGAAAGTTCTAATTTGCCATGGTCTCAGTATTTCAACTTGACTGACCCTAATGAGATGGCACAAGCTATTCGTGATGATGGATCCGCAAGAAAAGCGCTAGAAATTGTTAAAAAGTTTCCAAAACTAGAGCTAAAGTGCTCGATTCAAACTCTAACGCCGAGCTTGCTCAGATTTGAGCTTGATATTCTTCCAGAATGGGAGTGGGACGTTACTCTTCATGGCTATGCCGAGCAGTTCCTACTGCTAGTTGAGGACACGAATGGTGAGAAGATATTGCATAGTGACTCATTTTTGGTCCGCAGAAATTACGTTGGCACCGAACATTTACTAGAATTCACTGTTCCTGTTACCGTTCCAACCCCACCAAATTACTTTGTGACATTAATTTCTGAAAAATGGCTCCATTGTGAATACCGAATTCCAGTGCTTTTGAATTCCATTAAGATTCCAAAACAGTTCCCAGCTCCAAGAGAATGGCTAGAACTCTCTCCTGTTCCAGTTACAGACCTTGATGAGACTGAATTCTCCGACTGTCTCAATATCAAATATTTCAATAAGCTTCAATCACAGGTATTACAACCAATCTACAACTCTACTGAAAACGTTTTTGTTGGTGCAGTCAAAGGCTCTGGTAAAACTGTTCTTGCTGAGCTTGCACTTTTCAATCACTGGAAGCAAAATAGTCGCAGTGCTGTTTACATTGTTCCTAACCAGGAGAAGATTGATTCATTGCATAAAGACTGGACTCGTCGCTTCAGCTCCCTTCTGGGAGGTAAATCTGTTGGAAAGTTCACCAATGAGCTTACAAGTAATCTGAAGATATTATCCAACAGTGATCTGATTCTGGCTACTCCGCAGCAATTTGATATGGTCTCTAGACGTTGGAAGCAGAGAAGAACGGTTCAGTCTATTGGATTATTTATCATTGATGACGTTCAAATCTTGGGTAATGGATATGATGGCTGTGTGTATGAGAATATCATTTCAAGAATGATATTCATGTCCTCTCAGTTGAAACATATGGGTGTCTCGCCATTGAGAATCATTGCACTTGGTACTTCACTCGCTAATGGCCGTGATTTCGGTGAATGGATTGGTGCTGATAAAACAAATATCTACAATTATTCTTCAGTCGATAGGGTTAGACCACTTGAAATTCATTTGCAGTCCTTCTCTATAAGTCACAACCCATCTTTAATTCTTGCTATGACCAAAGCAGCTTATAACGCTGCGCAAAATTTCGAAGGTGGTTCTTCGTTGATTTTCGTTCCTTCGAGAATGCACTGTGTGGATATTGGTCTTGAGTTTTCCAGATTATCTTCTATGTATGATCATTCCTTCCTCAATGCGGAAATTGATGATATTTTGCCACTGTTGAAAAAAGTGTCAGATGCTTCCTTAGAGACTCTTTTGAGATCTGGTATTGGTCTTTTCTACAAGAACATGACAAATTCCGACAAGCGTATAGTTGAAAAATTGCATATCAGTGGTGCCCTTGGTGTTGTATTTGCAACAAGAGATACAGCTTCTTATGCACCATCTTCAAACCTTGTCATAGTTTTGAGTACTCAATTTTTTGAAGGTAAAGAACATCGTTATATTGACTATCCTATTAATGAAGTGTTAGAGATGGTTGGTTGTTCTCAAGGTGAAAAGGGAGATACTGATCGAGCTCTTATCTTGACTAACACGTCCAAGAGGGAGTACTACAAAAAGTTTTTGAATGAGTCACTTCCTGTTGAGAGTTTCATTAATGTATTTCTTGCTGATTCGTTTATGACTGAAATCAGCAACGGTTTAATAAGTTCAAGACAAGGATGTATTGATTGGTTAACATATTCGTACTTTTACAGGAGACTTCAAGCTAACCCAAGTTTCTATGGTGTCAAGGATGTTTCTCATGTTGGATTATCTACCTATCTTACTGAACTTGTTGAAGAGGCTCTTGGTGAGCTATCACAAGCGAAATTAATTGAAATTAATGATCAAGATGAAGAAGAAGAAGAAGAAGAGGATGATGATGATGATGAGGAAGAAATCACACCATTGGATAGTGCACTTGTTGCATCTTACTACAACATTTCATTCATTACTATGCAAACCTTGGTGTTATCATTGAGTAAGAAGTCTAAATTGAAGTCTATATTGGAGATTGTTACATCTTCTTCTGAATTTGATTCACTTCCAATGCGTAAGAATGAATCTATTTTATTACAAAAGATATACAACAGGGTTCCAGTGAAATCATCACAAGATCTTTCATTTGAATCTCCATATTTGAAGGCTTTTATCTTATTACAAGCACATTTTTCAAGAATTAACCTTCCTCCAGATTTGTTATCTGATCAAAAATTTGTATTAGAAAAAATTTTAAACATTTTATATGCAATTGTGGATTTGTTATCAAGTGATGGATATCTTAATGCCACATATGCAATGGATCTTTGTCAAATGGTTGTACAAGCATGTTGGGATTCCGATTCTCCATTGAAACAGATTCCATATGTTGATGATGATATTATTGAAAGGGCATCTTCGCATGATGTGAAAACTGTTTTTGATTTACTTGAATTAGAAGATGATATTAGAATGGATATTTTACAAATGAGTGATAAAAATTTACAATCTGTTGCTAATTTTGTTAATAATTATCCAAATGTTGAAATATCTTATAAAATTCCAAATGATCCAATTATTTCTAATGAATCATGCAAGATTTTATTAACTATTATTCGTGATGAAGTACCTGAAAGTCTTATTGTTCAATCACCATTTTATCCATTTGCACATGGAGAATCGTGGTGGGTCATTATTGGTGATAAATCCAAAAGGGAATTGTATGGAATTAAGAAGATTGTATTGGATAAAGAGGAAACTCAAGTATATTTGGACTTTACACTACCTAATGCCGGTACACACGATCTTTCCATTTGGTGTGTCTGTGACTCGTTCATGGACTGTGACAAGGAGATTGCCATCAAGCTTCATGTTGAAGGTGAATGAATATATAATAATATAATGTTCTATATAATGGTTTTCTATACGTTGCCATGGCAACATATAATTTTCGCGAACACGCGTTGATCTGGAAAAAATCAACACAAAAAAATCAAAGAGGACACGTTAAAAACCCCTTTGAAGTTACAAAAGTTCTAAAAAGAGAAAAAACAAAAGAGAAATGTTGAGTCGTCTCATTGTGTTTGTGTTTGCATTGTGCACTTTTGTCACAGCTCACAATGTTGTTTTGCCTGCCAACGGCAAAGTTTGCTTCTTTGAAGACATCAAGAAGAATGATGAATTGGCTGTTAGTTTCCAATTTGGTAATAGAGATTCTCGTTCCAGTGAACAATTGAAAGGTGATTTTTGGATTTCATCTCCATCTGGTAAAGTCTTGAAGAGTGAAAGGGATGCTTCCCATGGTGATGTTCAAGTGAAGGCTAA
Organism: Petasospora bimundalis; assembly: GCA_030569745.1. Taxonomy (NCBI): domain Eukaryota; kingdom Fungi; phylum Ascomycota; class Saccharomycetes; order Phaffomycetales; family Wickerhamomycetaceae; genus Petasospora; species Petasospora bimundalis. The sequence goes on from JAJMLR010000015.1 coordinate 138,910, forward strand.
TGAAAAGGGTAAACATTCTTATTGTTTCTCTAATGAACGGTCTTCTATTGATACCAAGGATGTTTCTTTTAACATTCATGGTGTTGTTTATGTTGATGTTAATGATCCAGAGAATGATAGTTTGGATGGTGCCGTTAGAAGATTATCTGTTCTTACCCAGGAGGTAAAGAATGAACAAAGTTATATTGTTGTTCGTGAAAGAGTGCACAGAAACACAGCAGAATCTACAAATTCTCGTGTTAAATGGTGGTCGATCATTCAATTGGCAATTGTAGGTTCAAATTCCATCTTCCAGATTTACTACTTGCAAAGATTCTTTGAAGTTAAATCCACCGTCTGATCTTCTACTTCTCTACTTCTGCTTCTCTTCTCTTCCATACTGTCTACTTATCCCCTTCCATACTTATCCACTTATCCACTTATCTACTTCTACTTATCTACTTCTCTTACTTATCCACTTCTACTTATCTGCTTTAATGAAAACTCAATGACTGAATTACGTAATCATAGACCCGCGAAATCTCGGAAAACACATCAAGTGGCCCATACATAAAGTGCCATACACAAATACACAAACCCCCACTGACCCATAAACATTTTAATATCCAGTGGAAAATGCTGTTTTATATCGATGATTTGCCCGTGCTCTTCCCCTACCCGAGGATCTACCCGGAGCAGTACGCTTACATGTCGGACATCAAGAAGACCTTGGACGTTGGTGGCAATAGCATCTTGGAGATGCCCTCTGGAACTGGTAAAACTGTATCGTTATTATCTTTAACTGTTGCTTATCAAATGCATTATCAAGAACATAGAAAGATTGTATATTGCTCTCGTACAATGTCGGAGATCGAAAAGGCACTGATTGAATTGCATAACTTGATGGAATACAGAACAAAGGAACTTGGTTATGTTGAAGATTTTAGAGGATTGGGATTAACTTCAAGAAAGAATCTTTGTTTACATCCAATTGTAAGTAAAGAACAAAAGGGTACTCTTGTTGATGAGAAATGCAGAAGAATGACAAATGGATTGGCTAAATCCAAGATTGAACAAGGTGAACAATCAGTACAATTATGTGACTTTCATGAGAATTTATATGATTTACCACCTGATGATCTTATACCATCTGGTGTTTATTCATTTGAAGGACTTACAAATTATTGTAAAGAACAGAAAACTTGTCCTTATTTCACTGTACGTCGTATGATTCCACATTGTAATATCATCATTTATTCATATCATTATTTATTGGATCCAAAGATTGCAGAAAGGGTTTCTCAAGAATTATCAAAGGATTCAATCATCATCTTTGATGAAGCTCATAACATTGATAACGTTTGTATCGAATCCTTATCAATTGATATCACCAGTGATATGTTAAAGAAAGCTTCGAAAGGTGCAATAACTTTAAACCATAAAATTGATGAAGTTAAAAGAACTGATTCCAGAAAACTACAAGATGAATATGAAAAACTCGTTCAAGGTTTAAGTGCTTCTGAGATCATAAACAATGAAATGATGGAAACACCAGTGTTATCCTCGGATCTCCTCAAGGAGGCGATCCCCGGTAATATTAGAAGAGCTGAACATTTCGTTGCATTTATGAAAAGATTTATAGAATATCTTAAAACGAGAATGAAAGTTTTACATGTCATCTCCGAGACTCCAACTTCATTCTTACAACATTTGAAACAATTGACTTTTATTGAAAGGAAACCATTAAGATTTTGTTCTGAAAGATTATCATTATTAGTAAGAACTTTAGAAATTACTGACGTTGAAGAATATGCAGCTTTAAAAGATGTTTCTACATTTGCAACGTTGATTTCCACTTATGAAAATGGGTTCCAATTGATTTTAGAACCTTATGAAACAGAAGGTGCAACGGTACCTAATCCAATATTAAGATTCACTTGTCTTGATGCTTCAATTGCTATTAAACCAATTTTTGAAAAATTTCATGCTGTTATAATTACATCTGGTACAATTTCTCCATTAGATATGTATCCACGTATGTTAAATTTCACCACTGTGATTCAAGAATCTTATACAATGACATTGGCCAAGAAATCATTTTTACCTCTTATAGTGACAAAAGGTTCTGATCAAGTTGCTATATCTTCAAGATTTGAAATTAGAAATGATCCAAGTATAGTGAGAAATTATGGTTCATTATTAATTGAATTTGCTAAGACAACACCAGATGGTATGGTTGTGTTTTTCCCATCTTATCTCTATATGGAAAGTATCATATCAATGTGGCAAAATATGGGTATTCTTGATGAAGTTTGGAAATATAAATTAATCCTTGTCGAAACTCCAGATGCACAGGAAACTGCCCTTGCACTTGAAACTTATAGAACTGCATGTTCAAATGGTAGAGGAGCCGTATTATTATCTGTTGCTCGAGGTAAAGTCTCTGAAGGTATTGATTTTGATCATCAATATGGTCGTACGGTACTAATGATTGGTATTCCATTTCAATATACTGAATCCAGAATTTTAAAAGCTCGATTGGAATTTTTACGTGATCATTATCAAATTAGAGAAAATGATTTCCTTTCATTTGATGCAATGAGACACGCAGCACAATGTTTAGGTCGAGTTCTTCGTGGTAAAGATGATTATGGTGTAATGGTATTAGCTGATCGTCGTTTTGGTCGAAAGAAAAATCAATTACCCAAATGGATTTCTCAAGGATTAAGTGATGCTGATACAAATTTATCAACAGATATGGCAATTGCAAATGCCAAACAATTTTTAAGAACAATGGCACAACCAACTGATCCAAAGGATCAAGAAGGTGTTTCCATTTGGGATATTCATCAATTACAAGATTTCCAAAATGAACAACAAGTTCATGATGTTGATGATGATGATGTACCAATGTTAACACGTGAAGAAGAATTAGAATTAGCTAATCTTTAACTACAAAGGATATATAATAATCAAATGGATGCATTCTAATCAGAAACATATACAAGAAATCCAAACCTTAGCTAATATGAAACAACAGCCTCCAGTTAGAATTATTCTTTCCTTCTTTTTTGGTATGTGCCCTATCACTATCTTCACGTCACCTTAGTTTATGTGCTTTGTTTTTATTTTGAACTTATTTTCTTCTGAAAGAAGAACCCTCGGTCAATCTAGCCTTACCACCAGTTGGCTGGGTCAAAACAGTGGCACAAGAGTCACAAGTGACGGCAGTCTGGGCATGGGAGAAGACGGTGGTGATGTTCAAACAACCTGGGCACTTAACATCCATAAAGAAGGATCTTGGAGCCTGGACCAAAGTCTTAAGCTTGTGCTGCTTAGCCTCAGTGGCGGCAGATGGGTGCAACAAATCTTGAACCAAAACCTGTGTAAACTTGTTAGTATATGAATCTTTGATACAAAGTCACAGTTGTACTTCATTTGATAATATTTTCATATGATATTTTCATATGAACAGAATGATATGAATAGAATAGAATAATATGATATGATATAATATGATATGAATGAATGAATAGAATGATATGAATAGAATAGAATGAATCATTTCCGTATTTTGGTTTCTATGGAGTGGCAAAATCTTTTCACTTTTCTGTATCCTCTAATATCTTTGTATGCTTTATAGTGTATTGTATTGTATTGTATTGTATTGCATTACATTGTATTATTCTCTTTCCAACTGTGACTTATATGGCTTCTCTCTTTATTAAAACGTACCATTTTGTGATTATTTGTTTGTTTGCCTTCTATTAAAAGAGCATCTCCCAGAACCGACGCACAATTTTTGTCCAATTTTTCACTCGGTTTTTTTTTTTTTTTTTTTCCAACGCGAAAAATTTACAAAAAAAAACCTCCAAAACGGGTAATCGTTAACACCGCAACACCGAAATTTATTCACCGAAAAAACAGCCCAATCGGGAAAGTCGTAGAATGCAACCGGTACGCGACGCACACGCGGAGCATTGCCTCTTTCGGTACTTCCGGTTTGCCAATTCCGACCGGTTTGTGGTGTTTTGGTGTTTTTTTCTTTTCTGTTTGTTTGCTTTCGCGAAAGCAAAACAGAGCAAAAAAAAAGCAGTCACAAACTCTGAGTGTCCGGATGTTTTATAACCCCATCGCTTTAATGGAATATTAATATATAATATTTAATAGTTAATATTATATATTTAATATTATATATTTAATATTTAATATTTCATGCCATTGGTGATTATCTATTATAAATTGTATATAAATTGTATATAAATTGTATATAAATTGTATAATTTGATATGTCTGAAATCTGGGGTAAACCCCCCCTTGCATATATGCATGTTTCAGTCTACAATGAATAAAAGTTATATGACACCTTTATAACCAAAGACACTTACAATATAAACACATTTTACATATACAAAACACTGGAATTTATACAACGTATGGGGGGTCTTTCACATGAACACACAAAAACAACAAAAAAAAATAACATAGTTCTTCAATAGAAGAACATTATTATTAATATGAATTTTCTACATGAAAAAAAGACGCTCATATGGAACAACCCCACACATACTCCCTTTATCTTCTCTAAAAAAGAGAGAAGAAGAAACCTATCTATTTTTGTTTATATTTAGTCCAATCTCTGTTCAATAACACTTGGTAAAAAACAGAGGATACAATGTATAAATAAACGTGGGGATAGATTCATGACTGTGGTACAGTATCTTAGCATATTAATATATGTAAGTAGGGGGGGTGAATGTAATTGTAATTGTGAATGTAAAATGTAAAATGTAAATGTAAAATGTGTTTATAGTCATGTCCAAAAGACATGAAAAATGCCGTTATAAAATCCAAATTTGGATAAGTGCCAGACTTGGTCCAAGGGGTCAGAATCCTTTGTTTGTTTTTTTTTAAAGAAAAGATAGGGGAAAAGATAGAGGATATAAAAAGAGAGAAAAAAAATAAGATAAACAGTTCAACAAGAGCATAGCGATGGGGTAGGAGGATAACATAGCGACAAGAGGGGGGTGTGGGGAAAAAAGAGAAAGGGTTTCAAGTAAATAACACTTCAGATTTGGTAGTATACAAGTCAATTGGTTTGGATGTGGATGTGATGAGAGGTGAATCATGAAAAACAATGAAAAAAAACAAGACAGTAAATAATCATTAAACACAAGGGCGGGGGGTAGTTTACTTTGTAGCCTTTTTTTGCTTTCTTGGAGGGGTCATTGATCTATTCTGTCCAACAGAGTTATAGTTATATTTTGGTTTCTTTTCAGCAGGTTTCAAAATTTGGAAAGAACACAATAAACTTTCATCAACACTCATCATTGCACCAGCATTATCAAATTCACCACAATAATTTGGAGCACTAAATAAAGTTACCAATTGTCTTTTTGAAAAAAATTCATAACCATCTTCAACAACTTGATGAGCTCTACAAATCAAATCCATATCATGTTTTTGTAAAAATCTTGAAACGACATCTGGACCAAAAGTAAATGAAACACCACGATCATTTTCACTCCAACCTGTAATATCTTTATCAGGATCTGACCAAAGTAAATCACAAAGTAAACCAACATCAGGAATATCTGTTGGTCTCATAACTCTTCTAATTTGTTCCATTGAATTCAAATCTGGTGATAAACCACCATGCATTGTAAAGATTTTTTCATCAATAATAGCAGCAATTGGTAAACAATTAAAACAATCTGTAAAAGTTTTCCAAAGTTTAATGTTATATCTTCTTTTACATTCATCATAAAATCCATAAATTCTGTTAATAGATGCACATTCATGATTACCTCTAAGAATAAAGAAATTTTCTGGATATTTAATCTTATAAGCCAATAATAAACAAATTGTTTCCAATGATTGTTTACCTCTATCAACATAATCACCTAAAAATAGATAATTAGATTCCGGTGGGAATCCACCATATTCAAATAATCGAAGTAAATCATAATATTGACCATGAATATCACCACAAATCTTAATTGGCGCTTCAAGTTCAAGAAGAATAGGTTGTTGAATAAAGATTTCACGTGCCTTCTTACACAAGAAACGAATCTCAAATTCCTCCAACTGTACTTGTTGTCCAGGGCGGGAACCTCGAACTTCAAGAAGTCTGTCCACAATGGAATCGAGATCGGCTTCCGGTTCTTCAGCCATTTAAATTTCTGTGTGTGTGTGCGGTTTGCTTAATTGCTGTCTTTTCTCAAGGGAGAGGAAAAGGAGGCGATGTTTCCGAAAGTGGCAAAATTTCCTGCTCTTTTAACTGGAAATTCAAACACTTTTTTTTAATATATAAAAAGCTGAGTTTTTTTCTCTCTCTCTCTTTCGTCTTTAAAACCCCAATCAAATAAGGGAAGAAAAAAAGGGGGGAAATTTAAAGAGATTTTAAAGAGATTTGAAAGGGAGAAAGAAAAAGGGAGGGTGAAAGGTGACAACAAACAACATTTTTGTTTTTTTTTTTTTAGTTTTTGGGGGGGGGCGCGGACGGCAGCGCGGGCGGCAGGTTTTTTTTTTTTTTTTTTTTTTTTATTGCCTAAAACGGAATTTCCTGTTTCGAACAGAAATTCTGCGCTTAATCACGTGATTACATCTTTAATCACGTGATGTTTATATCACGTGATTATATATATCATATCACGTGACTATTAATATTATATTTTTAATTACCCGGCCTGGGCTCTGTACTTCAAAAAGTGTATACAGATAAGAATAGAGAAGTATAATAAAGAAGAAGATAAAGAAGAAGAAGAAGATAAAGATGTTTAAAAACAATTACCATTTACGTAAAGTAGCAGAATCATCATCAAAACCATGTGCATTTTGTTATAAACCTTCAACTTCTGTATTAATTACAAGTGATGGTAAAAGTGATTTTTTTTATACTTGTGATAGTCATCTTTTAGATACTTCATTTGCAATTCCAATTTATTCAAAAGAATATATTAATGCATTGAATAAAAAAAAATTATTAGATAAAGAAATTGATCAATTAAAATTAAAATATGAAGAAAAGAATAGATATGCAAATTGGAATAAATTAATTAATACATTTGCAAATAAACAAGTTAAAGATAATGAAGAAGTTAAAGATGATGATAAAGATGATAAAGATAAAGAAGTTAAAGATTTACAAGAAATTTTACAAAAACAACAAAGAGTTTACCAATTGAATGATGATATCTTCAAAATTAGATTAAATACGAAAAAACCCAAAATAATCGATACAACTGGTGTTAAAGATTTATCTTCATTCCCATCAGTTCCAAAAAATCATCCAATATAAATTTAATATATAAATTTAATAAATAAATTTTTAATCTTCAGATGTTTTCAAAAATCCAACTGTAATACTATTACTTCTATATCTAACATCCCTTTCATGATTTCGATAAATAACTTGTGGTTGAACTTTATGATAATGATTTTTAAATTGTTCATTTGATAAAGGATGAGGACGTAAATGTGCATTTGAACTTGCAATTGGTGTCTTTGGTGCATTATGTGATAATGGTGATGATACCCTTTGTACTCTTCTAATATCATTGAAAATTGGTCGATTAGATCCACCAAATGACATTGTTAATTCCTCCTCTGATGAAGAATCTTCTTCATCTTCTTCCTCATCATAATGAGTTATAACATCTGCTGTTCTAGATCTTTGTAATGTCAAATTATCACCATCAAAAACATTAGAACAAGATTCATCATCTGTAGATTCAGCAAATATAACTTCTGGACCAGAATGTATATCAGAATCTTCATCTTCATCAGAAGTTTCAAAAAAACTATACTTGGGTTTACCACCACGAATAACAGATTTTGTAGATTGATTATCTTTGGAAACTTTCTCCATTGGTGTAGGACCATGTCCACCAAGATCTTGAACCAAATACGAAGGAACCGAAATCTCAGATAATATATCTTCATCATCATCTTCCCTTTCATCATCATCATCATCATCATCATCATCATCACTCTCAGATCCATCATCTTGTAAACAAAAAGTTGGATTAACATGATGAGGAGCAACAGCATCATCACTCTTCTTTTCACTAGTCTTATTCAATTCAAATGAACTCATCTTCGAGAAAACATCATGATTTTTCACACCAGATCCTTGTGGTGGACCTCTAGCATCAACAACATTTGTATAAGCATAACTTGGTGCATAGTTATCCAAATAAACTGAATCTAAAGATGCAAAACTTGCATTAACCGGTAATGAAACAAGATTTGAAGTACCTCTAGATACTGAAGAATCATTTGAAATAGAATCAGATATAGCTGTTGAGGATCGACCTGTCATCATATTTAAAGAAACACTTGATCTTCTCTTATCATCATTAAAGATATTGTTTAATGAATTGAGAGCAGATGATGTATTTAAGAACAGATCACCTTCAACATTGGCATAAGTTTCCGATGAAACATCATCTGATTTAACACGACGATGACAAGGAACAACATCATCAACTGTATTAGGTAATGGAATCTTTTCTTTAGAAACCTCACTACTTTGGAAACCAGCAAATTTCAAAGCTTTAGCAAAACCTTTTCTTAATTTACTTCCAAGACCAGTTACAGCCACTTGAACTTCTTCTTTAGAAACATCAATTTTACATTCACACGATTTTTGTCTTTGTGTGAAAATATCAGCTTCTTCTATTGATAAATCTCTTAATGTTAATGGATGCGATTTGATCTCTTTGATTGTTAATCTTCTCTTTGGATCTTTATCTAGAATCTTCATTAATAAATCAATTGAATTTCTCTTATCCTCTTGATTAAATTCATTTGGAAATTCTTGTGGGAATTCTAAATCTTTTGAATAAATAACATCAAACAGTTCAAATTCATTTGTTGCCCAAAATGGTAACTTTCCAAATAGGAAACAGTATAAAGTTACACCTAAAGCCCAAATATCAATCTTATAAGTGATCTTTGGATGTGTCTCTTCATCTTCATCTAATGGTTTACATAATTCAGGGGCTAAAAATGCTGGGGTACCTGCTGTTTTAGCCAAATCATAATCATCTTGTTCACCAGTTTTCAAAGATGAGGCAAATGAAACACCAAAATCAGAAATTTTAACAGAACCATCACCTGATATAAGTAAATTTGCAGGTTTTATATCTCTATGAATGATTCCTTGATAATGTAAGTATTCTAAACCCAATACAATATCTCTGAATACTGTCATAGACTCCTTTAATGACATCATAGGAACATCTTTAGTCTTTTGCCATTTAACTTCACCTTTTTCCAAATATTCCAATACCAAATAAATCTTTCTTGAATTAACATCATCCATAACTTCTTTCAACTGTACAACGTTTGGATGGTTTATTTTTTTCATAATAGCAATTTCACGTCTAATTTTTTCTTCATGTGATGATGATGAACCTGGTCTTAATGATTTCTTACGACTTTTACGATCAACAATCTTTATAGCAACGAGTTCTTCAGTTTCAATATTTTTGGCTAATTTCACCTTACCATGTTCACCACGTCCAATCTCTTTGATTATCTCATATGAATTAAGTAATTTCTTCCTTGATACCGGATCATAACCAAGAGATACTTTCTTAGATTCCTTTACTGAAGGTGAAGAATGGATATGATGTGGATTCAAATGTGGATGAAGTCTTCTTGAAGATGTTGATGTAGTTGAGTTCAAAGGTGATTTTATAGAAGGTATACTATCACTAACTCGTTTCCTCTTACCTTGTAATACAGCAAATAAAGATGCAGTTGATGGTCTTCTTTCACAAAATAATGAAGTCTGATGAGATGGATGAATGATCTTATTCTTCTGTTGACGTTCAACAAGCGAAGCAAGTGAATCTGTTGATGAATATGGAGATTCTGCAATGGTAAAATTTGATAAAGCCCTTGGGGATTGAGGTGGTGTTGTACTCTTGTTTAACATCTCACTAACTCTTGATAATCTCCTAGCGGTTAATGATAACAGTTCATCGTTCGATGATGGAGTTGTCCTTGATGATATCAAATCTCTGGGTATCGTCTCTGTATGTTGTGTAATCACTGGACTGTCAAACACTTGAGCGGGTGATAATGTGGCTTTACACGGCAAAGTCCAATGAGATGAGCGGTTCCTCGTATCATCCATTGTTTTTTTTCTATTTTATTTGCTTCTTTCAAAGGGCGGTAAAATATATGTTTCTTCTTTCTGTTCTCTTATGAGTTTATGACTTTAAAATTTTGATCCGCTTTATTTTTTCGTTAGGTCTTTTTAAATGTTAAGGTTGTTTGCTAACGCTTTTAGTGTGGAGTATCGATGACTGTTTTCAACTGGGCGCGATGAGCGTGACAGCTTCGAATTTCCTTATTTGGCAGTCTCTTATCGATTCTTGGTATAAAAAAAAAATAGTTGATCTGATTGTAATAAAATTAATATTATTGTATATTAACGTATCATTCAAACAAAGATTTTATTACATAAAAGAGCCTATGGTTAATGGAAGACGTTATCAAAAAGCAAGAAAAAAGGATCAGAGAGCACCAGTAAAAGTATCCATTCAGATCTATAAAAATGAATCCAAAAGAAGTATATGTTTAACACTTTAAGAAATTGTAGCTTTATAACATTACTTCAACTATTGGAACACATCACCTGCACTTACCTTTCCATTAGCAACCCTTTAACCCTTTAACCGTAGGTTTAACCGTCATTTAAGATGATTACATAATCGTGCCCCCCCCTCTTTCTTCTCCCCCCGGGCGCCGGCTAATCCGCATTGGGTAATCTTTGTTTACCTTTTGAAGACCTTGCAGGTGTACGATGGGGTTCCCCTGCGTTTCCGAGAAATTGATGAAAGATCTTACACTTCCACCACATATAACACAATTAAGCACAATTAATGACACTAAAAAAAATGAAGTGGCTTATATTACTGATACCGCTGGTAAGGGCACAATGGGATACACTTTTATCACCATCTACAAACAGGGCATATCTTAAACTATCAACAGATGATCTTTTACAAATCGATTATACAGAGGACCTCATTTCCGGTGAGTCCATAACCACAGACTTATTGATAACATCACCCACAACGGGAAATTATTCATTAGCTTTAGCAAATGGTCAACTATATGCCTTTTATCAAGATTCTGATTCTATGGTTATATCAGAATTAAATGAAGATAATGAATGGGAAACATTTGAATTTGAAACAACATTATCTACAAATGAAACACAATTCTTTGAAGAGTCTACAGTAATGACTTCATACGATGAAGATTCTGGTAATCAAGTCATTTATATGTATGGAGGTAAACAATCTGATACAATAACTAATAGACTTTTAGAATTCGATCCATCTCAAAAAATTCTACAATCTGTAATGACTTCAGTGGCACCAACTTCATTTTATGGTGCATCAAATGCATTATTAGATACTGATGCTAAAGCAAATATATTGATTGGTGGTAAAGCTTCATCAGGTTGGGTTAGTATGTTTCAAATCGCAGTATTTGAATATGGTTCATGGACTTTTAAAACAGTTAGTCAATCATCTTTCAGTGTCAACTCTAGAATCAACCCACTGGTTCTACCGGTATTTGCTACCAATGGAACTTCAGATACAGAGAGTGTGGTGGTAATTGGTGGAACTTTAGGTTCAAATTTGGCAAGTCCTTATGTTTTAACTTTAAACATGACAAATGGTTGGCAATGGCAAAATCGTTCAAATACAGGAGATTTTGATTTGAACAGCTGTCTCGGTGCTGTGATTATTGAAGAAACACTGATTTCAATAACAGATTCAACTGATTCAAAAAGAGACGGTTCCGGTTATCAAATGATGTTGTATAATGTCAACAATTTTGATTCTGTTAGTTCATTCAAGTTGAGTGATTCATCTACTTCCTCATCCAAGCACTCTTCATCTGCTTCTGCTTCTTCTTTTTCTTCTTCTTCTTCTTCTTCTTCCACATTATCTTCCCATATATCCTCTTCAAGCATCTCTACCGTATCATCTACAATCATATCCACAACATCTGCTAGCTCAACTGCTTCTGTATCGATATCTCATCATTCAAGTGATAAAAAAATCATTGTGATTGCCTCTGTGATACCAGTAGTTGCCATTTCAATCATTTCGGTAATATGTTGGTTCATTTGGAAAAGATATCGTTCTTCTTCATCTTCCTTTGATGATGATAGTGATACCGACAGTAATGACATGTCAGAGGAATATCTCAAAGTCATATCCTCCTATGACCAGGCAAGTATCACATCATGGAATGCTAAACATGATGAATTCAAACGAACTTTAACAATGACCACACCAAACAAGACAAGACCATCTGCAGAATTCACATTTGAAGGTACCACACCGGTACATACTCCACCTAGAGCAAATCAACGTCCGGCAAGTTTACAATCTGGTAATACATTACAACTCTTGACAAAAGTTTATAAACCAAACACAGCATCACGTCGTCGTTCAACGGGACCATTTGCCAATCCAGAGGATTATGAAGATAGACAAGAACTTTCACCAATGTCACAATCAAACAAATCACGCTCTAGTTTCTTCTCTACAGCAATTTCAAATGATGATGAAGAACAAAAGATTGATCAATTTTTTAGTGATAGAGATGTTCAAGTGTTGGTATCGAGTAAAAGAAGATCCAAATTGAGAATCACAAACCCAGATGTTGAAGGGGTGGTTGATGAGGAGCTTATAAGACACGAGATGGAGAGCACTGACACAGGGAGTACTCTCTCAGTTCCCGATACTGATAAGTTGGATTTCTTGGAGTTTGGTCAAGAGGATAGGGAATACTTTAGAGATGTCTTGAGGGCATTTGATGATGAAGAAACGACACCTGGTGCAAGTAGTGAGGATCTTAACTTGTGATATACAATTTGTTTTTCCACTTCTATTTAAATTACTGTTTTATACAATTTTACGAAGAGATGTTATTAAATTTAACCTTATAGAGAAAGAAAACCGCTCCGGAGAACTTCCCGATTCGGCTGTTTGGGGTTTTCCAATATTTCGCGACAGTTGAGGTAGCAAGGCTTATAATGGTAAACAGAAAAGTTCAGCATTTGTGGAATAAAATTGTACTTCAACAGTTTAGAAGGTTTTTAAAGCAGACATAGAGATGAGGAGACTTATACACGTTACTCGTCGTCTAGACGTTCGAAGTCCGCGTGTATTAATGGCACTTGTTTTAACATTTGTCTGCTCTTTTGTACTGTACTTCTATTCAAATGAGAGTTATGACTACACAGCCCAGTCTATTCAGGCTATGACCGAGAAACTTGAATATGTAAATGCTCGAATCGAAAGTTGGAGGAAGCTTGAAGAGTACGAAGCGAACAACCGTGTGGATATGGTGACACTATCAGAGCCAACTTCTACCATTTTTTATCCACCATTAGCCACTGCTACACATTTTATGGAGGATGATACTATTGACGTTGTACGTCCAAAGGAGAATGGTGTTATCATCATGTTTGGTAGAAACTCTGATCTTTTCAAGATTCTTCAAACCATGAGAACCGTGGAAGACCGTTTCAACAAGAGGTATAACTATGATTGGCTCTTTATCTCAGATATGACACACTCTAGAAATTTCAAAAGAATGACATCATCACTGTCCTCTGGTGATTGTAAATATCAGAGTGTTTCAAGGAAGGAAGTCTTTAGTTACCCAAATCAACTGGATAAAAGTAGGTTGAAAGATGCTAGAAAGATATTGAGACAGAAGAACGTTGATACTGTTAAATCACAAAGGGTAAAACATCTTCAAAGATTCTGGACTAAAGACATATTTAACCTTGAAGTGTTACAAGGGTATGACTACTATATGAGAGTGGAAATAGGGTCCCGTTTCTTTTGTGATATTGGATTCGACCCATTTAAATATATGAAAGACCATCAAAAGACTTATGGATTTGCATTTGCACAAAAAAGTGCAGTTAAAGGTTATCCAACTCTATGGTCTAACACTTTAAAATATATTGAGGAGAATCCTAAGGATATTTCACCCAAACATTTAATGGAGTTCATGTCTGATGATCAAGGTGAAACATTTAATGGATGTCAATTTAGAACGAAGTTTGAGATTGGAGATTTGAACTTCTTCAGATCTGAACCATATCAAAAACTTGCTGCATATTACGATCAAACATGTGGTTTGTACTATGAGGCATGGGAAGATTCAACTATTAGAACCATTGGAGTAACACTTTTGCAGGACAGAAGCAAACTTCAATTCTTTAGTAACTTGGGTTTCAATGATAACGAACCTAAAATGAATTTAAAACAGTGTCCATTTGAGCGTTCAATAAGATTGAAAGCACAATGTACATGTGATCCTATGGATGATGTTATATGGAATTCTGATAGTTGTGTTGAGAAGTTCTTTGGAGCAAATGGGTTCAGAATTCCAGAAGACGTCCCGGCAAGACTTGAACATGTTAAAAAAATGGAAGAACTTAAAAAGATAGAAGATGAACAACAGAAATATGAAGAAGAACAACTCAGGTTAGAAAAGGAGAGAGAAAATGAGGAAACTTTGAAGTTACTGAAAGAGAACGGTGAGTCCAATGAGGCTGGTGAGACGGTCGAGATTGAGGAGCAACAAGGAGGCGAGATTAAACCTGGTGAAAATACCCCCAAGGCAAATGAATGATCTGTATTGTATATATATATAATACAACTTGATGAACGATTTAGATATGAGAACCAAGTAGAATATAAACGTTACCCTCGGAAGTTGTGCCTTCGAGCTCATCGGCGATTTCCTATTTCGGCACTTCCGACCTACTTTTTTTCCCTGAAAGCAAAACTTCTCTGCTTACAGAAAGTAAGACTTTTATAAGTATCGAGAGACGAATAGGAGGAACTCATAAATTATTAAAGGATATGAAAATCAAAACAATCAGTCGTTCGGCTGACAACTATGTGCCTGTGCGTTCGACACAGGAATCCGCCATGCCACGTAACCTGAATCCAGAGCTCCATCATTTTGAGCGTGCAAGAGAATATACCAAGGCTCTTAATGCTACCAAGATGGAACGTATGTTTGCTAAGCCATTCTTAGGACAGCTTGGTAATGGACACAGAGATGGTGTCTACACCATCTCCAAGAACTTCAAGGTGCTGAATAAGCTTGCCACAGGTTCTGCAGATGGTGTAATCAAGTACTGGGACTTAGCCATGCAACAAGAGATTGCCGCTTTTAAGGCCCATTATGGACAAGTCACAGGAACAGCTGTCACGCCCGAAGGTTTCTTACTGTCCTGTGGTGATGACAAAACTGTTAAGTTGTGGAGTGTGAACTCTGAAGAATTTGTGGGTGCTGGTGAAGAGAAGGTCACAAAGCAAGGTCTTCTTAAGACATATCTCGGAGAACACAGTTTCAGATCACTTGACCACCATAGAGACGATTCTATGTTTGTTACAGGTGGTGCTGTGATAGAACTTTGGGATTCTAACAGATCAAGACCTCTCTCGAACTTATCATGGGGTTCTGACAACATTACAAAGGTGTCTTTCAACAAAACCGAAACATCTATTCTTGCTTCTGCTGGTAGTGATAACTCCGTTGTTCTTTATGATATCAGAACAAACACACCTACTCAAAAGCTTGTCCAAACAATGAGAACAAATGCTATACAATGGAATCCAATTGAAGCCTTCAACTTTGTCACAGCATCTGAAGATCATAACCTTTACTACTACGATATGAGATATATGAAGAAGGCTCTTAACGTTTTCAAAGATCACGTTGCAGCGGTTATGGATGTTGACTTTTCTCCAACTGGTCAAGAGATTGTATCTGGTTCATATGATAAAACAATTAGAATTTTCAAGCTTCGTGAAGGTCACTCAAGAGATATTTACCACACAAAGAGAATGCAACATGTGTTCCAAGTCAAATTCTCCATGGATTCCAAATACATTCTCAGTGGTTCTGACGATGGTAACATCCGTATGTGGAGATCACAAGCCTCTGAACGTTCCAACGTTAAGTCCTCTAGAGAGAGATCCAAGTTGGAATACGACGAAGCACTCAAAGAGAGATTCAAATACATGCCAGAGATCAGACGTATCTCCAAACACAGACACTTACCAAGTGTTATTAAGAAGGCAAAGGATATCAAAGACATTGAAATCAAATCTCTTAAGAGAAAAGAAGAGAATGAGAGACGTCATTCTAAGCCAGGCTCTAAACCATATGTATCAGAGAGACAGAAGCAAATTGTCGGTACAGTATTCAATGAAGAAGAGGTTGATACCAAGAAGAAGGGTAAGAATAACAAATAGATTTGAGCTTTTATAGGATCTTTTTTCCAATTACATGAAAAATGGGTAATCAGCATATGCAGGTAGCTAAACTTTTGAGTTTATACGTAGTGAATAAATGCGAATTTTTGAGTGTCAAGACTGTATTATAAATGATCTAGCTGGCTAGTTAAACCCGGACATTCTCAGAGACACCTCAACACCACCAATACGTACAACTTTCTTAGTAATATTTTTATGGCCGAAGTATAAAAAGCTAATTGAAATAGTTGGAGGGTATATAAACTAGTGTGATCAATGGTATTGTTGGTATAAATATGCCAAAAACGGAGTTTTTTTCCCAATTCAAGTGTTTTAGTCTTAAGTGAAATGTATAATTTGCATTATGGAGTCGCTCTTTTTGGAAGATTGCAAAATTTTCGAACACTTTTTTCCCACTTTCAAAGGTTTTGATGCTAAATTGTTATTAATTGAGTCATTCTGCTCAGTTAGATACCAATAATTCTCTTATAACCCCGTGAGATGATGTATTTATTCTAATTAAATGTCTTTAAGTTGATGGTGTCCTGATGTTTTTGGCTAACGCGTACGTCGTTTCGATCTCGACGCGTCTTTCGTCTTCTCGGTACAGTTGTTATAAGTTCTTATATAGTGGAAATGCAGATCGGCTTGAGTTACGAAGTTTAATCATATATATTGAATATGCTGAAAGAGGTCCTTGCCAGTGTTCTTCCCAAAGATAAATCATATGAAGTCTTCCATTGGCAAACTACTTCTCGAGAAACTCATCCTCTTGTGACACAACAAAAGTCACAAACGGACTCAATTAAAACTGTCAAATGTGAGCATTTCATTACCTTAGCACACGAGGAAAAAATATTCTTTGGATTAGAGATTTTCATTTACATCACCATTGATTATCAGAAATTGACAACTGAGAAGTTACTCTTTGTTTCCAAAGCGGATACTACTGGTCATAATTCATCAAAAGTGAAAATTGGATTAATTACACAAGAGATTATCAAATACTTATTGAAAATACCTGTGAGTGCATACTTACAAAAGATCATCCCAAAAGATGCTACTCAAAGTGTATATGATAAAACCACAATTACAAGATTCACACCAACCAAAGAGGCATTAACAATTCTTTTGAAGAGACACACTGGAGAATTAACCAAACCAGACGAGGTCAAACCATATTCGATTACTGATTATCCAACTCCAATACGTTCGAGAATTGCCCTGTTCACAAGGTCAGAACCACAGTATTTATTCCCAAACTCTTCAAAAGTGCCGACAAAGCACGTTCTCTCTGGTGATGGTCTTTTGAAATGGTGGCTCAAATGTATTGATCCTATTGTGTCAGAGATATACGAGACTCATAGGGCATTCTTAAGAATCCCAGCTGAAGAGGATAAGGTCACTCAAAGATATTTAACTCCATTGAAGACAGATTGGTGTATTGGAGATATGTTCACTACTGATCATGATTCTGATATTGCCGTGTTTAAAGTTCCCATTTTCCCAGATGATCCAAAATCCAGATTTTTAGAACATTTAGTCGTTGAGAATAGAGCTACTGCAATTACTGTGAAACAATTTTGGGAAGAACTTCAAATTAGACAAGAATTTAGACTTGGAGTTGTCGTTAGTGTCATTGGAGTTGATGGAATATTGAAATCAGGAATAGAGACAAACGAACCAGGTTTTGTATTTGCACATAAAAAATTCAAACAGTTGAAAAACTATATCACAGGTGACGATTATTCAGAAGAAGAAGGTGGATATGAAGCTCATAAGAGTGTAATGAATTATTTAGAATCTGTTGTTGAAGATCTCAATGTATCTGTTACTGGTGAATTCCTTCCACCACAAACAGTGATTAACACCTCAGATATAAAGAGACCTGCCACAAACAACCTAACAATGTTAGTGAGAAAGAAACAAAAGAAATAAAACTGAAACATTGTTTGGTTCTCTATTTGAGTAGCATATATATGGCCCTTTTTACCCCACGATTGCGACGCTTTCGGACTGCACCCATAGTTAACGCGGTTACCCGGCGTTGAGTTCGCGCGCTCAGCAAATTTCAATACCAAATCGACAACATGTCAACACAGAAAGCACACACACATAAACAAACGGGTTTGTTGATCCTTTTTTTTTTTTTTTCCCCTCTCTCTCACTGTGCCAAAGTCTTAGCAGACGAAACATCTACGAAGGGCCAGTGCACAACAAATAGCAAGAAAAAAAAACAAGATGGCTGCTTTGGAGGACCTCATCCCAACCGTCAACAAGTTACAGGACGTGACCTATGACGCGGGCATCGACTCATTAGACTTACCAATTCTTTCCATCATTGGCTCTCAGTCCTCTGGTAAGTCGTCTATATTGGAGACGATTGTCGGCAAGGACTTTCTCCCAAGAGGCACTGGGATTGTCACGAGAAGACCTCTTGTGCTTCAACTAATCAACATTGCCCCGGATTCGCCACTGATCCACAGTTATCCTCATCAAGGATCCGTCAGTCCTCGTGAGTCCACCCCAGAAGCTGGCTCCAATGATGGACTGACACTGGAAGACCATCTAAGACAACAACAACCTGGGTACAAACCGGAAGTACCAGACGAGTGGGGTGAGTTTTTACACATTCCAGGTCGCAGATTCTACAACTTTGCAGACATTCGTCGAGAGATTGAGAATGAAACTTCAAGAATTGCTGGAAAAAACAAGGGAATTTCTAGATTGCCTATCAACTTGAAAGTGTTCTCACCTCGTGTGCTTAATTTGACTCTTGTGGATTTACCAGGTATTACAAAAGTACCTATCGGTGATCAACCAACCGATATCGAGAAACAAATTCGTAACCTCATTTTAGAATACATTGCCAAACCAAATTGTATCATCCTTGCGGTATCACCTGCCAATGTTGATTTGGTTAACTCAGAATCGTTGAAACTTGCAAGACAAGTGGATCCACAAGGTAAGAGAACCATTGGTGTCTTATCAAAATTGGATTTGATGGATCATGGTACAAATGCCTTAGATATCCTCTCTGGTAAGGTATATCCATTAAAACTTGGATTCGTTGGTGTTGTAAACAGATCTCAACAAGATGTCATTATGAACAAAAGTGTTGAAGAAGGGTTGGAGAGTGAAGATGAATTCTTCAGAGCTCATCCAGTGTATAGAACAATCTTGAATCGTTGTGGTACAAAATACTTGGCCAAGTTGTTGAATCAGACGCTAATGGCACATATTCGTGAAAAACTCCCAGATATCAAGGCAAGATTGAACACACTCATGGGACAAACTGAACAAGAATTGGCTTCTTATGGGGGCTTACAAGCTACTACCTCAGAAGGTCGTGGTGCCTTGATCCTTCAACTCATGACAAAGTTTGCTAAGAACTTTGTTGACTCGATTGAAGGTACTTCCCTTGATATTAATACAAAGGAACTTTGTGGTGGTGCTAGAATCTACTACATTTACCATGATGTTTTGGGACACTCATTGAGTTCCATCAACCCAACGTCTAACTTATCAACCAATGATATCCGTACTGCTATCAGAAACTCCACTGGTCCAAGACCTTCCTTGTTTGTTCCAGAATTGGCTTTTGATTTATTGGTTAAGCCACAGATCCAGTTACTTGAAAGTCCATCCCATAGATGTGTGGAACTTGTTTACGAGGAATTGATGAAAATCTGTCATAACTGTGGTACTCCAGAATTCACTCGTTACCCAAAGCTTCAACAGGCTTTGATCGAGGTAATTTCGGAACTTCTGCGTGAAAGATTAGGACCAACAATTTCTTATGTTGGAAGTTTGATTGAGATTCATAGATCTTATATCAACACAAACCATCCAGGATTCGTTGGTGCTGCAGCTGCAATGGCCAGTGTCGTTGAAGATCATCAAAAGGCTAAACAACAAGAGTTGTTAAATCAAAGTTCAAAGACTTTGAAGTCAACTAAGATGCACAAGGAATCTTCTACTTCAGCACAAAATGGTAATATCGATGAGAATGATGAAAGTTTTGATCAAGAGGAATCTGATGATGCTAGTGATATAACCAGTCAAACAACACGTCTTCATGGTCAATCTCAACCTCAATTTTCACATAACAAAAATGATTCAAAGGATTCTTTCCTTAATTTCTTCTTTGGTAAGGAACAACAACAACAATCACAAAAGGCACAAACTAATGGCCATGCAAGAACACAGTCTAAGTTGATGAAAAACTTTGAAGATCTTCAGATCAACAACAATCCTGCACATTCGATGCTTCAACATCATAAGGAGCTTGTTGAACCAGAGTTGGATGATGAACAACCGGTACTCTCTGAACGTGAACAATTGGAGTGTGAGCTTATTAAGCGTTTGATTGCGTCTTATTTTGGGATTGTTCGTGAGATGATTCAAGATCAAGTTCCAAAGGCTATTATGTGTCTTCTTGTGAATTATTGTAAGGAATCCGTTCAAAACAGACTTGTTACTAAGTTATATAAGGAGGCTATGTTTAATGAGTTGTTACTTGAAGATGCAAATTTGGCTCAAGAGAGAGAAAAATGTGTCAAGTTGTTGGAGACTTATAGAGAAGCTTCAAAGATCATCAGCGAAGTGCTATGAATTATATACTGTACATAAACTTTATTATATATTTTTTTTTTTCTATTTACACTCTTCTTCTTGCCTTTGTTGGAGAATCCATTCTGTAATAGTACTTTGGTGATGGGATATAAGTTGGTGTACTGCCTACTGAATTTTGTAATTTTGTTAGAAGTGGATTTACCAAGGTTTTCTCTTTTGAAACTTGTTTCTCAAATTTCAATGGTGATTTCTCCTTTGGTGTATTTATGAATTTTTTAATTGGTGACGAGGCCATTGGTGATGCAATTGGTGTTTTAATTTTTTTTTCATCAACATTTTTGGTTTGTATGAATTTTGTTGTTGTTGTCTTTGTTGTTTTGATTGGAATAGGTGTTAAACCTAATAATTCTCTTTGATGTTCTGATAAATCCAAATCTTTAAATTCATCTTGTGGTTTTAATACTTTATATATACCAGAACCTATATTCCAAAGAAATAACAATTGAATCAAAGAAAGGTAATTGGAATAATCTTCTAAAATGAAAGATAATTCCAATTTATAAATCAATAATTTGGTGAAATTGAACCCCAATTTAGAAACAAGTAATAAAATGAAATTGATTAATACTCGTCTTAATTCAAGTTCCTTATTAAGCATTCGATGTTCAATCTTAACCAAATCCGGATGTTTCCATTCCAATTGAGGCTCTGGTAAACTGGAGTTTGTCTTTGATGGTACGTTTGATCCCTTGTTAACTGGATCATCATTACCTAATCTGAATCCGAGCTTTAACTGTGATGGTTGTTTCAACTCCACATTACTGCGGATGATCCTCGATCTGATGTGCTGGATCTTCGACTGGCCCTTCGGAGGTGATAATGGAGGTGACATTGTACGGAACGGACTGTTAGACATCCTCACCAACTGAATTTTTCTTTATCCCAAATGTTTACCAAATGGGATCAGAGATTTTGACAGGGGAAACACACATTTTTTTTTTTTTCTTTCTTGTTTACCCATCTATGAGAGTTCCGAGGGCCCCGGATATCTTCAACATTACCGCATTGGGTAATTGCCCAATGCGGGCTAATCCATCTGGTTTGTTTACGTAAGCAGCACCATTTTTTTTTAAGGGTCGGAAGGGAAGAAAAAAAAAGAAGAGTCACAAAAAGGCCAACCAACGATAAACTCCAACCAAAACACACCACAAACCATACAAAATAATAGATAAAAGGTGGGGGGTGAAAAACTTATTCTTCACAGTTGTATTTGACAAAAAAAAAAGCTGTGTCATTTCTTTTCCGGGCATTGGTTGTTGTTGTTTCATCTCATATCAAAGAGCATTCTAACCTCGGCTTTTACACGGTTTTCACTTGAACTTCAATTGCTGCAGTTGAGAATTCCATACTGATTTTATATCTTTGTGTGTGCTTTTCTGTGTGTCTCTTATCTTTGAAGGTGTGCCCTTTTCCTTTCTTTTTTTTTTCTTTTGCCATTGGCTTTTACATTTTGGGTTATCTATTATCTATTACATAGATCCAAAAACACAAGGCTGGAGCAGAAAAGAGAGAGAGAAAGATAACTTTATGCTTGTTTGTTTATAAAGAATGTCATCTATACTTTGTTGCGGAGGTGAACCGACTTCTAAGGTTGAACAATCAAATCCCGTACGTCCATTACATACAACGAGATCTCAACCAACTGCACAAAAGCAACCAACGGTTTCTAAAGAATCTTCAAGAATGCGTACAACTCTTTCAACTACATCTAGTCAAGGTCAAGAAAAGAAATCTGAATCTCAACAACTTAATAAAACAGATGTAACGGTATATGAAGGAACAGATTCCACTGTTGAAACAAATGATCAACATAATACAGATTTAACAATGACTAGAACTTTAGATGATGCTAATGGTACTTATTCATATTCAGGTAGTGATGGAGATGAAGAAGACGCAGAAGAAGATGATGAAGAAGAAGATGTAGCTATGGAAAATGGTATAATTGATGATTTCTTTGATTTGACTAAATTACAACCTGGTCAATCACATGCAATTGGAAGTTCATTTTTATTAGGACCAGCACCTACTCATTTACAAAATCGTAAATGTTTAATTTTGGATTTGGATGAAACTTTAGTTCATTCAAGTTTCAAATATATGCGTCAAGCAGATTTTG
The DNA here is from genome assembly GCA_030569745.1 of Petasospora bimundalis. Lineage (NCBI taxonomy): Eukaryota > Fungi > Ascomycota > Saccharomycetes > Phaffomycetales > Wickerhamomycetaceae > Petasospora > Petasospora bimundalis. Next base: position 161,971 of record JAJMLR010000015.1, read on the forward strand.
TTATTCCAGTTGATATTGAAAATCAATTACATAACGTTTATGTTATTAAAAGACCTGGTGTTGATGAATTTATGAAACGTGTTGGTGAATTATATGAAGTTGTTGTCTTTACAGCATCTGTTTCAAGGTATGGTGATCCATTATTAGATGCTTTAGATATTCATAAATCTGTTCATCATCGACTTTTCAGAGATTCTTGTTATAACTATCAAGGAAATTATATTAAAAATTTATCACAAATTGGAAGACCATTGGGAGATTTAATCATTTTAGATAATTCACCAGCTTCATATATCTTTCATCCACAACATGCTATTCCAATTTCGAGCTGGTTCTCGGATGCTCATGATAATGAATTATTGGACATTATTCCATTCTTGGAAGACTTATCAAAGGATAACGTTGAAGATGTTGGTTTGGTATTGGATATTAATCTGTAAATTATCTTTTTCTTTTTCTTTTTCTTTTGAAGTATTTGATATATTTTTAAAAAGAGAAAAAAAATAAGAGAGACATTTTGTATAATTATAATTATAAATAGTCACGTGACTTTTCTAACTGCTTACATAATATGCTTACATAACTGCTTACATAATTTAATTACAAAATCTGCTTACATAATCTAATTACACATAGATAAAATTACATAACTTAATTACATAAGATTAGATAAATGTTGGAATACCAGTGTTCTTCCAGTCCCATGGATCATTGAATCTAATACCTTGGTCCAAGGCAGAGATCTTCTCCAACTCCTCCTCGGTCAAATCAAAGTCTTCAACGTGTAAGTTATCCAAAAGTCTCTCCTTGTTTGAAGATTTTGGAATAACACCAAGACCTCTTTGAGTAGCCCATCTTAATAAGACTTGAGATGGTTGTTTACCATGAGCATTAGCAATTGTAGTAATGACTGGGTTTTCAAACAATGGTTGCAATGTCTTAGCCTTTGGATGATCCAATTCAATAAAAGATTGTGGACCAAAAGTGGAATAAGCAACAACCCAAAGACCAGATCTTTGAGCATATTCAATCAATCTTGGTTGAACCAAATATGGATGATGTTCAATTTGTAAAGCAACTGGTTTAATCTTAGCACCTCTAAGTAAATCTTGAATTAAAGCACCATTGAAATTAGAAATACCAAGAGATTTAACTTTACCTTGTTCAACAGCATTTTCTAAAGCTCTATAAGTTTCAATAATTGGAACATCTTCAAATTCCATAAGTTCAGATGGACCAAAACCTGGTGGATAAGAAACTTCATAAGGAACAAATGCCTGTGCAATTGGGAAATGAATATAATATAAATCCAAATAATCCAATTGTAAATCTTTCAAAGTTCTATCCAATGCAGTTTTAACATTATTTGGATGATGGAAAGTATTCCATAATTTAGAAACAATGAATAATTCAGATCTTTTAACTAAACCTTCATCCAAGGCCCTCTTGATACCTTCACCAACTTCAACTTCATTACCATAATCAGATGCACCATCAAACAATCTGTAACCAAGTTTAATGGCATTATAAACTTGTTGAGCAGCAGTATCCTTTGGAATCTTCCAACAACCAAGACCTACTAATGGAGCCTTAAGACCATTGTTCAAAGTAACGTAAGAGACCATCTTTTTTTTGTACTTGTGTTAGTGTTAATGTTGAAGTAAAGAGAGTGGAAGAAAAAAAAGAATTTGGAGGATGCTGCTCAATTTATATACCGGAGCAATCCCAATCTCAGCGAGTTAAAGTGCGATCTCGAGAACTGGGGTATTATAAGCGTTCGGGCGACAAGGAAGGTGTAGACGAGCAGTGGAAAATGTATATATTTATTGAATATATATATATATATATAATATAAGATAATTATACTATAAAGATAATAATTGTTTAACATTCAGATAAAATTCTTTTACCCATTAAACAAAAAATGTGTCCCTTAATACTCGCACAAATTCAATTGTAACGAGAATCCGGCCGAATTGCCTGAATCGGCATTTACCGCTCCGATTGCTTGATCCGGCGAGGCGTGGCCGAACCGGAGCACGTGATAACCGCGCTTTGTTTTCCGCGAACTCATTTTTTTTTTTTTTGTTTGTTTTTCTGTATGGGGACACAGACTGATAGACAAAGAAAATTTGTCAGCTTTTTTATATACAGCAAGAGAGATTGAAGTTAAAGATAAAAGAAATAAGAATGCCAGAACAGACAAAGACAGAGACCAAACCAAAACCTTGTTGTGTTTGCAAGCCAGAGAAACAAACAAGAGATGAGTGTCTCTTAATCAATGGCCAAGAATCCGGAAAGTGTGACGATTTGATCTCTCAGTACAAGAGTTGTATGAAGGGATATGGGTTTGAGACCCATTGAAGTCTGGTAAGGACTATAAAAGTCTTTGTGCTAATCAAAGTTAAACTCTGTAAATAGATATATAAAAGAGACGTGTGTATATTTAAAATTGTAGTCATTTATAACTTTTATAGTGAAATTAGTGATAAATAAGTATTAACTCATTGAAGTACATTTGAATATGAATACTAAAGAACATTAAAGAACATTGAAGAATAAAGAATAAAGAACATTAAAGAACATTGAAGAACATTAAAGAATATTAAAGAGTATTAAAGAGTATTAAAGAGTATCAAAGAATAAAGAGTATTAAAGAGTAAAGAAAGAGTATTAAACTCCTTTTTCACGTGCGAAAAATCTTTGAACGTCCCACGTTGACTTTACTTACAAAATACTTACAAAATACTCAATCGTCTTCCCTTTCAAGTGCTAAAGAACTTCAAGATGTCAGTTCACAGAGAAGCAACAGAATCAACAAAGTTACCAACAATTTTCAACGAACCAGTTCATTTGGGTATCATTGGTGGTACTGGTCTTTACCATTTACCATCTCTTCAACCAGTGGCTCGTTTAACCATTTCTACTCCTTGGGGTGCTCCATCTTCATCTATCACCATCTCAAAGACTTCTTCCGGTTTCAACGTTGCCTTCTTGGCTCGTCATGGTGTTCACCATGATCTTCTTCCAACTAATGTCCCGGCAACTGCCAACATTGCAGCTTTGAAATCCATTGGTGTTAAAGTTATCATTGCCTTTTCAGCTGTTGGTTCTTTAAAGCAAGAGATTAAACCACGTGATTTCGTCATTCCAAACCAAATCATCGATAGAACTAAAGGTATTAGAGATCATACTTTCTTTGAACGTGGTTTCGTTGCTCATGCCGGATTTGGTGAACCATTTGATCCAAAATTGAGTACAATTATCTCTAAATTCGGTCATGTCTTGGAAGGTGAAGATGTCAAATTGCACTCAAAGCAAATTGGTGGTGATGACGTTACAGTTGTCTGTATGGAAGGTCCTGCCTTTTCAACAAGAGCCGAATCAAGATTATACCAATCTTGGGGCGGTTCTGTTATTAACATGTCTGTTATTCCAGAGGCTAAACTCGCTAGAGAAGCCGAGATTGCTTATCAGATGATTTGTATGTCTACTGATTATGATGCTTGGAGAGAAGAAGAAGAACCAGTTACCGTTGAGACTGTTGTTGGTAACTTGAAGGCTAACAGTGCTAATGCTAATAAATTGGCCATTGAGATCATTGGTGAATTGGAAAAGGAAATTAACGCTGGTAACATTGGTAACGATTTGACTGGTTGTATGAAGATGGCAGTTTCTACTAGTCCAACTGGTGTTAAGAGAGAATTATTGGAAAAGATGCACTTCTTGTTCCCTGGTTACTGGGCTCTTGAATAAAGCTCACATTACAACTTATAGATTTCTTTTTCAATTTTAGAGATTCAGTCTTAGACATATATATCAAGTAGATAATTTAATTACTGCTTTTACATCACTTTGTTGTGTTCCGGTTTTCTACTTCAAGTTTAAACTCTTGAAGCAATGAGGAAACAAAGCTTTGGGATCACGATCTCTATAGAGTTCATACATCTCTTGTAAGAATTCCTTATTGAATTCTTTAAGACTCTCAATTAGTTTTATTGGTAATCCGGCTTTCTTTACAGCCTCAGGAAGTTCTGGTCTTTTTGGTGGGTTCTTCTCACAGATTTCTTCAACCAATGCTAAGGACTTCATTAAATCCCTTTTTAACTCTTCGTCGATGATCTTATCAAATCTAGCCTTACGAGACTCGCAATAGACGGTATCTTTGCTACTATCAAAATAACTGTCATGATCAAAGGGAATTTGTCCTGCTAATATCAACCTTGTGGTAATCCGTTCTCGAAGTATTTGTCTTTCCTTTGTACCACATAATTCTAACCTTTCGATATAACGATCCTTACCTGTGATTTTGATGGTTTCCACAATAGACTCTATGGTATCAATATCATCTTGTCTATCATGATACGCCGAAAGCTCTTTAAAATTGGATAGATACACTTCAAGGTTTTCCGTTGCTTGATCAAATAACTTATATCTCTCTGTATGATCTGGTACAAATGCCTTAAGCATAATTGCTTGATCTAAGATCCTCTTTTGGAACTCGGTTTGTGATAGTTCACAATCAATTGTATATCTCACTTGGTATGGAATAAATACATATCCCTCTGGATCATTTGACTTTATAACCTGATGAATCAAGGGGAGTTTTCCATCTGCATCATTTGCAATTGTCTTGAATTTCTTCAACAAAGGATCAATACTCATTTACTGTTTCTAAATCTCTATATAATATATCATTTGAAAATTACAAAAAAAAAGGGATTAAACATTCAATAAAAGTCCTTTTGGTGTGTGTTGATCTTCGAAACGAGCGGATAATGTAACGATCGAGGGGTTAACTATAAACCATGGAAAAAAAAACACACACACAAATTGAGATTAAGACACTACAATTGCAGGTAGTTAAGGATGTGGAAAAGGGGGGGGGTAGAAGTAATTCATACATTACAATGCCAATGTGATCTTTGTTTAAGCATTTTCATACTCATCAGGGTAAAAGATAAGTCTTTCAATACCATTCTTTGTGAGAAGCACCATTCTAATAACACCACCTGAGGAACCATCCCATTGAATTGCCTGTGATAATGCTGTCTTCACGAAGCTAACAACTTCGTCTTTCTCCATATCTGGTTTGAAATTCTTATCGGTCCAACCATAGATATAACTGGAACCTGAACCGGCAATGGCAAACGGTTGTTGATGAACGGAACCACCAAGAGGTATACTATACACTTCACCCGTCTGCTTCTTCTCGTCGAAACCAGCAACGATAAGACCTGCACTTAGAGAGTCCTTATTGGTATAAGTTAACTCTTGAAGCACACTAGCTGCAACTTTTGGAGGAACAGAATGACCATGTTGCATCACGTACATTTCAAGATGATATTTGGCAATGTCAGCAACGGCTTGTGTATCAGCAGCAGAACCGGAACGGCAACACCACACAAGATCGTGTACTTGTGTTAGCTTATCAGTGACTCTGTTTGCGATGTAAGAACCTGTTGTTGTACGACTGAATGATGTTAGTATCAGATTCCAATATGGGCAAACCAAAAAAAGATATTTGAAGAAAAAGAGAAAAACTCACGAGTCTGCACCAAGGATGACACCACCTTTGAAAGTCACAGCCATACTGAATACATGTTAGTAACGATTGAGAAGTGGATTCTGTTCTGTGTTGAGTAAACATACATGGAAGTACCAAGACTGTGTGGTATTGTTAGTATAATGCAATTGAAAGCAAAGCACAAAACAGAAAACATACCTGACTTCACCTTTCTTGAGGTGATTGATATCAACGGAGATTCCATTCATTATTTGGGGGGGGGGGTTTTTGGTTTTCAATTTGGGGTTTTAACGCAATTCATACAAAGAGACAAAGAGAAACATCAACGGGGTTTTCGCCACCTCAAGATGTGGTGTACGGATGCGGGGGGCCGTGTGTTACCCGGCCTCTGTTCTCGGTCTCGGTGGGGGGCAGCTGTCAAGGTTTGTTATCACTAAACACTTTCTCTTTATATGAAGAGAGAGAGAGAGCGACAAGTAATGGAGAAACACAGTGACAGTTTCCATAGGGCTGAGAGTGAGGTCAGAAGGGCCAAGAATACCCGTTTCTGGCTTACGTGGGTCCTCGCTTTCCTTCTTAGTAAGTACCCATCCCCCCGGTCTTATCAGAATTGTAAAATGACTAACATCCAGCCTAGCAACATTCTTCCTTTTCGCACAGGATAAACATTATACGAAACTGGAATCTTTAGGTGATCATTACATTAATCAGAATACAAAGAAGAATGTTATCTTCTTGGTGACTGATGGTATGGGTCCAGCATCGTTATCTTTGGCTAGATCATTCCGTCAACATCGTGATGGTCTTGCATTAAACGATATTCTTACCTTGGATAAGCATTTGATTGGCTCCTCACGTACTCGTTCTTCCAATTCCCTTATAACAGATTCTGCTGCTGGTGCAACTGCATTTTCTTGTGCTATGAAATCATATAATAATGCTGTTGGTGTTACACCAGATCAAAAACCATGTGGTACTTTACTCGAGGCAATGAAATTCCAAGGTTATATGACAGGTTTAGTAGTAACTACAAGAATTACTGATGCAACACCTGCTGCATTCTCTTCCCATGTCACTTATAGATTCTATGAGGATTTGGTGGCACAACATCAATTGGGTGAATACCCATTGGGACGTGTTGTGGATTTGATGATTGGTGGAGGACGTTCTCGTTTCTATCCACCATCTGATACTAAATACGGTAATGGTGGTGCCCGTAAGGATACACGTAATTTGATTGATGAGGCTAAGAGTGCCGGTTGGAACTACGTTGGTAACAGATCCGAATTTGATGCCCTCGAACTTGGTGAAAACGTTCAGTTCCCATTACTTGCATTGGTTGCTGATGACAACATCCCATTTGATATTGACAGAGATAACAACATTTATCCTTCTCTTGAAGAAGAGGCTATTACTGCCATGAAGGCATTGAGTGAAGCTACAAGAAATTCAGACAAGGGATTTTTCCTTTTGATTGAAGGTTCTAGAATTGATCACGCTGGTCACAACAATGACCCGGCTGCTCAGGTTCGTGAAGTTCTTGCCTTTGATAAGGCATTCCAAGCCGTTTTGGACTTTGCTGACTCCACCGATGTGGAAACTGTTATCATTTCAACATCTGACCATGAGACTGGTGGATTGGCCACTGCTAGACAGTTGACAGATGATTACCCAGAGTACGCTTGGTTCCCACAGGCATTACTTAACGCTTCTCACTCTGGTGAATATTTGAATGAGAAAGTTGCCTCCTATAAAGGCGAGGATTTGGAATCTTTCATCAGATCTGAAATTTTCGAAAAAGATCTGGGAATCTATGACTATACTAAAGAGGAAGTTCTCAGTGTATTGAAGAACAGTGGTAAACCTCATTACATCTTGAACGACATTGTGTCTCGTCGTTCCGAGACTGGCTGGTCCACACATGGTCACTCTGCCGTTGATGTTAACATCTACGCTTACTCCAACAAGAAACACCTGATGTTTGAGTTGTACGAAAAACTCAGTGGTAACCACGAAAACACTGAGATTGGTCAATTCATGGCTGACTTTGTTGGTATCGACTTGGACCATATCACCGATAAAATCCAAAACACACAGGTGAAACCAATGGAGGTTGAACAACAAGCTGAAGTTGACACAGAGGAAACCTACCATCTCTCAAGCAACGTTAACCACTGAACTTATAACCCTGTAATCTTTTGCTTCTCCAATTTTTTATATCTGATTTATAACTCGGCATTATATTTTTTTGTACTTTGTACTTTGTAGTACATATAACACTTAGGCTTCCGGATTCGGAAAGGTTATGCGACCCTGGGAAGTTTTTTTTTTTTTTTAGTATAGCGAAAGTGCTGGGAACCCCCGTCAATACTCTTTACTACTGCAACTGCAAGTCATAAGTTAAAGATGGTCTTCAACACTAAGAAGTTCCGTTCCAAAAGGGAACAAGCGATGTATGATGCCACTGTCGCTGGGCGTTATCAAAAAAACTTGAAGAAATATCCATTCTTACTCTTTGGTCTACCGTTTTTAACAGCTATGGGATTGGCCTCTGTTTGGTTATCATCATTCACAGCTATTCGTTATGAAAACAGAGATCGTAAGACACAGGAGCTGGGAGAAGAAGATATCTTGAAGCTGAACACTACCAAGAGAACCGTTGATGTCAAGGAGGAGTTTTACAGACTACAAGGTCTTGGAGAACAGGAATGGGAACCAAAGAGAGTCCCAAGACTCCCTGGTGAGTCTGATAATGTGTTTTGAATCCATTTTCTTCACTCCTATTTCCCTCTTAGTAATGAAGTGCACATGTATATATTATGAGTTTATGGCCCCCCTTTTTCTTTTTTTCTTTTGGATAATTATTTTATGGTTGGGATTTCACTGTTGTCTTGTAGATTCAGCTGTACTACTTATACAAACCCACAAATTATGATTTTTTTTAATACTTTAGATTATATTTTAACCTCCCACACTCACTTCTTTGCCTTAAGGGCAATATCCACTTTTGTTAAAGCCAAGTATGACAACAAGGCAACAAATATCCATTTGGCCAAGTTCAATGGTTTGGTCATCCATTCATTGAAACCGTATTTGTACTTGACAAGAATTTCAAACTTACCAACCTGGTCAACCATGTTCTTGAAAGAGAGTGTTACCGTTGTATGACCTTCACCCAAGTCAAAGTATGACAATTCATTACCTTGTTCTAATGTTTGATAACCAATTGGACATGAAACATCAAGAATCTCGGAACCTTCTGGTAAATAGAAACTCAACTCGATGTTGTTATAAGAAACATCATGAGGACCATTCAAGAATGGAACGCTGATGATGTATTCACCAGAACCCAAATCCTTCAAATAAGAGGACAAAGAGTTGGTCCAGCCAATGGTGAAGTTATAGTTCCACCCTCCGAAAACAGGGTATCGTGGTTTAATGTATAAATTATCTCTGAAAACTCTAGAAGTGGAGACGTTACCAACCAAGTCTGTGAAATAGATATCAGATGCTTCTGGCTCTAATTGAAGTTGCATAGTTGCCAATGCGTGACCTTGACGAGAATTCTTAATTTGCATGTAGTCGTAACGAGAGAATCCAGAATCCAATTCGGCAGCTTCATTTGTGATTTCATACTCTTCAACGAATTGAACGGTGGCTCCCCAGTGAGAGACCCAAACTCCTCTTTTCAAGTTGTTGATCTTTGGAAGCGGTAAGTTGTGCTTGTAAAGTAAATGCAATGGTTTTAAAGAGAAGGCATCAACTTTGTCATAAGAATAAGTCAATGCACCATTTTGCACAACACCATGTTCAGTGATCTCCTGACCATGAATCTGATCCAATTCAGAGCCTTCAACAACATTAACGATGCTGAGATCGTATTTTGTAGTTTCATATGCAGATACTGGGGTCTTTGTTGTTTGAAGTAACAAAGTCTGTTCATCAGTCATCTTGAGCACTTTTGGTAAAGGTTGAAGAGAGTCGGTGATGGACAATGTGACACTAAACTTGAATGTGCTCTTTGGTGAGACTGGTGGGAGAATCACTTTGATGTAGTTGACCAATGGGTTACCGTTATCAGAGTCTGTAGTTTCATCCAACAACTCTGTTGGAAGAACTTCATTGGCATTGTCTGGAAACACCGAAAAGACACTCAATTTGTCCCAGATCTGACTTGGGATTGCCAAATAGTACTCAGAGTTTGGTTTGGAGTCCAAATTCTTCACTTCATAAGACCAACGCTCAGCAACGTACGCACGTTGAAGATCGATGGTACGTTCCACCCGTTCATTTCTCCAAGTCTTTTCCGGGGTGAATCCGGCAGCTGCACATAAGGAGACAAATAACGTCAAAAGCGTGAGGAAAAGCATCCTTTTACACTTTATTTGCACACAGAAACTCCTTTAGAATTGGGCTTTTAATCTGTTGATCTTCGCGTACGTGTTCGTTCAAGTTTGGGTGGGCTTTTCCCATGATCGAGGCGTGTGTAGGATGAGGGGGTGTCTGGGTGTTGCGTTACGTAGCCCTTGCCCGCTCTCTCTCTCTCTCTCTCTTTATATAAACTAAATTTATCTACGTTAATAGTAACAAAGAGATTCCATAAAATTTCATTAAGCGATCCGGTTACTCTGTCAAGACAGTACCAGCTGGGACCTTGTAGACAGAGATCTTTGGAGCGTTTGGCTGTCTCAAGATAACGTACTGACCATCTTCCTGAGCACCAATGATGTCAATGTAGGACTTGACAATACCCCAACCGTTACCAGCGGACAAGTTGATCTGTTGAGCAAGGTCCTGTGGTCTGTAAGAGGCAACACCGAGGATTTGGTGTTTCTTGTTGTCCTTGAAGTTGACACGGGAAACGAAACCGAGCTTGATGGTGTCAACACCAGCGAGCAATGCCTGATTAGTCCATTTGGAGAACTTGTTGTTGTTGTTCTTCAACTCAGCAGCAATAATGGCACCACGTTGAGAAGCAAGCTTAGTCTTCCAATCCAAAGAGGATGTCTGGTACTCGTTAGCGGCCTTAACGGATAATGTCTGACCAGTAGTCAAATCTTTAGCATCGTATTCGGTACGAATGACAATGGACAATGGCTCCTCTTCGGAGTCTTCGGACTTTGTGCCCAATGTGAACTTTCTATACTTGTAACCCTTGGAGAGTAATGGTTCTGAACCTTGGTGGAATGGATTTGGATTTTCAAGTTTAATTGTCTGTTCATCAACAACGGCGTTAGCCAAGAAGTTTTGGTTAATGAACAAGGCTTCAAGAGCCAAGTTGGTAGCGTTGTTGATGTTTGTGTCAACAGCATCAGATGGAGCATCTTGAGAGTTCTCATCGACACTGAGAGAGTTGATCTGAGAATCTTCACGCTTGTCAAGGAAGATGACACCATCCTTCTTTGTAACAATGATGTCCCAAGAGTAAACGGATCTAGAAGCACACATCAACTGAGAGACGACTGAGTCAGTAGCATAGACGTTAGCAGTGTTCTTAGCCTGCAAGGATTGAATGACTGGATCATCGGAAGCAGTTGGGTTGTAGAATGCAGCGTCAATGGCTCTAAGTGGGGCAGCAGAACGTTCAATCAACTTCTTATATGGCTTAATAGCACCATAAGTAGCCAAATCCTGAGCATCTGAAACCTCAAAGTTCAACTTGGTCAACTTGTTCATCTCAACCTCGGAGACAACAGCCCAAGAGTCATCAACTTTGAAAGAAGCATCTCTAACACGTTCTGGCTTATCATCTCTCCAACGGCCACCTCTGTTACCGTAACCACCAGTGAAACCACCTCTCTTTGGACCAACGTTCAAAGTTCTCTTCTGATATGGTTGTTGACCGGCAGCAGTACCTTGTTGACCATTGGCACCACGTCTTCCCTTCAAGACAGTAGCAGCTGGTTGTCTCTGAACTGGCTTGGAAGAGTTGTCGACAACTTCAAAGTCATCACCCTTGTCGGCCTCCTCGTTACCGAATTGGGTAGCGGCAGAGGCACCGTAGGCATGGAAGTAATCTCTCTGACCTCTTTTACCTTGGAGCTTCTGGTCCTTAAGCTCAGCGGTCTGCCAGTCAGCAGCCTTACCGAGTTTGTCACCCTTTGAGAATGGGGCATATGGGATATCAGAGAATCTGAGGGATTCTGGGATGGAGGATGGTGGACCCCAGGTGGTAGAAGGAACTGACTTAAGATCAAATGGAGGAGTCATTTCTTTTATATATGTTTTTTTATATATCTTATTAAATTCGTCTCTGTGGTTATTAACACTGAATAACTTTTCACTTGTTAATCTCGAAAATTTTTCGAGAGCGCTCGGTAATATAAACATCCTTTTACTACGTTGAAGGGGCGAGTGGGGGGCGTTAATTTCTTTCTTCGAACTTTCTAATCTGATCTTTAATTACATTGTTTATATATAAATAAACACACCCATTGATTTTATAGTTAAATAGCACTAACAAAACTCTTTAAATCAAATTAAAGTGATCTGCGTGGCCGTACCACTGCCATTTCCCGTACGGGTAAAGGGGAAGAATACACACGTAAACAGACGCGTAAACACACACACACAAAGGGTTATTTACAATGAAATCAAAATAAAAGCAAACAGAAACCCCCCAATGTCCGAGGTGTCTTTGATCTTCGATGTTGCGTGGAGACAGTTGGACACACGGAAACGTGGTCACATTCCTGCTTTCGACCTTCCGTTTCTCATTGATGCCATTGAATCAAATCTCTCTTTACCATTAGTTGATTCTGATCAATTGGATCAGGTGAAACAGTTTGCAAAGAGTAGTACACAACATATATATAAGTCGGAGTTCAAGTCTCTGTTTACATCATTGACTGGGATGGATTTCACAAGAGCGGTGAAACGGTCTGGCTGGGATCAAGCTACTATCAAGTCACTGAAGAATGATATCCTTACTTCTACTCCATTACGTGGCGATGATAAAGATAATGATAAAGAGATGATCCAACCAAGCTTTAAAAAAGAGTATACGCAATACAAGAGACTCAGTGAGTCTCAAGAGAAGGAAATTGAATATAGAGATGATGTCATCTCAAAGTTGGAGAAGAAGGAAGAAGAGTTAGCAAAGTACATTAATAGGTATAAAGATTCTACTAAGATTGCTAAGGCATTAGAAGATGATGTTTTATATAGAGATAGATTGATTATGGAGAAGGATGCTAAATTGAAAGAAAAGGAATCCGAAATATCAAGACTTCGAAACGAAGTTAAAAATTGGAAAGAAGAAGCACAGATGTGGAAATCACAAAATGAAGATGAATGGAAACAATACGTTGTTAAAAGGGAAAAAAATTTCAATTCCGAACTTCTCTTAAGAGTTCAGAATCAATCTAAACAAATTGAATTCCTTAAATCGGTTTTATCAAAGACTCCACAAAAAGTGATACAACAACAACAACAACAAGAACCGATCAAAATCATAAAGAAACAGGCAATAGATTTACCAGATTTGAAAAATATGATCCCATCAACAACATTCTACTCAATAGTTGTACTTGTAATAATTATGATTATGCTATATTCCACTTCATCTCAGCTTCAAAGAAATTGGTATCAAGGTACATGGTTAGAACCTATTATCTATGAATGGCTAGAAAATCAATCCATTGATTATGACTACTATAACTTGGGTGAAGTCAATGAGCAATACTTGATGTCTATGAAATAGAGGATGCTATCTATAAATATATTTTACGATGGAACGAATAATAATGATAATTAAACTTAAATGGAAAGATACTTTTGGTAGACTGTCACAACAGAAAGGATAGAAACAAAGAAGAAACAGTCGAATCACTTGGTCAACTGCTTGAAGCACATACAGAACACCTTCAACAACATACCAGCAAGATCGTTCTCTCCAGAAGACTGTTGTTGTTGTTGTTGTTGCTGTTGGTGGTAATTGGTGTTTGACTGACCACCATAGTACTGAGAAGCAGAGCCACCCTGTTGGTATTGAGGCTGGCCCTGTGGCTGATAAGCTGCCTGTGGCTGAGAAGTGGTAACACCAGGGCCAGAACCAAGATTCTGCCAACTCTGTGGAACAGTTTCACCAGACAAGTTAACGATCAAAACACCTGTGTTTTTTGGATCAATGTGTGAATCGAAACCAGCCTCTTCACACAACTCCTCCACTGCCGGTTTCAATTTGGCAACACCATTAGCTGAGTGGATACCTTTACCGACAATAACTTCGAGGGTCTTCTCTCCACGTTGCACACCTGCAGCCATACGCTTCTTCAAAATCCAAAGAGCCTCTTTAACATAAAGACCATGCAAATCAATCTCATTGGAATCGGAGTCGGCATTGTTCTCCCTAAAGACGTACTCCGCAGCTTGAAAGTTGTAGTTATCACCAATCTCTGCTTGCTTCTTGGCTTGCTCACTCAACTCATGAGCTTGTGACTTATCACCTCTTTTGTAAGCAGCTTGTGATTGAGAAGAGAACTTCGAACGTTTCTTGAAAGCCTCATCAGCCTGGGCACGAAGCTTTTTGTACTGTGGGTCCGAGACATGGTTATAGTCACGCTCCTCTCCAGATCCTTCAAAGTGTTAGTCATTGTACTATCTTCTTTGTTGTAACCCCCCACACCCATCGAGAACATCGGGGGCTGGATGTGTCAGCTTAGGCATCGCGGGGACACAATATGCCTTCCCTGAGTCCCTCAGATCTCATCTAATTGAGTAACTCACCAAGACGGATTCCTCTATCAACAGCCGCTGTTGCCATTTCTAATGATGGATATTTCCCTCAAAGTCTTTCTCAAAGATCACACTTTACGCCGTCAAAGCGGTGGTACCTCATAATAAACGTCCTCGAAGGACTTGAAATTCCACCTGCATGTGGGATTCAATTATCGCGATCTGAACAGAAAAAAACCTCAAGCCCTGCCTCTCGCACGTGATCTACTTTTTTAGGGCTCTAACACCTGGACATTACTCTTCTTCTTCTTGAGCAGTCCCAGATTCGCGGGTCTTTACTACTTGAAAATTTTAATAACCCGTACACCATTAAGTGCATCGAAGGAACGCGATCTTCCAATGGACAATAAAAACTGAAAAATTCCTTAACCATCTTTTCACCCACAAACTACTCTTTTATTTTAGCAGCAACAACAACCAAAAATGGCTAAGACTACACCAAAGCAGTATGTCGAATAATAGAGAGCCTTCAGATATATACACATACATTGGCAACACACATATTTGTACTAACTCCTGGGTCGTCTGGCACTTCTCTTTTTTTGAAGTTTGTATTGATAAAGCTTGTTCTTTACTCAATCTGCTAAGGCAATATGTCCCACCACTTCTCACACACTGAAGTCACTGTCCTTGTCCCTTTTTGGGACTCGGGGAATACTCTTGGTGTAGTAGAAGGCATGGGTTGTTCCATTCTCTGGTTTGACTAGATAAAATCACCAACTTTTATGTCAATCAGGTCTGTGCTTCCTCTGTCCTTTCCCTTTGACCCTATTGGTTTTGTCATTTTCCCAAATATTTCACGTTTTATATGTGAATTGGGATATTTTGTTCAGACCTTTTTGGTGAGGGAGAAGTATCAGTTTCATCGAATGAGTGGTATCATGTCGATGTTTGTGTTTTTTTATCTTGAGAGCCTACGTTTTCTTTCTTTTTAACGAACCTTCGAGACTAACAACTAAAAAGGGTTATCACCGCTGAGCAGATCCTCGTCCCAGAGTCCCAGTTGAAGAGAGCTACCCGCTCTGCTAAGCTTTCCGAGAAGGCTGCCGCTGAGAAGTTGGCCAACAAGAAGGTATGTGAACCCAGCCTATAATTTTTTATACCATTTTGGAGACGTCATTACGCTCTCTTTCTAAGTGATGAAGACCATACCACAACATGACTAGCTCAAGGGCGATGTTGTCTGTTAATTAACCATCTTTCGGGGCTGATTAATGTTTAAGAGTTGTCAATGGCGTCTAATCCATATGGATATTTCCAAAGTCGAACCAAGTGAACTAACAATTATTATTTATAGGCTAACAAGGAGAAGAGACAGGCTCTTTTCGAGAGAACTGCTGCTTACCAGGAGGAGTACTACCAGGCTGAGCGTGCCGTCATTGAGGCTAAGCGTGAGGCTAAGGCTGCTGGTTCTTACTACGTTGAGGCTCAGCCAAAGCTCGTCTTCGTTGTCAGAATCAAGGGTATCAACAAGATTCCACCTAAGCCAAGAAAGGTTCTCCAATTGTTGAGATTGCTCCAGATCAACGCCGGTGTCTTCGTCAGAGTCACCAAGGCTACCTCTGAGTTGCTCAAGCTCGTTGAGCCATACGTTGCTTACGGTTACCCATCCCTTTCTACCGTTAGAAAGCTCATCTACAAGAGAGGTTACGGTAAGGTCAACAAGCAGAGAATCCCACTCTGTGAGAACGCCATCATTGAGGCTTCCCTCGGTAAGTACGGTATTGTCTCCATTGAGGACTTGATCCACGAGATCTTCACCGTTGGTCCAAACTTCAAGCAGGCTAACAACTTCTTGTGGCCATTCAAGTTGTCCAACCCATCTGGTGGTTGGGGTGTCCCAAGAAAGTTCTTCCACTTCATCCAGGGTGGTGCTACCGGTAACAGAGAGGACTTCATCAACGCTTTGGTCAAGAAGCAGTTGTAAGTTTCTTAACAACTTATCTGTGGTTGCGGGTAAAGTTTGCTCTCATATTTGTTTGAATGTATATATTTTTGCATAAGTGAATGGAGAGATTCTTTGCCTTGGATTCTTCTTTTTTTTTGTATATTAGTGTTCTTAATGAGGTTTAATGGGTTTATTTCTGAAACCTTCCGTTCAGTAGAATCGTTCAGCCTTTGTACTGTTTTTACCAGTATATATAGAATGTTCACGATTTCTCTTGGATTCTGTAATTCACCTTTTTCAGTATAACTGCAAGGTTAGCGGAATTCCGTTGGGCTTCTAAAGTTTGAGATCGAAGCATTTTATGCTATGCTACGATCAGAATTATAGTTAAAGTAGTTTTATTATATATATTGAAGTAATTGGTTGCAACTTCTTCTGGGTTTTACTAAATTTAGATCATGAGAGCCAAGAGAGCGGCACCAATGACAGAAGAGCCAGCAAGGATAGCGGCTGCACCTGTTGAGGAAGACGAGGATGAGGACGCAGAAGAAGAAGAAGAAGAAGAAGAGCTGGATGAGTTGGAACTGATGGAGTCTGAAGCAGATGAAGTTGAAGAAGCAGATGAAGATTTGGCGGAGGACGACACAGATGTGGTTGAGTTTCCAGACGCGGTGAGGGTTGAGTTTGACACTGCAGCAGTAGAGGAGGTACATGTTCCACCATATTCACAACCAGCATTAGCATCCTTCGTGTATGACTCGCTCAAAGTGGTGGAGCATCTTGAAGTACCAGTTGGTTCTGTGGACAATGTACCGCATGCAGATAAAGCTTCGGTGACATATGGACCGTAGTATTTCCACAAAGTCCAACCACAATCCATACAGGATGTATATCTTTTCAAGAAATTGGAACTAGAGTCACATAGACAAGTGGTGTTATATGGCCCTGAATAAGTATCAGTGGAGTTTTCGGAACAAGCAGCTCCATCCAAAATGAGGTAACCACAAGCAGCATGACATGCAATGGTAGCACAGTCATCAGCCGAAGCAGCAAGAGCATAAGATTCTGGGTCTGGATGTGCAATAGCTATGGCTTCAGCATATGCATCAGCATATGCTTCAGCTGCTGCTTGTGCTTCAGGAAGAGCTTCAGCCCATGGAAGAGCCTCTGGAGATGCAAACGCAGTGGTGAATGAGGCGATTGAAACGAAAGCGAGTGACTTCAACAACATTACTAAAGCTCGAGTGTGTGTGGGGGGGGGAAGAGATACCGTCTGGTGTTTAACTTAGCAGTAACATCACATTAAATGGCTAACACCTTTCAAGAATTATTGGGCCATCTGCTTGGTTTTGTATCTTTTCGGGTGTTTCTGCTGAAATGACCGCTAAACGGTATGGTGCGCGAAGTAAGGATATCGGAGTCGATGGGTACAGAGGTGTTTCTCGGGTATAAGCGCAACCGTTACAGTGGTTTCTCGGTCTCGGTCACGTTACTTCATTAGTGAGTGTTCTGGTGTGTCGGTGGGTGTTATTTGTTTAGACTTGGTGGTGGTGGTGGTGGTGGGGGTGTATGGTACTTCTGATAGACTGTGTGGGAAATTTCAAACATCAAATTTAACAAGCACAGGTCTATGGTCCGATGAATAGATATCGAATTTGTTTTCCAATACACCAAAGAGCTTTGCCTCTTTGACACGTTCATCGACAAAGACATAATCAATGACTTTTTTTCTTGCAAGAGAATCGAATCCTGTGAAAGTATTTTTGTAACCGTACATCTCCTCGTTATTCTCTCTGGTATCTTTCAAGAATTGCTTCAAAGTTTGGTAAGCTTCTTCATGTGGTTCTGAATTGAAATCACCAGCAATGAATGAGACATCATCATTGTAACTCTTTGTCTTTGATGCAATCAATTTAACAGATTCCTTTCTTGCAATGGTACCGATATGATCCAAATGTGTATTGAATACATTGATACTCTTATCTGTGGCTTTGTGTTTCAAATGTGTCCATGTTGCTATTCTTGTTTGATCTGCGTCCCAGCCCCTTGATGGAACATCAGGTGTTTCTGAAAGCCAAAAAGATCCTGATTCAATTAGTTCGAAATCGGATGTTCTATATATGATTGGTGAATATTCACCTCCTTCTTTACCATCATTACGACCAACACCAAAATATGTCCATTCAGGTTCTTCAAGTCCGTTATTAAGATATTTAAGAATGTCATCCAACTGGTTCTTCAACACTTCCTGTAAGCAAACCACAGTGGCAACACCAAACGAATGGAACTTGATGGAATCACTGACTGGGACCTTACGTAGTGCCCAAGGTTTCTCATTTCCTCTTGGATTCCCATTATCATAACGGATGTTATGTGAATATATTTGAATGTTCATATCACCGTTATAAGCGGTAGAGATGAAGCGATTTGAAATGTTATGAGCAACGAAGAATCCTAAGATAACCAGTAATAAAACCTTGACTTTTGGTGAAAGTGTGGTATTTGAACTCATTTGAAAGATCTTTATATATTGTTTAATAAACATTTTGAAGATCATAAGACATTTTTTTTATTTTCTTCTCGAGAATTCTTTTGAAGTGTGTGTGTGTGTGCATACCAAATGCTTTTTGGAGTGTTTCATAAGATTTCCCAATTGGGAAGGCGGGGGGCTTATACACTCTTCTTTTGGACTTTTTGATTCTATTTGTTAATTATTTCTTAATACTTCTATTTACTTATAATTTATAGTACTTATAGTTCTTAATACTTATATTTATACTTATAGTATTTAGTCTGGTATTCAATATATTAGGGCAACACACCAGTTATTTAATATATCCTCTTATCTCTTTCACTCTTTCACTCTTTGTCATCTCTGAATATACATGTCATATCCCCACTGAAATATCTTCAACAGCCTTCAATTAAGTATACGTTCTTTCTTGAAATTATACGCTTAATTATACGCGCAATTGCTCGTATCTGATCTGTCTCAGGGGGGGCTTTCTTGGCGTTCGTATACGGGGTTTTCTAGATCTCAATCACTTATACGATTTATAACGAACTTATAACAGTTGTATAATGGGGATTTTTCTTGTAAGTTGAATATATAATATACTAAACAGTCATATAAGTATTTAGTGGGATAATTTTTATTTCATGGTAGATCGTATATTTCCTGTAATCTCGATTTTGGGGTATCACGTCGGCTTGCATGATCTCTATAAACTTAACTCTTTAGACGATACAACTACAACATGAGTAGTAAAAACTAATCTTATTTAATGAGGTGTAAACAAAAGAGAGAGCGGGGGAAAAAAAAGCTTCAGTTCTTCTCCGAAGTTTCAAAGTCCAGCTTATCAACGGAAACCTTGTCCAAGGACTCTTCCTCACTAGAGGCATCATCCATACCGAACTTACCTTCCCAACCATTATCTCTTAAATATTTTTCAAATCTAACATCTTCCAACATCAAATCATCTTCCTTCAAATGCGGAATGGTAAAATAAGCTAAAACAACACCAACTGAACCCAAGATAGCAGAGATTATAAATGTCCATCTTTGACCCAAGTTGGTCTTAATAGCAGTAAAGGCTTGAGTTCCAACAGCAGCACCAGTCTTACCCAAGGCCGCAGAGATACCATAAAGGGTACCTCTAACTGGAGTAGCATAACATTCAGATGAAGTCAAACCCATGTTGTTACCAGGACCAAAATTACCAAAGGAATTAAACAACCCGTACAAGACAATAAACAAACCAGTGATTTTCTTAACTTTGTCAAAAGCACAACCAATAACCAATCCAATGACCAAGTAACCAGAGAAACCAATAATTAAAGAGAACTTACGACCAATCTTATCAACTGTGAATGCACCAATAAAAACACCTGGCAAAGATAAGACACCAAGGAGTAAAGTCCATTCGGCTACTCTCTTGATATTACTTGATTCAGAACCAAGAACTTCTGAAATGATTGTTGAAGAGAAGATACCATTTGGGAAAGTGACAAAGTCATAAATGAACCAACATCCACAAGTACCAAGCATCCTACGCCAGTAGTATTTGAAAACCAACAAGTATGGAACGTTTCTCTTAATTTGAGATTTCTTGTACAAGACAGAAGCAGCCATTTTATAACGGAACCAAAAAATAGCTAATGGCCAAACTGCACCAAGACCAGTACAAACTCTCCAAACGGTATTCAAATGTTGTGGACCAGCAGCTGAGTAAACGATAAGGAAGATTGAAATTGCAATTGGACCACCAAGGGAAAGTGGTAAATTAGTAACCAAGATGAAAACTTTTCCTCTTTTCTTTGAAGCTTCATTAGCAGATTCTGAAGATGCAGATGAACAAGCACTATATTCACCACCAACACCAACACCAATAGCACCACGCATTACTAAGAACATCCAAATCATACCAAGTGTAGTGGTACCATGAGCAGCACAAGCCAAGATGGAACCAACAACGATTAAGACAGTTGTAGCGACAATTGCCCATTTACGACCCATATAATCACAAGTTAAACCAATAGATATTTGACCCAAAATTTCACCAACTGTTAGGGCATTTGAAACGTTTGTTTTCATTTGAGAAGTATAAACTGTTGGATATAACTTTGTAAAGATACTATTAATCATTGTCATCAAGTTATTTTGATAACCATCTGAAGCAAGTGCAACACCACAACATAAGATGGTAAAGATATCTGAAATGGATTTCTTCTTCTTATAACGTTCCTTACGTTCTTCAGAATCGTAAGTGATTGTGGTTCCATCTGGGTTTTGAACCTCGATGTGAGTCTCTTGAGTGACCTCTTCGAATTCAACAGGTTTGGACTCCATAGCTTAAGTTGATGATTACCTCAAAAGGGGGTCAGATTTAAGGGATTTTTGCGGCTCATTATAACACTTTATATAACTTTTTTTCAAATGCACAAAGGAATTGGGACCTCGGTGATCTGCTGTAATTAAGGCGCATATAAGTCCTTCATCGGTTGCTCTCTATTGATCCGTAGGTTCAAATAAGACCTCATGCATAGATAAGCCCTTTACACCACTTATCATCCCCTTTCTCCTACCAACTACACACTACCAACTACACACTACCAACTACATACTGAATACTGAATACTGAATACTGAATACTGAATACTGAATACATTGTATATTGTATATTGAAAGCCAAGAGACCGCCAAGATGTCGTCTGACTGCTACTCACGTGTGTGTCCCACGTAACAAATATCAAAACGTGGTTTAAATAATAAGTCCGATCCGTTTAAAGATCAGCACGTTGCACACTTAAAACGTGGGCTATATAAGGACACAAACTACACGTTGATACGTTTAACAATAAAAAAATAAAAAAAAATTATGGTCATTTAAAGTGTCATAAGAGAGATCTTCAACGGTCACAGCCGTTTCACAAAGATTTGTGTCATTATATCAAGAAATAGAAATGTGCCATTAATCTAAAATGTTATGGGGCACTGCCCGAGGGGATCGTTATGTAGCACTGCTCCTGAAATTGGTTATGTAGCCCCGGGGAGCTCATCGCGAAAAAAAAAAAAATATATACGGTGGCATACAAAGGTGAACAAATTTAAAGCCAATTCTCTGTGATCATAAGTTTCAAAGAGGAAAAGAGGTGTGATACTTCAAAGAAAGAAGAAAAAGATGGATACACACGCACATCTTTTACTGGCAACGCCGCCTACTGAGACGGGCCAGTTGGATCATCCAGCAGAGACCATCATTCAAGGACATGCACACGAGTTGTTGAAAGAGAATCAAGAATTCTTAACATCTTATCTTCCAAATGACGGTTCTGTTTCTCTTAACGAAGGTATCAGTACGTTAGCTACTAAATTGGTGTTGCAAGACAAGGAAAGAGCTCTTTACATTGCCATTTCTTCTCTTTTGACATTTGTTCAAAACAACTATACTGGACCACAAGCTCCAATAACTGCATCATCCATTTTATTCCCACAAGCATCAAAAGATGAAGTTAATAAACAAGCTGTAAATGCATTAGGATCATTTGGTCAAGTCATTTATGAACTTTGTGAAGATCCATTATTACTCGTTTTGGCTTTACATCTTTTAGAAAAACTGACTAATGTTACTCAATCTTTACTCTTGATTGATGATGATTTCTCCACTGAATCAGCATCTTCAGAACTATTGACTCAAGGTGTATCTTCACCATTTGATGCTATTTGTAAATGGTGGAGATCTCGTGCTATTGTCGTCCAATGTTCTTTATATCATGAATTTTCTGGACCTCATCTTGCTGTTCTTACTGCATTATTTGATTCATCATTGATCAATGTCATCACATCAGAAATAACAGATTCAAAGATTCAAAAGGATTTAACAGTTCTTTTCCATTTAGAAAAGGCAAATGTCCTTTTGGAATCTAATTTGGAACATCTCGTCCTTCCAGAATTAAAGAAATGTCAAGAAATTACACAATTTGAATTCGTATTAACAGGTGCTCGTGCTAAACGTACAAAGTTCCAACAAACTGCAAATTCTCAACTGATCGTTCTTGCACAATCCAATTATTTCAATAATTTGTCTAATGAAGGTAATGGTCAACCAGAAGCTCATGAACTTAACTCAGATTTGTTACTTGAAAGACCTCATTATGAATCTCTTGGTACCGACGATCCAGAAGACCAAATTTATAAAAAGCAAAAACAAGACGAAACAGAGATCAATTATGGTGAATTGCTACCAATTACTATTCGTCAAGAGTACATTCCAGAACATTTGCAAAAATTGGATCCAAATGATCAACCAACTCTTTCAGATTTCGATAACTTACAATTGTTATTGAGACTTTATACCCTCAGAGCCACTTCCCCATCTGGTAATGCACTGGTTGAAGAACAACTGATGTCTTTGGTACAACGTGTATTGTATCAGTCTAACCAATCAGGTGTCAACTATACAACCTTCTCTCGTGGTCTTTGGGAACGTTCTAAATTGGAAACAAACAAGGCTCGTACCATTGAACGTGGTATTTTGCAAATGCAAACTCTTGTTGAAGAGATTGGTCTTAAAATCTCAGAGAGATACATCCCAGCAGAACCAACGAATCAGTCCACTTCAGAAGTTAAGGATTACACTAAGTTGAGATATATCTTCCAACTTCCACTTATTCCACGTTGGCAACTCGATTCTACCTTGGCTGAAAAATTCTTATCTCTTGGTATTATCAAATCCGCTTTAGAAATCTATGACCGTCTTCAACTTGTTGTTGATAAGGCCTTGTGTCATGCATCCATTGGTGAAGAGGCAAAGGCTAAAGAGATTATCGAGAAGCGTGTTGCTGAACATCCAGAAGATGCTAGAGCTTGGTCAGTTCTTGGTGATATCATGCAGGATGAACAATATTGGCTCAAGGCTTGGGAAGTTGGTAAATATTGGAAGGCAAAGGTCTCCCTTGGTAAGTACAACTATAAGAAGGATATCATGGTTGCTATTGAACATTTGCATGATGCCTTGACGATCAACCCATTGAACTACGATACTTGGTTCTTATATGGTTGTTTCGGTTTAGAGTCTTCTCAATTCCAACTTGCTGCTGAAGCATTTACTCGTTGTGTATCGATTGATGACACTTCATCACACTCATGGTCCAATTTGGCCACTGCCAATTTGAGATTGGATAAAGTGAAAGAGGCATTCTCTGCATTAAGAAAAGCTACATCTACATCTGAAGGTAAGAACTGGAAGTTATGGGAGAATTATTTGATTGTCGCTGCTAAACTAGGTGAATGGGATGATGTCTTGTGGGCATGCCGTAAGTTGATTGACTTCAAGAAGGATCAATCCGGTGAAGGCTCTATTGATATTCCAGTTGTGGAGAAACTTGTTGAGATTTTGGTCACTTCAACTTATGACGAAAATAATTTGAATTTCTTCCAAAAGAGTTGCTTAGAATTTGTCACTGTTCTTTTGCCAAATGTTATTACAACATCATCTCGTCTTTGGCGCTTGGTTGCTCGTGTTGAGTTATGGTGCAACAAACCTTGGAATGCATTGGATTGTCATGAAAAGGCTTATCGTGCTATTTCTCATAACACAGATTTGGAGACCAATGAGGATGTCTGGAATCAAACTGTTGAGGCATGTGTCGATTTGGTTTCTGCTTATGAGTCCTTCGGTGAACGTGATGGTAAGTATGGTGCAGGTGACTTGGTTTGTAAGGATTGGAAGTACAAAGCCAAACAGACCGTCAAGTCCCTTATGAGTAAAGGTAAGATGTCATGGGAGGATAGTGAAGGCTGGGAGAAGCTTTTGGAATTGAAAGAGGAGCTCATGTAATGGCTACATTGTATTTAGGCAAAAGGAAATAGATAGCTTTATTACATTAACTTTGAGTTTTGTGAAGAAGACATAGCAGATTTATTTGGTCTCAGGTTCGTCAGCAGGCAATGTGTCCTTTCCAACCTGGTCTGTGACTTGCAAAGGTTTGATTGGGATCATGAAAGTACAGTAGTTTCTCCATAATCTATACTCGTTTTGAACTCTTTGTGGAACAAAACTAGATAACATGACGTTATCAAATAAGGTGATGATTGATTTAACAGAAGAACGACTAATTTCAGAATTTTCATATCTCAAAGACCAGATGGCACAGTAAATCACTAATGGGTAAGCATTTCCGTAACGAATAGATTCATTTATCATTAATCCAACGGTCACAAGATCAAAATGGGATGCCAAAGTAAGTAATGGAATTTCAAAGTAGTTTAAGAGGGGCAACAATGCATTGGAAAATGGAGAACCAGGGATCAATTCCAAAGTGAAATAAGAAGACAAGTTGATAATGGAGTAAATGGCAAATGGGATCAATTTTATAATTGTGTGATCGGTAAAGAGCCAAAGAAAGATATACCCCAACAATTGAGCATTCTCATTCTTCATCAATTCAGAGACACACATAACAGTAGATGGCTTAAGAATGACTTCTTCCTTCTCTTCATTGACAACAATCTGATCTTCAAAATTACAACGATAAAGAACAATAACATAAGTGATGATCACTCCCCAATTGGTAAAAGTATAAGAAGATTGTTGTAAATGTTTATTATCAGTGGCAAGGGCAAAGGCATAGAGCAGAGTGCCACCAATAGTAGTTGTATGAGAAACAATCCAAAAGTTCTGAAGTTGACATCTTTCCCTGAGATATCTTTCACATCTCTGGATGGAGCGTTCCACAAAGCTGAAAGGGATAGTTATTGAATCAGACTCCTCTTCAGGGGAAACCGATGAGATCAGCTCCTTGCTGCCGTTAAAGGAATCGTTTCCCGTATCATCTGCTAAAGATTCAATATTAACCATTTTTTATCACTGATACTCTCCATATAACGCAATTAAAGAGTGTTTTGATGAACAATTGGGCGAAATATCTTTGTGTTTTCAGTAGCCATCTGTGCCTTTTGTGTCACTTTTCGGACAAAGGCGGAAAAGCAAATGGCAGTGTGCGCAAACCACCTGCCGCTATTGGTTTCCCTAAGCGGTGAGCTTCTGATTGTCGGCGTTGAGTGCCGAATCGGGAATGCGCGTGAGGCATCTCTCGAGCTCTCGAGTTGGCCCTTTGAAGCTGCTCCGCTTTTCATTCTTTACATATACAAAAAGCTGCCTTCTCTCTTATTAAATTCATCTTTTTAAAAGGGCTCAGGAATTGAAGATGTCAAAGCCAAAAGTACTTGTCACAGTGACAGATAAGTCCGAGCATGCCGACCATACGGAAGAATATAAGGCGTTCTGTCAAATGTTTGATGTGAGGGTTCACAAGATCACAACTCTCGAGGCATTTGTTGAGGAGCTTCGTGGCCCATCCAGTGATGTTAGTGGTATATGGGCAACAGGACACTCCATCTGGTCATTGGGTGGTGTATTGAAAGTTGTGGACTACTTTCCAAAGACTTTAAAAGTTTATTGCTTTTCCTGGGTTGGTTATATAGACGAAGAGGCTGATGCCCTTAGAGACCGTGGTATTGTCTTTTGTAACGTTGGAGATGTCTCTCAACATGACGTTGCTGATCATGCTCTTTATTTGACTCTCAGTTGCTTTAGATTTGCCAGCTTCTTCGAGCACCAATTTAGACCAATCCAATCAATTATGGCATCGAGAGCTATCTTGGGATCTCAAGGTTGGGATGATAAAGGTGAACCATTACCTTCTCCAGAAGTTGTCAACTTGGCTTACAGTTCCAGTGTAGGTGGTAAGAAAGTGGAATCACCAGGAGGTAAGATAGCTGGTATTGTTGGTTTGGGTGCTATCGGTAAACAAATTGGTAAAAGATTGGATGCAATTGGCATGAAAGTAAGATATACAAAGAGAACACCACTTTCAGAAGATGAATCAAAACTATTAGGTTACACTGCCACTTATATACCAACTTTTGAGGAATTGATCAAGGATGTCGATCTCATTGTCATTGCCGTTCCACATACACCACAAACAATCCATCTGATAAATGAAGATTCATTAAAGACCGTTAAAAGAGGTGTACGTATCGTCAACATTGGACGTGGAAGTGCAATTGATGAAGATGCTTTGATTAAGGCCCTCGATGATGGAACCGTTTGTTCTGTGGGACTCGATGTATTTGATAAAGAGCCAAGTAATATCGACGCTCGCTGGGGTAAGCGTTGGGATGCTACTGTTACTCCACATATGGGTAACATGACAACGGACAACACAGTACAGTCAAATTTGAGATGTATGGCCAATATCAAGGATGTCCTCATCGATGGTGGTAAAGGTCTGACGCCTATCCCATAAAATGTAATTTTTAGAAAAAATACAGCGCTGTTCTAATTTTACAATGTAGAGCAATATAACAATAATCATTTAATTAGAGCTTAGTTTGAAGACTGCCACGGCTATACCACCATTGGACTCCAATAGTACCTCTTTGAATATCCATTCCTTCACTGATCTGTTTCCACAATTGTTGTTCCAAAAAGACATCACCACTGCTTAATTCCCAAATGTTATTCAACCAGTTTTCCAATATCTCTACAGGAATGTATGTCAATGTACCGATAAGGGAACTGATCAATGCCTGTCTCACGGTCTTTGGGCCCAATCCTTCCTCAATCAGAGGCTGTGAACAAGGAGAGTTGATGATTGTAATATAAAGTGTATGTAACACCTCTCTCAAGTTGTCCTTGTTCAAATAGTAAGCTTCAGATGGTGGAGCAACTGCTCTTGTTATACTTTCTACTGCAACGTTCAATTGACGAGATGACAAGCAAATTGGGAACTGGGAAATAACAGTACGCAAGTATGATGGGGCAGTAGCAGCAACAATTGCGGCATTACGTGGTGTGAATGTAGCCAGTATGACACTATGAGAAGCTTCAATTAACATACGATGAGTTGTGATTTGCTCTTTTGGTGATGATGGTGCTAATAATGGCATTTGAATGAAATGGTTGACAAATGGGGAAATGACATTATCATGGTAGTTATGTGGACAAGTCTTCGTGAAGTGTTCAAAGTAGTTGATAGTAAACATGGCCTTGGATGATTCGTATTGGGATTGTGGTACTTGTTTGAGGTTTGTATGTGTGATCATAAAAGAGCCAAGTTGTTCAGCGGATCGACTGGAGTACTGGAAAAGACCTTCTATAGAAGTAAGGAATACAAAGTTATAAGCTTGGAATCCACCTGATCCAACTTTTTCAAGGATGAAATTGAGAAAGAAGAGAGTCTTCAATACTTTTGTTGAAAGAATTGAATATTCATCAGTCTTAATTCCGTTAAATAAATTAAGTGAAAAGGATGCAAACCCTTGAAGCATGATAACAACACCAAAGAGGATACTCTTCAACAATTCCCAAGTCTGAGGATCACTGATTATTGGAAGACAACTGTTATGAAGACCAAATGCAAAATCAAGTAGTATAGAGAGTGAGCCATCCATAACGGGATACTTGACACCATTAACAAAGCAATTTTCAACAAGGAAAGATAAACGACTCAAATGTTTGATGACAGGTCTTTTCATCATTTCCGAGACTTCCCCCATATTGGATAGACCAAATGGAGAATTGAATACCAAATCAATGGCTTGAATCATTATTGATTCATGTGGAAGTTTTCTCCTTTGTGAACTTGAGAAACTAATTAAAGAGCAAGCAAGTGATAATGTCACAAGTGAGTTTATTTCAAATGATTGTAATGGAGTATTTTTAAAAGAACGGACAATGATTTCATGGTTTAATTGGATACATCCATCATAGCTTTGTTCAAAGTAACTTCTGTTCTCCGGCACGGCATGTTCATTGTACACTGGTTTAGAAAGAAGAATACCACTCAGTACCAATGTCTTTTTCCAATCCTCTGCTGGGTGATGGTATAAAGCCGAAGTGAAACCGTGGAAGAAGTTTGTTAATGGAAGTGTTGGTTGTGATATTTGAATCTTATGCTCAAAGAGTGCCTTTATCGCTTCTATAATGAGATAACAACCATCAAATTCAACAGGATTGAACAGTACAGAGTTACTAAGCAAAGCTGAAGTCAAAGCGTGGACGTCTTCTTCCCTTTTCACACGGGGAATGTAGTGAACAATATAGCTCAATAACTGTTCTTGTGTCTGACCAGTATGTGATGTAAGAATGGTTAGTAGTAGCTTTACGTCCTGTTCGTCTCTACTCTCTGATGGAAAACGTTGTGGAAGCAGTACACTCTTCCCGGCATATGGTCTTTGTGACAGCTGCTGCTGTGCTGCTCGTCCTTGTGATCCAAGTCTGTACATGGCTTTTAATGATCTGCTATATAAAGAGAATGAACTTCTCCACAGTTTTAATTTTTTTTTTTTTTAATATTAATGTCCACCTTTGAAAACCCCCCCTCCCCCCGACTTTCCCCGGTGTCCCGAAGAGGCAATAAGCGCGACGTGTAATTTCCCTGGAGTTTTTGCCCGCGAACCCGTCTGATAAACACCATATTTCGTATATCGGTCATAAGATTAGCCGCCCACCTTCTTATATCATCAAAACATTGTCAAAAGAAGTGGACAAATTCACCCCAAAGAGACAGGAAGAAAAGAATTTGGTAGAAAGAAATAGAAGTAAAGGAAAGAGCAGAAAAAAGGGAAATGGCGGATTCGTTGACGCCAGAGGAACAGGCGCAGTTACTTAAAGACGCCAGCAACACCATCAAAAATGAGACTCAGTTAATGAAGAGATGTTTGGAAACACGCGGTAAGCTTATGGATGCATTGAAACATGCATCCAACTTCTTAACAGAATTGAGAACGTCTCAATTGACCCCAAAGCAGTATTATGAGCTTTATATTATGGTATTTGACTCGCTCAATCTATTGGCTGGTTTCTTGAAGGACAACCATCCGCATCATCATCTCGCAGATTTATATGAGCTTGTTCAATATGCCGGAAATATCGTTCCTAGATTGTATTTGATGATCACAGTGGGAACAGTGTACATGTCTGTACCAGATGCCCCAGTGAAAGAGATTATGAAGGATATGATAGAGATGTGTCGTGGTGTACAATATCCTATTAGGGGCCTCTTCTTACGTTATTACCTTCAACAGAGAACTAAATCTCTCTTGCCCGAAAACAGAGATTCCATTGAATTTGTTATCCAGAACTTTGTTGAGATGAACAAACTTTGGGTCCGTTTACAACATCAGGGTCCTTCTAAGGAAAAGGCAAAGAGAACTAAAGAAAGAGAAGAGTTGAAGATTCTTGTTGGATCCAATTTGGTTAGATTATCACAGTTGGAAAATGATAAAGATTACTACAAATCATATATCTTGCCTACAATCTTGGAACAAATTGTTCAATGCAGAGATGTTATCGCTCAGGAATACTTACTTGATGTTGTCATTCAAGTTTTCCCAGATGAATTCCATTTGTTCACGTTGGATGTATACTTGAACTGTATCAAAGATCTCAATCCAAGTGTTAGTCTAAAGAAGGTTTTGATAACGTTGATTGATCGTCTGACCGATTTCGCCAAAAGAGAAGATCCAACAGATTTGGATAAGTTGACACTTGAACCTCCAAAGACTCAATCGGAAGAGTCAGAAACTGATATTGAGACTAAACAAGAAATTGAGACGGAGACAGAGGAGGAATCGAAGGAAGTACCAGAATCCGATTCTGGTAACTCACAATCAAAGGGGTTGGACATTGACTTGTTTGAGAAGTTCTGGTTCTACATTAACGAGTTGGATAAATCCAGAGAACTTTCTATCGAGGAAATCAGCTATCTCTTGGAATCTGTGGCAAGATTGACTCTTACATACTATCCAGAGAAGTTTGAAAACATTGATCAATTGTTCAAGTTTGCCCATGTGAAGATTGCCGAGCTAGATACTAGTGCTACCGACTCTTCCGATCAGAACTTTAAACTGTTGTTAATGACACCAGTAGAAAATTATTCAAACTTATTGGACATCTTGGAATTGAAGAATTATGCTGAATTACTTGATGTTCAACCGATTAAAATCCAGAAATTTGTCAGTTTGGAAATCTTAAATAAGATCCTCAACGAAGGTATCAAAATCAAAACTGTGGAAGCCGTCAATGGTTTGGTTAAGCTTCTTAGTGTTATCATCACATCGAAGGACAAAAGCATGGATAAGAATGGAGATGAATCTGTCGATTACATCAACGAGCAAGAGAAACTTGCGAAGATTGTCCATTTGGTGTGGAACAAGGACACTTCAATTCATTCTAAATTAATCACCACCTTAAAAAACCAACTCTCATTGGGAAATGTCAAACACACATATCCTTCCTTGTTTTTCAACACACTCAAACTCATTAGACGTAACAAGAACCAGGAATCAACCAACTCTCTTTTCAAATTTGCCTCAAGGGTCATTCAAGACTTGTATCGCACTGGTCTTAATGATCTCTCTTTCAAACTCTACCTTGCCTCAGCGGTTGTTGCAGACCAAGTGAAATCAGAGGAGTTTGCTTATGAATTCTTTGCACAGTGTTTCACCATTTATGAAGAGGCAATCAGTGACTCTCGTACCCAGTATCAATGCATTGTGTCACTGGCTGGTGCCTTACAACAATGCAGAAACTTCTCTAGAGATAACTATGACACATTGATTACCAAGACTGCACTCCATGGATCCAAACTCTTAAAAAAGCAAGATCAGTGCCGTGCTGTCTATTTGGCATCTCATCTATGGTGGGGTGTAGAGATTCCAGCTTTGGGTGAGGAAGAAGGTGTTACCGAGTTTTACAGGGATGGTAAAAGAGTGCTGGAGTGTCTTCAGAGATCACTTCGTGTTGCTGATATGGTTATGGATTCATCTACAAGTATAGAGCTCTTTGTGGAGATTTTGAACAGATGTTTGTACTACTTCATCCATGGTAATGAAAGTATTACTATTAAGTACATCAATGGATTGATTGAATTGATACAGACAAATATTGAGACTTTGAACAATGAAGGTACATCAAATGAGACACCAAAAAGACACTTTGAAAGAACATTGGAGTACATCACCTCTCAAAAGGAAATCGATGACAGATTCCAGTTGATTACTTGGTGAAAGACGAAGGTTTTCTCTTCTTTTTTTTTTTTTTCTTCTTCATATTTCATGTTTAAAAGTTAAATACACCACGATAATTACGTTTATTGTTATGATCAATAATTAATTATTTGAAATAAAGATAGTGAATCATTGGATAATCAAGTTGTCGTATACGGCATCCTCAGTATCCCTCCAAGCCTTAATTACTGATTTATCATTGAAAGGTATGACTTGGCCATAGACGATTCCAGCAACGCCCTTTTCCCTATCACACCAATAGAATATGTTTGCGGCACCAGACCAGTGACCAGTTCCAACACCACGTTTAAAGTCATCTGGTGTCAATGTTAGGAACCACGAGATACCCCATCCTTGGGCACCTGATTTAGGGAAGACATTAGCATTTCCAGAAGTCTCACAGTCCCTTTGCATGAAGTTTGGCCATTGAGGGATTTGGTTAACAAACATCAAATCAACTGTTTCCTTCTTCAATACATGTTTTCCTGTGTGTGGAGAAATACCATTATTTAAGATCATAGCGAGGACTTTCACGTATTCTTGTGGTCTAGAATATGTACCTGAACCACCGGCATGAAGGAAGTTTTCACCCTCTTTGTTCTTCAATGGGAGAGTGTAAAGCTGATCAATCTCAAAAAGAGCATTAGAAGCAGCATCACGATAGTTCATCTTAACGACTCTTTGCTTTTGTTCTTCTGTTAAGACAAATGTCAAATCTTCTTCAATTCCACATGGACCGGTGACAAATTTTTTGATATAATCACCTAGTTTCATACCTGTGACCCTCTCCAATGCGAAACCTGCCCAGTCAACACCTGGTCCATATTTCCAATCAGTACCAGGTTCAAACACAAGAGGTGGCAATATTTCCCTTTCTTGAGTAGCCTTTAGCAAATCAATACCAAATAACTTGTTGAAAATACCAATATTGTTAGTGCCTTCAGGGTAGATCAATCCAGATGTGTGAGTCAAGAGATGTCTTAGGGTGATATCATTCTTTCTTGGAGATAATTTCAAAGCACCATCTTCAAGCTTAGTAACTAAAGGTAAATTTCTTAATTCTGGACAGATGCCATATAACTGTTCTGCATTATCCAAATCAAGCTTCCCGGTTTCGACAAGTTGAAGTACTGCAATTGCAGTAATTATCTTGGAAGTGGAAGCACCCCAAAACAAGTGTTTATTAGTCATTGGCTCTTCTGTATTGGCCCCAATTTTACCAGCTGCATATGTCAAAAGATCATCACCGTTCTTGTTTGTGACTGAGAGTGAAAATCCGGGGTACGAAGTGGCGATTATGTCGTCGATAATCGACTTGACGGTAGATACACCGTGTTCTGTTAATTGCGACATTTCCTTAATTGAAGCTCATAATTTCTACTTTTATCACATAAGGAATACGTCTCTCACTTATTTATAATAAAAGGAGAAGTGGGGGGGGAATGCTCGGGTGAATGAAGTTCCTCGACCGAGCCCAGTGTCTCGAAGCCGTTCATAATGGCATTAAACCCGTCTAAGCCCGGTGCCGGAGTCCCTCAGGGACCGACTAGCCGAGGGGGGTCAGCCCCTTAAAGTGCCAAACCAGCCGGTTATTTGGAAAAATCAAATATTATTTGGTTAAATAATAATTTGAAAATGTTCATCCTCGGTGAAATTACTCGTTATTTCCCTCAAACAGCCCCTTTAATTCTTCAAGCTCGGCGAGCTTGAAGATATTTGAATTTATACATTTAATCATCTTTTAATATTCTTGAATTATAACCGAAATAGGCCATATAACTAGTTTGGGATCAGTTATTATAAGCTGCTTCAATCTTTTTTTCGAGAAATTGAGTATACTGATCTATATATTGGAGCCAGGAGACACTAGTGATTGTCTTATATGAAACCGTGTTTAATTAATATTCAGCTGCATCTACAAGGCAGCTTACAATATATCTAGTCTGTGTCATCCGGCGAAGCTAATTAGATGGTTCAAGCCTTATAACTTGATAGGCGCACTGTAATCTTCCAGTATATTAGAACATCATAAAATTGACCTCCATTAAGGATCAGATTACAACAATTAATTATATACTAAGTTTCCAAGTACAGACTATGAATCTAAGCTGGACGTATCTCATATAGATTTAATGCTGCAGATCTAGCTTAGAGTTTGCTCTTGATAGTATACATTATATAAATCATTTATAAAGGAGACTCGGTCTTATTATAGTATACTAAGAGGAAACTTAGCTCATTAAGTATGGCTTTATTATTCATTGAAAAGGACAATTACCCCCTCAGACAAGAAACAAAATGCCATAAAACATCCAAACACCAGTTCGCGACAGTGCTTTTTTTTTTTTTTTTTTTGGATATTCCGCGAACTCGTTTGGTGCTCATCACAAATTTTCTTTATGGCGCATCAATCATCAAAGGCATAGAATTTGAGGGAAGTTTGGAGTAACCAACGAGAAGATTTAAGAATGCCTAGAAAGAAATCTTCTGCCCAGAAGGCCCGTGCAGCTGCTGAGAAAAGTAAACTTGAAACTCAGCTTGAAAACGCTGATGCTGATGTGAAGAAGCAAGTTGAGGAGGAGTTTGATAGTGAAGATGAGAGTTCTACTAGTGAAGAGGAGGATGAATTTGGTGAATTGTTAACAGAAGACGTTGAAGAAGGTTTCAACAAGGTTCTTAAGGCCCTTAAGACTAATGACAAGTCTCTCTTTGATCCAAATGTGAAATTCTTTGATGAACCAGAGAAGGCTGTGGAAAAGAAAGGTGATAAGCACAAACCAATCTACTTGAAAGATTACCACAGAATGAACATTCTTGAAGGAAATACAGGTGCTGAGTATGATGAAGAAGAGGAAGAGGAAGGTGAACACATTAAGACTTATAACGAAGAAAGAGAAGAGGAACGTAATACAATTTTGTCGGAGATTAAGAATGCCTTTAATGATGATGATGATGATGAAGAGGAAGGAGATGATGACTTTGCATTCATGAAAAAAAAGGAGGTTAAGAAGGGAGATCAATCATCAACGAAAACTTCATTACCAAATCCAGAAGAAGATTCTGAAAAATTCCTTGAGGCATTTGTCTCATCTCATGCATGGATCCCACAAGAAGGTGATAAAGAGATTGATCTTGATCGTCAAGGTGAAGATGATGAGGAATTTGAAGAGGCTGCAGAGAAGTTTGAACATGCATTCAACTTCAGATACGAAGATCCAAACTCTGCTGAAATTATCAGTTATGCCAGATCACAAGCAACAATCAGAAGAGATGGAATGAATTCACGTAAGAGAAAAAGAGAACTAGAGAGAGAGGAGAAATCTAAGGAGAAAGAACAAAAGGATAAGCAGTTCCAGAAGAAGAAGACTGAAGAGCTCAATAAGTTGACTGACTTCTTGGAAAAGATTCAGAAGGAATATGGTATGACCATTGATGAAAAAGCGGCTAAGAAGATTAGTGATCGTTTGCTTGATGAGGACTTTGATGATTCCAACTGGGATGCCATTCTTGGTGAGATCTTTGACGGTCAGGATGAGGACACAGGGAAACCAACATGGGACGATGATGATGAAATCATGAAGGACTTCAAGAAAGAAGATGGTGATGAAGATGAGGATGAAGTAGAGGAAGAAGAAGAAGAGGAAGAAGAAGCACCAGAGGCAAAGAAGGATAAGAAGGCCGAACACTCTGAAAAGAAGAAAGACAAGAAGGAAAAGAAGAAAGCTAAGGAGATTGCGGCTAAAGTTTTGGAGGAGAACAAGTTAAAAATCTTGGACAAGGTCGAAGAAGAACGTGAAGGTCGTTCTAAGGAACGTAAAGAGACTTTCAAATACCGTGAAGTTTCCCCAGAGGCATTCGGTTTGACTGCTAGAGAGATCTTTATGGCTGATGATACCGACTTGAATGAGTTTGTTGGTTTGAAGAAACTTGCCCCATATAGACCAAAGGACCTTAGAGTTAAGGATAGAAGAAAAATTGCCAAGAAGAGAAACGTGCAAGAATGGAGAAAGAAAGTGTTTAAGAATGAGAATGGTCCAGATGGTAATCCAAATGAGCTTTTGATCCAGGCTGATGAGGGAACAACTATCAAGTCAAAGAACAAAAAGAGAAAAACGCATAAATAAACTTAATAGTATATATATAAAGTCGAAGTACAACTATATGATCTTAAGGGAGAGCCTTAGTTCCAGTAGCCTTTTCGTAATTTTCAACAACAATAGCATGTGCAATTGCAGTACCAGCCATCTGACCTGTATAGGTGGAACTTGCCAATGATCGTAACATAGATTGACAATCACCTGCTGCAAAGACATTATTGACGGAAGTCGTTTGGAATGGTCCATTTGCCTTAATCAATCCCATAGCATCTAATTCAACGCCCAATTTGGATATTTGTTCCTTGAGGTTAATAACAGATGGTGGTAAGTAATAAAGAACATCCAAATTCACAACATCACCTGTTTTCAAAGTTACAGATTTGAGTTTACATGGGTAATCACCGTTCACTTCGACAATTTCTTCAGAGACCGCATCGATACCTCTCTTCTCAAGCTCATCCATTCCAATTTCTTTAAAAATTTCAAAGGAGGCAAAGACAGTCAAGTCCTTATTCCAATTATGGATCACTGGAATCATATACTTCAAGACCTGTGGGTTGGGAATAAACATTCCAGCTTTCTTTCCAGAATACTCATACCCGTGACAGAATGGACAAGTAAAGATAGCATTACCCCAGAACTTTGAAAGGTTTTTGATAGAAACAGTATCAATTCTATCATTTACGCCGGTGGCAAAGACAAGATATTTTGCATTCAAATCTCCATTCATAGCTGTTCCAATTGTGAATCTCCCATCGTTATCCTTTGAAATGGTCTTTACAACGTCATTCAAAAAGGAGGTTTTCTCATATTTCTCGATCTGAGCTCTAGCGGAATCTCTAATAACCAATGGACTGTCACCGTCATGAGTTAGAAAATTATGGGACTCCTCAGAATATCTATTACAGGGGTGTCCAGAATCAATGTTGAGAACTGAAACTAACGATCTGGATAAGGCTAGAGTAGCAGAGAGACCAGCCACGGAACCCCCGATAACGATTGGTTTCTTCTGACCTGAGATAACCAGGATAAAACAAGAAACACACACAAGAAAGTGGGAGGACAACCATTTAAATAGTCAAAATGAAATGTTCTTGGATGAGCAAATATTTCGGAAGTCAACAGTGGGTTGCAGAATCCAAACAATGGGAAAACCCCCATTGTTCTCGGGAGCCGAGCTTCAGTTCCGACACCGGGCGCGCAGGGGTGGAAAACCTCTAATGGGGCGACGTTGTATTACAGCTGAATGATTGAAAAAATTCTATTAATTACCAATACAAATTTGTTATTTGTGTCATCATTTTTTTTTTTTGTTTAAATAAGGAGTTTCAGTCGTATCTATCAAATCTAGAGAGAACGGATCTTGTCTCTCTGGATCTTTCAACACCGACACCGCGAGCCTTACGCTTACCAAAGCTGAGCACAGAACGAGATCCAGATGATCTGAAAACACCTTCGTTTTGTTCTTGTCTGGCCTTTCTCGTCAACCACGAGTTGGCAAGGACGGAGAACAACACGACGAGGAAGACCAATCCTCCAAGAATACCAAAGAATGGGCCCAGTCCATCGTAACCTTCACCTGGAACACGGACGTTCATACCAAACATACCAGTGATCAGGTTCATTGGAACAAGAAGGGTACCGATAAGAGTGACCTTAGATAACATCTCGGTAACCTTGTTATTGGAGTAGAAAGACTCAACTTGCAATTGGGCCAAGTAATTAGAATGGGAGCGGGAGAAAATCTTCTCATAAGACAGCAAGTTTTGGAACATTGTGACAACGTGATCCTGGATATCGCCCAAATACAGAGCGATATCACCTCTTGGTTGGGCCTGGAGTCCACCTTGAGCTTGCAAGTTTGCCAAATTCACCGTAGAAGTCAAAGCAGGACCAATACCTTGAACTTCATCCTGACAACGCTTAGCAAACATCTTAATAACGTCAGCTTTACCAGAGAGCAATCTCATAAGAGTCATGACTTTACGACGAGACTCACCAATCTTTTGCAACATATGAGAAAAATCCATCTCACGGGTCAAGAAAACTTGATCTTCAATGGCATCTGCTTCATATTCAATAGCATGGATAACTGGAGCAAAACTATCGGTGATGTCATCGATCAATGCATAACAAAGCCAGTCAGCGGAGACATCGACATAATCACGAAGTTGTCTAACACGTCTTCTCACGTTAGCAGTATGGGAAATTGGACTGAAACGGAAAGTCAAGACACCATGACGGAAAACGACGATATAAACGTTAATAGGTTCCAAAAAATCTTCAGATTCTTTATCATTTTCAAAAGTATGGAAACAGACAAAGTAATAACTTCTGAAAAGTTCAACTTTTTCACGAGTTTCTTGCATACGAATATCTTCAGCTGTCAAAGGATGGATACCAAAAGCCTTGGACAACACTTTCATCTCAGCATCAGTTGGACAGATACAGTCCAACCACCAAGTTGGTTGTCCATTTCTAAACAATTGACGAGCGGTACTATTTGGACCAACGAGAGATTGAATATCAGGGGCATGAATAGTGTCTTCGGAATCAGAACAAAAGAAAGAGAAACGATCAGGGGCAGCCTCTTCACCTTCAACTCTGTTAGATCCAAACTGGATACCAGAATCACTAGAGTTTGTGGAAGTTCTAGTTGCTCTTGGGATGTATTTCTTAGCTGCTGTTGAAGAATCTGAAGAAGATGCAGCATTGAAAAATTCCTTTCTCAAAGTTTCATTCTCTGCACGAGATTCATTTATAAATTCTTCAATTTCATCGAAATCAATACCATTTACTTTAACGTGTTCTGGTACCATAGGGAAACAAACATCCTCTTCAGTTTCTTGAGATTCTCTTGATCTTTGAGAATCACAATCAGAATCATTAGCAGAACCACGAGTTAAACGACGACGACGTTCAAATTCTGAAAGTTCAATTTCAACGGTATCATTAGCACCAGTACGAGAGATTGTCTTATTCAAAGGGTGAATAACTGGAGAAGCTTCTGAATTACTCTTACTTGATCTTTGAGGTTTATTCAATAAAATACCACCTGGAGAATCGGTATTAACAAATCCTTTCAACTGTTCAGTGAATGATTTTGATCGAGTTCTCTTTTGAACACCAGATTGATGTTGTGGTGTTTGAAGTGTATTAACCTTATGAATTTTTGGAGTGTCTTCAGTGATTGCATATTCATTTTCATCATCTGAACCTTCAGTGAGAGTGACTTTAGTCACAGCCACTGGTGGTCTTTCAAGTGGTTGTTCCTGTAATGGCACAGCAGCAGGTGGCAATCTCATGTCAAAGACAGAGCCACGACGGATAGGCAAGGAATCCGCCTGATTTCTATGATCATAAAGACCCTCCGTCTTGATGGAGTCAGTGGAATGACGGGATTCTTGGTCAGACATTATGTATTAGCTCTGTAGCACGCTCTTTAGAGGAGGAGGGCAACAGTGAGCATAGATGTACGGGAAGCGTTGCAGACGGGCATCAACGGGTGTGATTTAACAGCTTTGGAAGGCCTTTTTTTTGCTTGTTTTATTATCAGGAGAGAGAAAGAGCAAAGAGAAGAAGTTTTATATGGTTTTTTTTTTCTTTTTTAGCACGTTTTCTCAAATTTATGTATAACATTTTTTTTTTTCTGTGGCTCTGGATGAGGGAATATGCCGTATTGGGAAATAAACAGTTATTTTTCTCTTTTTTGCAACTTATTGAGAGATTTTTATATACAATTTAAGATAAAAAAAAATTCCATTTTGAATATATAAAAGTAATAAAAAAAGAGCTCATTTAAAAGCAATTGAAATATAAAGCAAATGAATTATAAAAAATTGAAGAAGGGGCTGTGCTTACGTAATACGGTATGCGCACGCCGTACCCCAGCTCTCGAGGGGGAGCAGCAGATGATTGCCTGATATGGTGAGATGGGAGGGATTGAAGATTCTCTCTTAGGGCAATTTAGGTCATTTCCACTACATAAACAATGTTTAAGCAAAGTATAAAGAGTGTTCCTCGGATGTTTTCGAGATGGAAGCACCATAGGAGTCACAATGGACATTCAAGAAGAGAAGTTGTGTCTCTGTATACGCTTAGTGCATTGATATGTGGAACCGGATTAGGGTATTATTATGGTCATTGGGAGGAAAAACCTTTATCATATGCATTCCCATTATCATCAACAACTAGTATTGATGATTTGAATACACCGGAATATGCAGATTATTTATCGATGATCTATGTATGTAATAAGATTAAATCATTGTTAAAGAATGATCAATATTCCTTTGATCAATTAGATTTGGATAATAATTCTTTTAATGATTATTCAACATATTATCCATTAACAAATCAAAGACCAATCATGATTGTATATCCTCAATCAACACAAGAGGTTTCCATGATTTTAAAGATTTGTAATGAATATTCTGTTCCTGTTGTTCCTGTATCTGGTGGAACTTCTATAGAGGGTAATTTCATATCAACTCATAGAGGTATTGCCTTATCTTTAAATAAAATGGATCAAATCTTGGAATTTAATACAGATGATTTGGATATTAAAGTACAACCTGCTGTTGGTTGGCAAGATTTAAACGAATATTTACGTCCTTATGGTTATATGATTGGACCTGATCCTGGACCAGGTGCAAATATTGGAGGTATGGTTGGTACTTCTTGTTCAGGTACAAATGCATTTAAATATGGTACGATGAAGGATAACGTTATAAATTTAACAGTTGTACTTGCAGATGGAACAATTATAAAGACTAAAAAAAGACCAAGAAAAAGTTCAGCAGGTTATAATTTAACAAATTTATTCATTGGATCTGAAGGAACTTTAGGTATTATCACTGAAATTACAATGAAATTACATTTAAAACCAAAATTTGAAAAAGTAAATGTAATAAGTTTCCCAAGAATCATTGATGCTACTAATACTGTAATTTCATTAATACAAAATGGAATTCATGCAAATGCAATTGAATTATTAGATGATAAAATGATTCATGTCATTAACAATTCAGGTCAATGTAAACGGAAATGGGTAGAGACACCTACTTTGTTCATTAAGATAGGTGATAACGATGAATTGGTAATGAATCATTTGATCAATAAAGTTGAAGGAATCTCCTCTGTTAATAACTCATTATCATTCCAATATGCTCAAGATGATATTGAATCAGAGGAATTATGGCAAGCTAGAAAGATTGCCTTTTGGTCATCTATTCAATATGCAAAGGAACACATCTCTTCAGATATAAGAGTATGGACTACAGATGTTGCTGTTCCAATCTCTAAATTATCAAATGTCATTGAAGATACAATTCAAGAGATTGAAGAATCCAAGATATTTTACACAATTTTAGGTCATGTTGGAGATGGTAATTTCCACGCTATACTACTCTACACCCCAGACCAATACTCTCTTGTAAAAGAGCTTTCAAATAAGATGGTGCAAAGAGCTTTAGTAAATGAAGGTACATGTACCGGTGAACATGGTATAGGTATTGTCAAGAGAAAATACCTTGAAGAAGAACTTGGAATACCTTCTGTGGATCTTATGAGAAAGATCAAATTGGCAATGGATCCAAAGAGGATATTAAACCCAGACAAAGTGTTTAAAATCGATCCAAATGACCATGATTAGAACTACAAAGGTCCATTAACTATAAATATTACCATTAGAAAGTAGAAAAGGTGTTACCCGGCCTTCGCACTGATGTTAGTTTCGCGAAGACGTATGTGGTACAATTGTGGCAACTCTTTATCATTTATATACTGTTAGCCAGGATTAATTAACCAATAAGATAAGAAACTTAGATGTCATCTTCTCCTCCGGCAGGATTCATCAATTTCCCTGTGTCAAAAGCGGTCACGTTATCCTCGTTAGCACTACCATTGGTTGCTGCTCTCACATCTACAAAGTACATCTTCTATTATGCATACACACCATTCTTGGATGAATACAAACAATTATGGAGACTTTTAACTTTCCAATTGGCATATGTAAATGAAAGTGAAGTGTTCCTTTCTATTATCATGTTATATCAGTTCAGAAACTTAGAAAGACTTTATTCATCTCATAAGTATTGTTCTTTACTTGTTGTGCTTTATCTCCATACTCTTTTATTCATATCTGCTTTGACTGCTTTCAAATTTTACACAGGTATGACTTGGTTAAACGGTGTATCTTCCGGTCCAACATCCATACTCTTTGCCCTCTTGGCTCATTATAGAGAATATATTCCCGTCATGTACAAATTTGAAATACATGGTCCAAATGATCATAAACTTGTTTTAACTGATCAGTTCTTTGTCTTCATAATTGGCTTCCAATTGGCAATAACACAAGGATGGAGATCAATTTCAATGGCTCTATTGGGGTGGATCATTGGTGATCTTGTTTCAAGGAGCGTACTTCCAGGGAAATCCTTTAGAATACCATTTTGGAAGAGATTAACAACACCGGTGGTAACAACTACAAGATTGGGTAGGGAGGATACACCAACGTTGGCTACTC
This sequence comes from Petasospora bimundalis, assembly GCA_030569745.1. Taxonomy (NCBI): domain Eukaryota; kingdom Fungi; phylum Ascomycota; class Saccharomycetes; order Phaffomycetales; family Wickerhamomycetaceae; genus Petasospora; species Petasospora bimundalis. Next base: position 204,319 of record JAJMLR010000015.1, read on the forward strand.
TCAGACGGGAAGAAGAAGAAGAAGAAGCTGCCACTGAAACAAGGCCATTGGCATCTCAATTTTTGGATACTTTTAGAAGATGATGTATCTTATAATGCGTTTACGATATCTGTTTTTATGATCAATTTAATTTGTAGATTTCTAACTCCTCTCCGCATATAGGAAAACTAAAAACACTAGCTTACATATCTAAAGTTTACTTTTTAAAAAAAACGTGACATTTGATTCATTATATCTTCAAGTTCTTGGCCCCTTCTTCGGCAAGTCTGAGGTTCTTACGTCTTTCAACGTCCCAATTGTACAATCTAGCGGTATTGACTTCCATTGTAGTGATATTCTCTCTCAAAAACTCTGCATCTTCTTCACTAATGGTTAAACTCTTATTAGCAGTCTCCAATTTCTCCTGTAAGAGATCAATAGCCTCATCTACTGGATACTCAAGCATAACATCGGCTCCGAGCCAAAGGAATACACTCTCCGTTGGTTCAATCTCTGCTGTGGTGTACACCGTTTCATTCAACTCATAATTCGTTTCCATGCTCTCCATGGCCTCATTTTTTTGCTTGATCAACTCCACCATCTTCAAAGAATCTTGAATTTCGGGTATCTTCTTCTTAAATCCCTTTGCGGCATTGATTTTACTCTGTTCCATATATTTGTACTGTTGAAGTCTCTCTTGGAAAATACCCATAACTTTCTCAAAGTCTTCTGTGTTTTTGATGTAGTCTTCTACTTTCTCCACAAATGGAGCTTGTGGAATTCCTCTAGGGTTTTTAACTGTTCTTTGAAAGATCACATTGTTAGTTTATCCCCGACTATTACTTAAAGTACTGCATCTGTACAAACACTAAAAGAAAAAGGCCAACTTACGAATTGAGAATGGACTCCATTGTATCGTATCTAATGTTATGTTTTGAAAAATGTATGCTTCCAATCTCCACAATGAAAGCAGTTTGTGATCGTTGGCGCTTTTTCATATCACTTAGAATCTCTCGGATTCCCAATCGGGCATTATTCGCGTATGTTTTGTGGGGACGGAATTCCGTTAGCTTACCATAGTATGGGATTCTGCAAAAGAACAGAAGTATTTGGTTATGTTTTTAAAGCTTATAAACTCATTGAAATGAGTTTTACTTCTCACTTGCTTTTTGATTTACTTCTTATTAATCTCTATGTTTTTTTTTTCTGAATTGATCGATCTATTTCATTAAGGTGGTTGGACCTTAACTGTTGGTATAAAGCATTAATATTTCTCTTCTCATGATAGTATATAGCTCGGTTCCGACTGTTTCATAATCATCAGATATTCCAATGCACCTTTTTGGGAGGTGTAAGTATCTACAATGTAGCTCAAATATATATTCACAATGAACTTAGGGATGACCCATGAATTACTACTTGAGTTGATCATCTTTACTTCCTAATCAATGTACTGCTATCTCAATTTGAACTCTCTAATATAATTAACTCTGAAACTACAATCTTTACATTCTCTGGTATTTATCAAACACCTGCCTTCAATACCCGAATCTTCGAACGATTTACCAGTATTACTAAAACCTGGGAAAAAAATGCAACCCGGAAAATGTTGCCCTAAATTATATGATCACGTGATCATATGCTATCCCTTAAATTGTTGCCCTAAAGACTTGGCGCGCAAATACAAAACACCCGCACATCACATTTATGTGCGGCTTTCGCATTCCTCGGAGTGGGCTGCTGGGTCCTCTGGCTCGCGCGCGCGCGCGGTTTGCATTGAAAAATTTCAGTCCACCGTTTCTCTTCACCACTTCCACACCATCAAGAAAGTCTGTCGAAAGAAACATCAGTCGCAATGGGTAGAGACCACTTCACTAAGCAGCACGCCAAGTCCGGCCACAGAGAGGCTCCAAAGTCCGACAACGTCTACTTGAAGTTGTTGGTCAAGTTGTACTCCTTCTTGGCTCGTAAGTCTATTTTTTCACCTTTGTCTTTTGTCTAACAGTTTGGTAGTAAATCACAGCTACTTGTAAGTCTGTGCTCTTTCAGCCAACAATCTCCAGTCTTCATATTTTAGAAGAGTTACGGAGAGGCGTGACTCCCTCCAACTTTTGAATTACTTGGACATCGTTTTACATTTTTCAATTTGAGTTTGATGCAATTGTCGGCCCTTTTCTCTCTCTTTTCAACTTGTGGGTTATTAGCAAAATGACTTGGGGTTTGTTTTTGCCATATGATGATTGCTTTCAGTGGACATACTGAAAAATAGCACATCGGCATATATATATACAACCCTTTTTAAAGCTTTGCTTCTCCCTTTTGAAAAGTTTTTTTTGCTTAGGGCCTACTCGCTCCTCATTGATTGTGTGATATCCAAAGTCTATTAAGTCTGGGGAGCATGCTTAATTTCTGCGAGTGCAATCAAATTGTGCGACATTAGAGCAGGAAAAACGTTTTGATACTAACTATAACCCCAATAGGTCGTACCGACGCTCCATTCAACAAGGTCATCCTCAGATCTTTGTTCTTGTCTAAGATCAACAGACCACCAGTTTCTGTTTCCAGAATTGCTCGTGCTTTGGGTCAGAAGGGTGCTTCTGAGAAGACCATCGTTGTTGTTGGTACCGTTACCGACGACTCCAGAATTTTCGAGTTCCCAAAGACCACCGTCGCTGCTCTCAGATTCACCGCTGGTGCCCGTGCTAAGATCATCAAGGCTGGTGGTGAGGCTATCACCCTCGACCAGCTTGCTGTCAGAGCTCCAAAGGGTCAGAACACTTTGATCGTCAGAGGTCCAAGAAACTCCCGTGAGGCTGTTAGACACTTCGGTATGGGTCCACACAAGAACAAGGCCCCAAGAATCATGTCTAAGGGTAGAAAGTTCGAGAGAGCTAGAGGTAGACGTAGATCTAGAGGTTTCAAGGTCTAAGTTAGATCTTGATTCTTCTAATCTTGGGTTTATGATTGATGGTAAATATCCTTTTTGTAATTTATATCGTTTTATTGGGGTTATGTTATATGTCAATCATTGCTTATTCATGAGAAGCTTGTAGTCAAAAAAAAATAAAAACCTTTATATTAGATTAGTCCCATAGACTTGATTGTGGTCTTTTTTCAGCGTACTTGGAAATATGCTTGAGTGTTGTCTCTCTACTCCAAAAGTCCTTATCAGTACCCTCTGTGTCCCTGGCTATAATCACACTGTTTATACTTGTTTCTATCCTTTGAAATCTAATACATTTCCGATAGTTTGGAGAAAACGTGGAGTTGGTTTCATAAGACATTACACTATACGGATCTCGTTGATGTTGTAGAAACAATTGGGTATCATCCAGGATGTTCCATGACATCATGCTATAGAAGGTGTTGAGGGTGTATAACGACTTTCTTTCCTCATTAATTATTCTTGTCAAAAGGTGTACGAATGAACCTGTTGTAATCTGTGTGGGTATCTCGGTTTGAATTCCGTATATGGACTTCAATGTGGTAATTTCAAATGTTTGGGAGAGATACGTTAGATAGCGTATGATTGCTGATTCCTCTTCATCTGTCCATTGTCCTGCTAAAGATGGTTCAACAAGTGTCAGAGTCAAAGGTGTTCTTGATGAATGCACTTCACTATCTGATATGACAGGCGAGAGTTTGGTTAAAGGATTAGCTCTAATGTATTCCATGCTTATAGAAAGCTCCTCAAGAGGTAATGAACTGATTGTATGCAAAAAGTGTTCTATTGGTGATTGTTCTGATGATGTTGATCCAGCAAACCTGGAATGCTGTTTCCGTAGTGATAGTATGTTAAGGTTTGGTAGACCCGCCATGAATTGTACAAATGGCTTCATTGTAAGCGGTGATGTTAGCCCCTTGCACATAATGTTTAACTCTTTGATGTTAATACCTTGTAGGCCATTCAGGCAATCTTTAGATAGGTATGTGTCAACTAAAAGGTCCAGTCTCTTTAATCTATCAGAAAATGGAACTGTTAAAGCTTTGGATGTGACAGCAAATGCAAGATATTCTAATCGATCAAATGGAATTTTAGTACATGATTGAAATGTTGTATCACCTAGTATTGTTAGGGCTTTGACATTGGTAAAACAACGAAATTTCATCAAATCAATTGAAGCATGTACTTCAAGCTCTTTAACAAATTGAAATGTTTGCTTCATAAGTTCAAGTATTGTAGTAGTATTTACTTTCAAATTGACAAGTCCTTTATCAGAAGTATCAACACTTTGAGTCTCATAGGCTCTCACTGTTGATGTGTAAACAGCAATTATAGAAAGTATTGCATCTCTCCAACCTCTAGAAACATGTGTCAATGGCATTAATACCCTTGATCTATGTGCAAATGTATACAATGGTCTATTACGATTATCGTAATCTGAGTCCAACTCTCGAATTATGAGCTCCACAATCTCATTTGGTAGTTTCTCGAGCATTGAAATTTTTCACTGTTGAGATATATAATTAATGTATTGTGCGCATATTTATACATTGTTCTTTACTTGACTGGGGTTTAAGAAATCACTATCGCGCACTAAAGGGAGAAGAGGGTTGCCCTAAGATATACACGTGACTTGGGGTTTTTTTTTGTTTTTCCTCAGCTCAGATATTCTCTCTTATCGTGACAGTCACACTTGCGCGATCTAAAACCTGAAACCCGAACACCCCATAGTTAAGCACCCCCGTGGCGGCAGCACTTCCAACAGCTGAATTCGCGACAAGCGCCAACGCAACGCGCAGCTCACAAGGCCCGAACTTTTCAGTGGGGCGGCTCGCGAAATTTCCCGGTTCGGGACGCACGCCGGTAGCTCACCAAACAAATTTTCAATTTTTGAGTACTCGAGCACTCAGTTGAACAGCGTTGTAAAGCTTGAAATACCACATAGCATACATCAAAAATGGCCGGTGTTACTGTTAAGTATGTTCACATGACAGACTACAGCAAACACAAGATATAGGAGAAGAGATTATACATCAAGAGAGATCAAGGACTTTGTGAAACGTTTACCATTTGAAAGCACTTTTTTGAATCAGTGGACTTTACAACATCAAGCAAAAGATCAACAACAGAATACCATATACGCACACACGCACACAAAGATATATATCACCCAGACAATATTTTCAATTAGAAACTACCACCAAAAAGTTATGACCAGGGGGGAGATTGTGCTTAAAAAGCTTTTGTGTGACCTGTAGATGCCACAAGTTGCTTTTGGGCGTAACTCTTTGTCCTCCATCAACTCTACAATGAATAATGAAAGATCAAGAACATTATATTACGAATTATGTCTATGGATATCACCTTGTTTTTACACTATCAATATCAAAAAACATTCTCTTCTGGAAGACTATATCTTGTCAAAGCTTTCAATTCTTTTTTGAATCAGTTTTACTAACATGTTTACAGGGACGTTCCAGCTCAGGAATTCATCAACGCTTACGCTCAGTTCTTGCAGCGTCAGGGTAAGTTGGAGATCCCAGGTTACGTTGACTTGGTTAAGACCTCCGCTGGTAACGAGTTGCCACCACAGGAGTCTGAGACTTGGTTCTACAAGCGTGCTGCTTCTGCTGCTCGTCACATCTACTTGAGAAAGCAGGTTGGTGTTGGTGCTTTGAACAAGCTTTACGGTGGTGCCATCAACAGAGGTGGTAGACCAGCTAAGCACGCTGACGCTTCCGGTTCCGTCAACAGAAGAGTCGTTCAGGCTCTTGAGAAGTTGGGAGTTGTTGAAATCTCTCCAAAGGGTGGTAGAAGAATCTCTGAGAACGGTCAGAGAGATTTGGACCGTATTGCCGGTCAGGTCTTGGAGAACGAGGATGACGAGTAAACTTTTTTTCCTTAATTTAAAAACAAATAAAGAGGTGTAACGTTATTTTTTGAATAGGAACTAAGCGTAGACAGTGCCCCATATATAAAGACTGAAAAATTTAGTGATGTCCGGATGTATTGTATAATACCCCGGACCGAGACAAGCGTAAGTTTTCTTCTCTTCAATAGAACTTTTATGGTGTTGTTTTTTTTTGCTTAATAAAAGCCAAATAAGATGACTTCAATCTCAGATTCAAGAAATAACAGTTCGAATCTTAGAAAGAAGTTGGAATTCACTGAAGAAGATGAAGATGAAAAGCTTAGAAACGTTGTTCAATCCCCTACAGAAGCTGTTGAGACACTTAATGATCGATTAAAGGCATTCACTTTCCGTCAAACCTCTGAAGGAGAGGCATTGAAAGCCAATGAAAGATATCTCGAGACAATTAGTTCAAGTTCTTCTTCAACAGGTATGAATACTCCTTATACACAATTACCTAGAAGAAGATTCTCTATAGGTGATCAACCGGTATTACCTTCTCTTTTAAATGCACAACTTAATAATATCAATTTATTTGATTTTGATGATGATTCAAAACCTCATAAACCTGGGTTTGAAGAAGATTTACGTACAAAAGTTTGTTTGGAACATAAATTATCAACATTATCAACTGCATTAATGACAAAGAGACAACTTGGTAAAATTTTAAGTGGTATTAGAGATATTGAAGCTACTTTAAATCATGTTAATATTAGAAGTAAAATCTCAAATATAATGGTTGTAACAAAATTATTTGATACAGAACCTATTCAATGGGCTAGTAAAGTTACTCAATTCTTACTTAATTATAACAAGGAAATGAAAGTTTATATTCAAGATCGTTTACAAGATGATGAAGCATTCAATTATAATTCAATCATTAAAGATCATCCAGATCATAAGGATAGAATCAATTTTTGGAATGCAGATCGTTGTTCTTGGAGACCAGAAGTTTTTGATTTGATCCTTACTTTTGGTGGTGATGGTACAGTTCTTTACGCTTCATGGATCTTTCAAACAATCATTCCACCAGTATTACCTTTCTCTTTAGGAAGTTTGGGATTCCTTACTGATTTTAGCGTTGATGAATACAAAGAAACAATGACAAGAATCATTGAAAAGGGTTATCAATGTTCAATTAGAATGAGATTTGAATGTACTATAATGAAATCCAAAAATTGTGATGATCCAAATGGTGATTTACTTGAAGATATTAAAAATTTTGGAATTGATTCAGAATCACATACAATATTCGAAACTTTTACCGTTTTTAATGAAGTTGTCATAGATAGAGGCCCAAATTCTCAAATGACTTCTTTGGAGATGTTTAGTGATCGTGAACCATTAACAACTGCAGATGCAGATGGATTGATCATCTCTACACCAAGTGGATCAACTGCTTATTCTCTAAGTGCAGGTGGATCCCTTGTACATCCAGAAATCCCAGGAATACTCATCTCTCCAATATGTCCACATACTTTGTCATTTAGACCTTTGGTTATCCCAGAATCAATTATTCTTAGATTGGGTGTCCCATATGATTCAAGATCTACAGCATGGTGTTCCTTTGATGGTAAGAATAGAGTTGAATTGAAAAGAGGTGATTTCGTTACAATTACAGCTAGTCGTTTCCCAATTCCTTGTATTAAGAAAAGTAACTCCAAGAATGCATGGTTTGACCGTTTAAGTTCCACTTTGCATTGGAATGAAAGAAAGAGACAAAAACCATTCCATAATACATCTGAGTTTGTCTGAATTGGATTTGCCGTTAACCCCCCCTCCTTTACACACCTTTGTTATACTTATTAATGATATGATTCCGATGTATGGAACTCCGAGATTCACCCCCCACCTCTCGGGGTCCCATTGTCTTGGTGACACAAAACCGTAACATACAATAATCTCAGATTGAAAAAGGATCAATTAGCAAATGCTATTGTTATAGGTCCAGAATCTCCACCAAATGGCATCCCCGAATAGCATCATAAGATTTTACCAGTTGGGGTCAAGCAATGCTCCATCACTGGTTTTCAACCCGTCAAATGAATCTCGTCCAAGCTCAAAAGAGAGACAGCGTTCACTGCTGAATTCACCATTGATTCATTTCTCTTACAACTACGAAATCCATGGTCAGCGAGATGATCCCGCTGGAGCTTTTGTTTCTGATGCTGAGACTGTAATTAATCCTGTGACTGCTTTTTCTCATCGTGATTCCTCTGATATTGATAAGGCTCAATTAAATGACAATTTGTATTCCAAAGTTGAAAACTTACCAACTCCCAAACATCCATCACATCTGTGGAATTTGCTATCAGCTACAGCTGAAACCATATTCTCCACTTCAGATCTCATTCCTTCTGGACACCCAGATCTGTATTCATTTCGTAAATTTCTCTCATCTCTGAACAAATGGTTCAAAAGAAGTCCAAAGAAGATCTCAGATGATATTACCCTTGGAAGTCTGCTGTTGAAGGAGAATTTGAACATTATAACTCAAGACTCTCCTGGTGTTCTCGATTTGGCACCGTTTAATATAACAAATGTAAGTGATGAAGACAATCCAACAATTACTGCTGTTTTAGGTGACTGTAATGAAGAAATTGGAGATCCAGCGGCTCTCTACCCTGATTATGTTGATTTTTTAAATGGTACTGCAGATTTGTCTGGTGCTATGAATGATGATGACGATGATGAAGATTATTACAATTATAAAAAAAGTAATAATACTTTGAATCATATAGTCCCTATAGCGGTTCCTTTGATTAATAAAGATGAAGATTCTGGAGATAATATTTTTGAGACGCCATTCAAATCGAATGAGATTGTTATATGTAAGGAAAAAATTGGATTAATTAAAAGAGAAGAAGCTGAAGAAGAAGATAATAAGCAAACTTTGAGTAGGCACACAACCTTGAAAAGATTGACTACAAAAACAAGAGAAATTTTGAAGCAATGGTCACCACATCATATACCCAATACAGATGAAGAAGAAAAAGAGAATCGAGATCCACAATTGGTTATTCCAAAACGGTCTCTGATTTTGAAAGAGAAGTTTTCCTCGATATCCTTGAAACGGTCAGTTTCATTTCGCTGGAATAGACACAAGTCTAATGGTAATGGATCATGGGATTTTGACATTTATAAATCAAATCCATTAAATGATTCAGATCCTCGTCTCTCACAGATTTTTGATTCTCTGGAGTTCCAAAAAAGAATCAATGAAGGCAGTGTAAGTGCCAGAAAGGAGTTTGTGGATAATGGTGTTAACGTCATGGATGGAATTGGTCTGCGAGTCTTTAGAGAAAGAAAGATCAGTGATCTTGAAGCTAATCTGAGTGATTCATCTATGGATAAGCATCCTGATAAAGACAGTTCTTATAGTTTGAATAATAAAAAAAAAAATTCCGGTAACTTCTTTTCAATGTTAAGATCCAGGACTATAAGAAGAGCTAACAGTATCAGATATGCTTCTGGAACGATGTTAAAGCATACAATGGACTGGTGAATATCTTATATCACGTGTACTTTTTTTAATTGATTGCAAAATGACAATTCGACATAAATTATATCTAAATCATATCTTAAACAGTAGGTCATACCAATATCACTAGTATTAGTGGTACATAATATAATGAAGTCGAAGAGGTACAGCTAATATGACTTATATGAGCCTCATTTGCAGCTTTGAGCCCAATTAAAAAGCCCAGCTTTCTTTCAGACTCAAACTATTGATTTCTGTTGATTTGATTATACAATAATCTCCTAGCAAATCACTGGTTTCACTATCGTTATAGGGGATTTTACTGTATAAGACAGAGCTAATAGGGTATTCCTGGTGTTCGGGTGTTTCTCGAGGGGGGGGCAGCAGGCAGATCTCCTCGGTCAGCTTTCTTCTTCTTCCCCTTTGTGGGTCTTAAAAGATACTTCTCTCTTAACGATGTCTGTCAGTTTCAAACAGGTGGGGTACTACTACGGTGGTCCATTAGAGCTTCTGGACTCCAAGTATGATGTCTCCTCTTTGGGTGAAGATGAGATTCTTGTCAAGGTATCAGCTGCGGCCATTAATCCAATTGATATAATTCTCTACAATTCCCACAAGGTCATCAAGTTTTTCTCCAAATCCACATATGTTGGATTTGGTCGTGACTTCTCCGGTGTTGTTGAGGTTGTTGGTTCCTCTGTGACCAAATTTGAAAAAGGTGATAAGATTTCTGGTATCTTTGAAGATACTTTCAAAACGTTTGGATCTCTCTCAGAGTACTTGGTCATTGATACCAAGAAGAACGTCAACATTGGCACAATTCCAAAGAATTTGACCATGGAACAGGCAGCTGCATTCCCATTGACATTCTCCACAGCTTATACCACACTAACACATTTCAAGAATCCAAAAGAGTGTGAAAATGTTCTTGTCATTGGTGGTGCAACTGCAGTTGGTGCATTCACAATTCAACTGTTGAAGAAAGTTCATACCGTGAAAACTGTTGTCTCTATTAACTCATCTTCATCTGCTGAAAGAGTTCAACGTTATGGTGCTGATATCATTGTTGATTACACTAAGGGCTCTTTGAAATCTCAAATCCTCTCTTTAGTAAAAGACATTGGTAAGTTCGATTTGATCATTGACTGTGTTGGTAATGATGACTTCTTCCAGTGTATGGACGATATTTTGAAGCCAAAGACTGATAATTCTGGTTATGTCTCCATTAATGGTTCTACCGTTGGTGATTACACCTCCACTGCCTTGCAATATCTCAGTTGGGCTAACTTTAAACTCTTGTTCTTCCCAAGATCATGGGCCTTTGTTTGGTCATCCATCGAAAAGGGAACATGGTATGAATATGCCAAGGGTCTGTTTGAAGAAGGTACTTTGGAAATCCCAGTGGACTCCGTTCATGAATTGGTGGACTTCAAGAAAGCCGTAGATGCTTTGATTGATCACAAGGCACAAGGTAAGGTTGTAATTAAAATGGATTAAATCCTTTGATACTTGTAATTGAGTACTTACTAGATGAAATATAATAAAATGAAAACATGTATATAAACCAGTAATTTATTGAGGGTTTATATGAAAATATAGAAATATCACAACCTGTAACGGTAATATGGAGATTTATCACCCATTCTGAACAAATCTTCATCGCTAACTTCATCCCATTTACCTGATTTCAACTCCTCTTCTCTCTTCTTGTTTGCCCTCTTATACATAACAACGTTAATCAAGCAACAAGTTAAACCCATAGCTGCAAATGCTAACTCCAGTGAATGGCCCATAGTGTATTTCCCAGGTTTATAAAAGTTTGAAGCAAATGCTCCGCCCATGTTACCAAATCCAATATCAAATGCCATACCAACAGCTCTCTTTCTAGAGTTAGCCAAGTTATTGGAGATCCAAGAAACACCACCTGGGAATGCTGCATACAATCCACAAACAGATATAAAGACACCAGCGTAAATGACACCTGGCTTATCCAATTCTTGGCCACAGATTGCCATGATGAAACCAATGATGATTCCAGTGAAATCAATCACTAGGAATAATGAGCGTATTCCCATACGATCAGATATGAAAGCCTGGGCCACTGAGACTATCGATGCTGCAATGTAAATTGGGATGGTAAGGAGGTTTGCCTTCGATGAAGTGTAGCCGAGTCCCTTAACCACGGAAGGAAGGAATAAAGAGATACCATAAGTTGGAGTCACAATTCCCAAGTTGAGCAGCGTATGAATATATGGTTGCCAATCGGAAAAGACTCGTTTCAAAGCTTCTTTAAGTCCAATATCATGTTCATCACCAAATTTAGAAAGGTCTGGAACACGAGTCAAAGAACCCTTTTCCATTGATTCAGATGTAATAGAACCTGGATTAGCATCTGATGCCACTCTCCAAATGACATATTTCCGTTCTCTTTCAGTAAGGAAAGGTGCAGTTCCTGGATAATCTGGCATTAACCAAAAGGATCCAACAGCAACAACAACTGTTGCTAAACCTTCCAAAATAAATATCCATCTCCAACCTTCATAACCACCAGTACCACTCATTTTGGCAATTGCAAATGCTAATAAACCTGAAAAGGCACCGGCCAATGAGGCTGCTGCATAGAAAAGAGCCTGTCTTGATTGCATTTCCTTTCTCTTGTAATACATTGTCAAACCAAAGGACATACCAGGGTATAAACCTGCTTCAAAGATACCCAACAAAAGTCTTGTAGCAAATAAACCACCAAAGTTCTTGACCACACCCATACAAGTCATGATTATTCCCCAACATACCATGATTGTTGGAAGAAAGATACTCGGTTTACCAATCTTCTTCAGTAACATGTTTGAAGGGATTTCACAAAGGGAATACATAATGAAGAAAATAGTCAAGCAAATGTTGTACTCATTTGTAGTTAAATCCAAAGATTCAAGTAATCCTTCAATTTTAGCATTACCAATAGCACCACGGTCCAAATATGCTAATAGATAGAGAATGGAACAGATAGGAAGCAAATGTAAATCGATCTTTCTCAACACAGCCTTCTCATCGATATCAGAGAAATCATCAATATCTTCAGAGTAAGCATAAGATGCCTTTGATTCAAGATAAGTGGAGCATTCACCAGTCTCAATGGTCTTATCTGTCAAGACACGTTGAAGGGAATCCTTGGTATCCTTCTCAGTCAACGCATACACGTCATAGTTACTCATATCTTGGTTAGTTACCTTTCTTTATAGTTGAAGCTAAAGAGAAAAAGAAGAAGAAGAAGAAAGTGGGGCAAAAGCCCTTTTTATAGGGGAATTGGCCCACGAGGAGGAATGCGACAGCACTTATTGATTCATCTTTACGCCAAAGTTCCCAATCGGGGCAGTTACGTCATAGATACCTGTCAAAGCGCCAAACAGAACCCGATTCGGAAGGACCCCTGGTTGCGGACTCCGCCTTCCCCGAGAGATAACGAAAAAATTATTATACGATAAGAAAACCAATCAAAGAAAAAAAGAAAATCACATGAAATTTCATAGCCTATAACGGTAATATGGAGATTTATCACCCATACGGAAGAGTTGTTCATCACTTGCATCATCCCATTTCCCTTCTCTTAATTCACGTTCTCTCTTGTTGTTAATCTTTCTATAGACTAATACGTTAATGATAACACAAATTAATCCCATGGTAGAGAATCCAAGTTCCAGGGCATGTCCCATCGTGTATTTCCCTGGTTTGTAGAAATTTGAAGCCATTGCACCACCAAAGTTACCAACACCTATATGGAACCCAATTCCAATGGCTCTTTTACCGTTATTTGCCAAATTATTAGCTATCCAAGATACTCCACCTGGGAAGGCACCATATGAACACATAACTGCAAGGAAAACTCCAGCATAAATAACACCAGGAAGCTTATAAATCTCGCCACAAACTGCCATTAAAAACCCAATCATAACTATTGAGAAATCAAACAAGAGGAAAGGGGAACGATGACCAAAATGGTCAGATAGGAAAGCTTGTGCCACTGAAAAGATTGAAGCTGCAATATATATAGGAATCGTCATCAATTGAGCCTTTGATGAAGTATAACCTAATCCCTTAACAACGGAAGGTAAGAATAATGCAATACCATAAGTAGCAGCCATCAGACCCATGTTGAAAAGTACACAAGTATAAGCTTGCCAATCGAGTAATAATCTCTTTAATGATTCACCAAGTGAAATGTCATCATCATCAGTGAATTGAGAGAAATCCGGTGCTCTTTTAACACCAGCATCCTCTAAGGATTGTTTCAATTGAACACCAGCATTACTATCAGTTGAAGTTCTCCAAATGATAAATTCACGCTCCTTTTGTGTTAAAAACTTTGCCCTCTCTGGAAAATCTGGAAGTAACCAAAATGCAGATATAGCAAGTAAGAAAGTCGCAATTCCCTCCAATATAAAGATCCATCTCCAACCTTCATAACCACCAACACCATCCATATTTGCAATTGCAAATGCTAATAATCCAGAGAAGGCACCAGCCATTGAAGCAGCAGCATAGAACATCGATTGTCTTGATTGTAATTGTTTCTTCTTATAATACATTGTTAAAGTATAAGAGATACCAGGATAAAGTCCACATTCAAAAACACCTAACAAAAATCTTGTTGCAAACAAACCACCAAACCCTTTGACAACACCCATACAAGTCATAACGATACCCCAACATACCATTATAGAAGGAATGAAAACATTTGGTTTACCGATCTTCTTTAATAACATATTTGAAGGCATCTCCAGTGAAGAATAAGTAATGAAGAAGATGGTTAAACATAAGTTATACTGTTCTGTCGAGAGATCTAATGAATCAAGCAGTCCCTCGATTTTTGCATTACCAATAGCACCACGATCCAAATAAGCAAAAAGATACAATAATGCACAGATTGGCATCAAGTTATAATCTATCTTACGCATCACTGCATCTTCATCAATATCACTGAAATCAACCGTTGGTGCTACACTCTCGGTGGTGTCTTCCACCAAAGTTACCTCTGGTTTCTCGTCTGGAAGCATCTTTCTCTTCCTTTTTCTCTCTTTTTTTCTCTCTCTCTCTTTCTTTTCTTCACACATCTTAAATCTCTGCAAGTGGGTTTAAACCTATTATTTATACGACATTTACCCCTGCATCAAAGTATATATTAACCAACATTTTGAAGAGAGTTGCGCACGGCCAAAAGCGGCAAACAGCGCATCTTCGAGAAAAAAGCTGGGGTAAACAAACCCCCTCAGATCTATTAATGGGGAGTAATTGGAGAAATGTCACTCACTCCACCTTTCTATGAGAATAATCTCCCTCGGATCTACGTTACCTTAGTATAACTGTTCTTCATTACTTCATTTACTTCTTTCTCATCTTTGCACGTGCCTCCGTCATACGCTTAGTACTCTTCTTACGCTTAACACCAGCCAAAGTCTCAACATCATAAAACTCACCCAGAGTTGCCTGTGTTCCTTCCCTTTTCTTCTTATTCAAGTCCCTAATCAATGGAACTAAAACTTGATCAACTCTTTCTTGTGACCATCCCACACTCGACATTAAAAAGTCTCGTAGTCGGTCTAAATCGGGTGTACCCCACACAAATTCTGTCTTATCATGATCCACTTCTGCAGCAAGGTAAGCCTGATCAACTCTCTTATCAGGGAATGACTTATCTAATATAACGTCATTTTTTATTAATTTTTTCCTTAAGGTCCTTTCCCATGTATTCTCTTTCTTCTGTTTTTCCAAATCGAATTGTCCCTCTATAAACCAATCTCGGAACTTCTCAAGTCCTCCAAAATTAGCTAAGATCTCCATGGCATTAACTGGACCAATACTCTTGAGTCCTCCAGTGTAATCACTCCCCAATAAATGAGCCAATTCAATCAATTTCTTAGAATCCAAGCCTTGTTTCTCCAATTCTTTACCACTGTAAAATTCAACATAGTGCTTTTCATGGAACATGTTCCTATAAACCTTATCACCACCGAAAAGGAAAACATCTGAATCATCAGTAATAATACCATCCACTAGATTGAGTTTTAAAAGTTCAGCGCATTGAGCTTCTGCTTCCATCGGTGCCGTAATATATGGAATACCAAATCTTGCTAATAACTCTTGAACTTCTCTAACCATAGCCACAGTGACTTCATCTGCATCACGTAATTCTCTTTGTTGTTGTTTTTTCAATTGCTGTTCGGTTTCAATAAACGTCTTGTTTATTATATGAGGGTTCAATTCTCTTTGGAAATCTGCATGTTCTTCTTCTTCTTTTTCTAACTGTTCGTTCAATTGTTCTTCTTCAGATTCATAAAACTCATAATCAAGGAGCTCCGTCTGTTTCTCCGGCTCTTTATCCTCTTTATCCTCTTCTTTTTCCTTTTTCTCCTCTTCCTCAAAATCTTTCTGCAGCTGGGTATCAAGTTCTATAACAGGTTGTTCAACAACTTCCTTCACTTTCTCCTCGTCACTATCTAGAATCTCGATAACATTGGGCTCAATAATTACAACCTTATCATCTTGTCTTTTCTCTTGCTCTTCTTTCTCAATTATCTCCTGAGCTTCTCCCCAAGATACCAATCCAAGCGTCTCATCTCTCTTTTTGGTGATTTGTTCTTGTTGCTTAGCTTCGTAAGGGCTAATAAATTGATTTTGGAACCAAGAGGGGACTTCCGGTGGAGGTTTTTTCTTTTCTGATGGAGCTTCTTCAACTTGTTTATGATCATCAATATCTAATTTCTTCTTTGGAGATACTAATAATGAAGATTTTGATGTGTCGAACATGAACAAATGATCCATTTCTGATCTCAAGTTTTGTTCTTTTGGTTTCAATGAAGGTATTAGTGGCGGAGCTGATGATGAACCTGCAACTTTGGAAGTTTGAATCCCAGTAAATGCAAATGGAATATCATTGAATTGATCTTCTTCCGGTTGTTTGGCTTTGGACTTTAGAATTTGACTTTCCAATTGTTGTTGTTTGATTAAATCTTTTTTAGACATTTCAATAGCTTCTAATAGTTCCATCTCTTCTATCTTAGCCAAGTCTTCTTCTTCGTCTTCGTCTTCTTCTTCCACATGATTTATATGTTGTATATGCCTAGGCTTTTGTGGACTAAAAGTAAATGATCTAATGGTAGATTCACCTACATCGTCTGCAGGCGGTAATGGTAAAGCACTTATACTTTGATTTATTCTCTTCTTCTCCTTGGATACCAAATCGACATCTTCCCATTCAATATCTTCATCATCTGATAAATCTTCACCTTTATCTTTCTTTATCTCTTTTTCAATATCAACAGGATTTGATTCTGTTAAGCCAGTTGTATCATCAAGACTCAAAGCCCAGCCACCTTCTGTCTTTTGTATTTTGTAACTTTTATCCTTTTCACTTGCAATCCGACGTACTTCATCTGATACATTGTCATTCATACCTGATATATTCATCAATCTTTGAGTGAAATAATTTCTCTTTTGTACCATTTGGATTTGAAACTTGGAAAAATTCATACTCTCTGGGAATATATCCTCAAGTTGTTGTTTGGAGTAACCCATTCTTAATCTGGAACGAAGTCTTAGTTGTGACAATACCATGTATTGAGTTGTTAATGGTAGCATATTGAATTCTGGAGAAGCTGGATCAATTGTATTAAGATCAATACCTTCTAATTCGTCATATACTGTGGCTTCTTTATATTCTTCAGTTGATGTTAATCTTGTATCATCTTTGTTGTGTATAAAGCCTTCGATAGCTGGTAATTCATAGTCATCTTTACTTTTTGTAGTTGTAGTTGTAATATTTGTGGTTGTAGTCTTTGTAGTATCATACTCTTCCAAATAATGATACTCTTCATCATCAACAATTTTATCTTCCGTGTCTTTAGTCTTATTAGTCTCAATCTGTTTTTGTAATTGCAATGCTAATAACTTAGCAGCAGTATTTTCAGCATTATCCCTTTTACCTTGTCTTCTCTCTTTCCTCTGTCTTATAACTTCCTTCTTTAAAAGTGGAGCACCACCATCAAATACAAATACAGGTTGGATACCAAAGAACAGCAGCTTGCAAATCCTTCTAAAGAACCCAACTATATGAGAAGCTTTTAATGAGTGACCTTCTGATCGTACAGCTTTAAGGAATTGATAGATCCATATTGAGGCATCAACAGCCATCTTTCTCCTGCTTAGAGATTCAAGGCGAACGGGCCTTGAAGATGGCTCAAGGATATTCCATAGCGAGTGGACACCCATCTGTTCTTCTTCTTCTTCTTCTTCTTCTTCTTATATATATACTATGTGTATAATATTGTGTATGATCAATAGTACATAGTAGATGAGGAAAGAGAGAAGGTGGCGGCTAATCGCGCTTTTGAAAAATAAACAAACCATCATCTTACATCCAACATCTAACATGTTACATATAACATTTAACGTTCCACATAACATATTAAAAGTATAGCTCATACAAAGTACAAAGTATAAAGCATAAAGCAAAAAGTATAAAGGATAAAGGATAAAGGATAAAGTATAAAGTATAACATACTGCATACTGCATACCATCCAACATCAGACATACAATTCGAAATACTTCAACATACTACAACATATACACTACAACATATACACTACAACATAGATATACATAAGAAATGGACGACTCCGACTACGAAAGTGATAACCAGGACGTTCAAGTCAAAAGACGTTCAACAAGAAGTACAAAAGGTGAGCTTGCTGGACAAAACGGTGGTTATTCATGGGAAGATGAATACCAACGTTCATGGGATATTGTTAAAGAAGATGAAGGTGGTTCATTGGAAGGAATTGTTAATGGTTTATTGGAGTCTAAGAAGAAGAGAAGTTTGAAGAATGTCACACCTTTCCAAAGAGGTATCATTAGACATTTGATCTTGGTATTGGATCTTAGTTCTTCTATGCTTGAAAAGGATTTAAGACCAAATAGACATTCATTAACTGTTATGAATGCAATGACATTTGTCACTGAATTCTTTGATCAAAATCCTATATCCCAATTGGGTATCATCATTATGAGGAATGGTATTGCACAATTGGTTTCACAAGTTAGTGGTAATCCACAAGATCATCTCGATTCTTTGAAAAATATAAAAAAATTAGAACCAAAGGGAGATCCATCGTTACAAAATGCATTGGAGATGAGTAGAGGTTTATTATTACACGTTGCAAGTCATTGTACAAGAGAAGTGTTGATAGTTTATGGTTCTCTATTCTCTTTAGATCCTGGTAATATTCACAAGACTGTAAATTCATTAGTCGAAGAGAATGTTAGAGTAAAGATCATAGGTTTATCTGCTCAAGTCTCGATATGCAAAGAGATTTGTAAGAAGACCAATTTCAATGATGAAAACTGCTATAAAGTCATCTTGAATGAACACCATTTCAAAGATCTATTAATGGATGCAGTTATACCATTACCTGTTAATAAGATTAATAAATCTTTCACATTGGTTAAAATGGGGTTCCCTTCAAGAAAATCAGAAGATGTACCATCTTTCTGTTCATGTCATTCAAAATTAACTTATGGAGGCTACATTTGCCCAAATTGTAAATCAAAATGTTGTTCATTACCAACTGTTTGTCCATGTTGTAATATGATGTTGATTTTATCTACACATTTGGCACGTTCATATCATCATTTGATTCCCTTGAAGAACTTTGATGAAGTACCAACATCAGATGAATACATTTCAGAAGTTTGCTTTGCATGTCATACACAATTCCCAAATTTATCAAGATCAAGCTCAAGGTATTTATGTTCTGATTGTGGTGAACATTTTTGTATTGATTGTGATGTGTTTATACATGAAACTTTACATAACTGTCCAGGATGTGAAGATAAATAGTATATACCTTTGTGTATATATCATATGTGGTAATTTATATGGTAAATTATAGTACTTTATAGAGGTTTATATTTCCATAGTAAAAAAAAAATACCGGTGCTCCATAACCGTAGACCCGTGCTCCATAACCACTTCCCGCGCCCTTTAAAAAATTATATCAACATCGCATCAACCATAGGTGGCTAACCACAACTCTCTTACTGAATAGAACCACAAAAGAAGAAGAAGAAAACAAAAAAGAATATGTCAAAACAGGAAATCTATTCACCCGAAGGTCTTCGTATTGATGGCCGTAGATGGAATGAACTCCGTCGTTTTGACTGTCGAATCAATACTCATCCAAATTCATCCGATGGATCTTCATATGTTGAACAAGGTAACTCAAAGGCAGTTTGTATTGTTCAAGGTCCAATGGAACCGTTATTAAAGTCACAAATGTCGTCAACACAGGCAACACTAAATATATCACTCAATGTAACACCATTTAGTTCCATTGATAGAAAGAAAAAAATGAGAAATGAAAGAAGAATCATGGAAATCATAACCTCTTTGAAAAGAACTTTTGAACAAAGTATCATCACGGATAAATATCCACGTACAACAATTGCAATCTCCGTCCATGTCTTGGCACTTGATGGTGGTCTGATCTCTTGTGTTACAAATGCCATTACACTTGCACTTATCGATGCCGGAATAGCAATGTATGATTATATATCTGCTGTATCAGCGGGCTTCTATGATAATACTCCATTACTCGATTTAAACTCATTGGAAGAAAATGATGTTAGTTTCTTAACAATCGGTGTTGTCGGTAAAAGTGAAAAACTTGCTCTATTAATCTTAGAAAACAAAATCCCATTGGATAAACTTGAATCAGTTCTTGCAATTGCAGTAGCTGGTGGTCATAGAGTTAGAGATATGATGGATAAAGAAGTTAGAAGACATGGTGAACTTCGGTTATCAAAACTTGCAAATAAATAAATCTCTACATTTGTTAATTCATTCATTCGTAGTATTAATCTTACTCTCTTCGATATTAATTACTTGTCACTCTTTATTACCCTCTTACCAAATGAAAATATACCCTTGGCTCCCTTGGCAATAGTATGTGCACCAGATGAAGTCTCTTGGATAACTTTCCTCTTGTTCAAGAATGATCCCATATTAATATTGCTATGTTTCTTACTAAACTGTGAGGCTTCAGCATATGCCTGTTTAACATGTGATGTGACTGGACTCTTATAACTTATAACTTCCATCTTTTCTAACGCATGATCAATCCAAAGTTCCATTCCTGTGGAGACATTAGCTTCTTCTTCACGAGCATCACGATATTTTTTGATTCTTAAATGTGGGTTCTCAGTATTGGCAATCTGTTTCATGTTATAAGATGACATCTTCCTTAAGGGTATAGAATTCTTACCATCTTGTTTCATAGTCACTTCAGATGATGATAAATGTTCATGGAAATATTGTCCAGATGCAGGTTTGGTATCATCAGGAGAGTTTAATGGGATATGAACAGGTAATATGGTCTCACTTTCAGTCTTATAAGTAGAACCATCTTTCAAATCCTTGGATTCTTCTGGTAAACCTGAATCTTTATCATCTTCATCATCTTCTAAAACTGAAATCATAGAGTTACTATTATCTCTCTCATTAGTAGTAGATGAGCTAATACTAATCTGTTTTTTCAATTCAGATTCGTTAGATGATAATTGAGAAGCACCAATACTCTCTGCCATAGATGCATTATCTTCAATGATCTCCCCTCTAGAGTTTCTAGCATAGTTATCAATCTTTGGTAAAGGTGGAGCAGTTGAATTACTACCACTGATAAACTGATCTCTGAAACTTTCAGTATTAGGTCTCCAATGGCCAAAGTTAATCGACATAGCAGGGTTTAAATGTGACTCTTTCTCAGCAACACTATCCCTTGTGGATCCGACATCAGAGATACTCTGATTTGTGAAACTTGCAGTTCTGTCACTTAATTTCGAGGATCTGTAACGAGACTCACTTCTAATAGAAAATCCACCAGTAGATAAAGACCCAGATGAATGAGTTCTTGTTATACCTAAACTCTCCTTATTAGCACCACTTTCATCTGTATAATCATCAAAATAATCATTCACAGGATTGTAAAACTGAGAGTCACGACTTTGTCCTTTCTGTGTTGGTTCCGGTTCAGGAGAATCATCGGGTTGGAATTGTTGAACTTCAAAATCATCAGGAATTGGCGTAGAAACAAGACCAGCCAAATATGCATGCTCACCAAATTCATCATCTCCGTAGTTATAGTGGTTCAAATTGGTGTCTACAATTTCATCTTCTTCTTCTTTTTCTTCAGTTTCCAATGGTTGTAGTTCAGTAATTGGACTACCGATTGGGTCATGAATATGCAATGTATCAGTATCAGAGAGTTCAGCTTGCGTAGGACTCTGTGGTGGGATTTCCAGGTTCTTGGTTTCCATTGGAGCATCAGATGTGGTAAGCTTTGGAGTCAGTGGTGTAGTCACATTTGGTTCAATTATGATAGGGATCTCTTCTTGTCCGACTTGTCCAATCTTTAAGTTCTTCATTTCGTCCTCAATTTCTTTGGTTTCTTCCATATGATTACTGTTTAGTTGTATTTGATCTGATTTCAAATCTTCTTCATTGTCATTTGAGACATCAATTGGAGAGTCCAATAAAGACACAGTTGGTATCTGATTACCACTTTCAGATGTCGGTAGGATTTCTGATTGGAAACGATCGGTCTTTGGAATATATTCCTCTTCATCATCATCATCATCTGTGAAATTCATGTCACTAACCACTGGTGAACGAGGTATCTGTTGACCAATAGATTCAGTATATGAGTTTGAAGAAAGTCTATTATTCTTTGATGGATTCTCGAGGTAGTTCCCAGCATCATCATCAAGTTTTATAATCTCATCACTCGGTTCAGTATCTCCCTTTGGAACAATCTCATCCAATTCGTTTGGGAATGGTGCAAAGAAACTGGTTGGGACATTGGAGTCGTAGGGCACTTCTTCTTCTTCATTATTACTTTTCTCATTATAATCTTCTTCAATTGATTCCTGTTTCAATTGATCTTCATCTGGGACATTCTCTTCTTCTCCAATGACATGTGGCAATGATTGGAATCGATTCGATGTTTGTGGTGTATACTCATCGTCTTCGTCATGGTCATCTTGAATGATCTGTGAATATTCATCATATCTCGTTTCAGCATCTAAATCAATTTCCGTAAATCTCTTTGTATTCAAATCTGGTGTAGGGGCAGTGCCATAACTATATTGATCATCGTCTTTTTCTGAAGATTTGATATCAGGCAACTCTGGAAGTTTAGGAACGGTTTGTTCTTCTCCATATTCATCATCACTCCTAATCTAAGTTAGTAATCAAAATCCTATATAAGCATAGCCCTTTATACGTTTCTCTTGCTTATGGGGGGGGGAAAACTCACCAGTCGTCACCGTCATAGTTTGCTTGTGACGCCTTCACCCAACGAGTGGACTTCTTTCTAGCGACATTCTCATCAAACGACATCTTTTCGTTGTGTATTTAATGTCAGTGTATAAGTAAACAAAAAGTAAACAAAAAGTAAACAAAAGCTTCATTCCCAAAGTTAACACATCATTGGTAGACACACGAAAGGAGAAGGAGGGCCGCGAACCCGTTCGATGATCTGTGGGGGCCGGGTAACCCCAAAATTTTATCAAATGGCCGGCTCATAAAGACGACGTTTTACACCTCTTCAATTTCTACTTTTGTTCACACCAAATAGAATATATAAAGAATGTCTGAGGTAGAAGTAAGTAATGAAGGAAGGGGGAATAAGAAGGTGAAGAAGGGGTGAAGAGAATAATACTAACAAATACGAATAGATACAACCAAAGGAAGTTCTCTATTGTGGAGTATGCACTTTCCCACCAGAAGTAAGTTTTAATTCAATATGATAATGATAATATATAATACTAATTCATATAACAAGTACTGTGAGTTTGGTGCCACTTTTAAGAAATGTAAAGCTTGGTTAGAAGAAAATGCAGATGAATTATTTGAAAAGCTTTATTCTGATGATGCTCTTGCAAATGCTACATCTACACTTTCAATTGAAAAACAAGAAAAAATTGAAAAAGATTTACAAAAGAAACAAGCTAAAGAAGAAGCTAAACAAGAAAGGGAATTACAAAAAAAATTACAATCTAAAGTTATTTTGAAAAGAATTGAAAGAACAAAGAGAAAACATGCAATTGCAATTTCTGGTCTTGAAGTATTTGATATTGATATGAAAAAATTGGCAAAGACATTTGCTTCAAAATTTGCTACAGGTTGTTCTGTTACTAAAAATGCTGAAAAGAAAGAAGAAATTGTCGTACAAGGTGATGTTGGTGATGCAATTGAAGATTATATCACTGGTTTATTAAAAGAAAAAGGTCTTCTTGATATCAAAGTTGAACAAATCGAAGAAAAAAAAAAGAAGAAAGCACCAACAGGTCCTATCATCCCACCACAGCCATCTGCTCCAAACTAAGCTTATTTTGATTAATACGATTTTAAATAGCATCTCTATATAATAGAAGCACTGATTACGTAATATCTATAGGAGTCGGCAAAAAAAAATTCGCGAAGTCTCGGGGACACGCTGCCTCGAATCCCATTTGAAGCTTGAGACCGCGTCTCTCTTCTAACTTCTCTTATTATTAAGAGAGGGGAGAGGATATTGTTTTGCAATGAAGGTTAAGGATCAACGCTCGCAGCTCACAGAGCGAGCTCTAGGAATTTGGCCTGGAATTGAGCAGACAGACGAGCCACTGACCAAGTGTCTCCATGTCGAACACCATCTCGTTCATTATCTTGAAACAAACAAACTTCCATTGTTTGACCCTTTGGCTCAGCAAAATAGTGTTGTTGATCAGACATTAGAATCAGCTCTTCAGCTTTCTCAACAGGCACCTGCTAATAGCATTGAATTACTTCTTTCCAATGTTAATGCTGGTCATGCTTACCTTCTCAAGGGCAACTTACAAACCGCTCAGCAAATCTTGAATTCTCCCATTGAAGTGATTTCATCTCATGTGTATTTGGAAGCATTGGTGTATAAGAAACATTATCTCTTATCCAAAGTTCAACTTTTGTCTAAAGACTCCATTGCTGAGAGGCAGACATTGATTGCCGGTATCAACAGTTTCCCCACCATTCCTACACCTTCAAACATTGAAGCTACACAGTGGTTAAATAAAATATTTGATAGACTCTATGAATTGTGTCCATCTTTAACAATGCAAGAATTGACTTCTCAATTCAAACATAAAAATTTCATTCTCAGATTCATCAATCGTACAGGTTTCTCCTCAAATGAACTTGAGACATTTGTGTCGGATCGTGTGGGTGTTCTCTTGAAGTCAGTATCTTTTCCTCGTGCTGATGAAAAGAATAACTATGAACTAGAGGAACTCATTGACTTGATCACACAATCACCATCGATCAATCCATCAAAATATACTTCACTTGTTGAAGCATCCATTGCTAAAACTTATCAATCACATATCGTTCTTAGATCTTATATCCGTTGTTTACTTAAAAGTGGCAACAAAGAAGAGGTAAGAGCTGCAATTGAGGTCTATTCCGAATACATCCAGGCATATTATGAACAGAATGGTCACACTTACCAAGATATCATCTCCATTCTAGAGGTTTATACTTCGTTGTTCTATTCATTCACCAAGAGTTTGAATCAAGGTGTCAAGTCAATTCAATCGTTATCCACTAAGGATTTTAACTACTGGTCAACTCAAATTAAAGTTTTCAGATCACTCCTTATGGAGTTCTACTCAAATCATGGACTCCAAAAGGTAATTGATGTTGATGTTGTGAAAATTTTGACACACCAAGACGATAAGACTTCATTATTAACTCTTCCATTGAGAGAGATATTAGCTGAGTTCTGGAGAACTTTGGGAAATGTCACTTTTTTGCTTCTTCATTCCCCTCATTCAATCTATTCAATAAGTAAAACAGCTGTCAATGAATCTGTTGAAGATTACAAGCATGCCATCTATTTGGATCCCCAAAACTCAACAACAGTATTGGAATATACAAAACAGATAACCGAACTACGAAACGTCAAGGAGGCCTACCGTATTCTAAGGATCATACTCAAGTCTCTTCCAAACAACTCTTTGGAATACTTTGAATCATGGCATTTGCTTGCCTTAATCCTCTCTGTGGAGGAGAACAAGGATGAAGCTTACAAAGTTATTAACTTCATCTCTTCGGAGATTACCGAAATCTTGGACAATCAAGCTTATTCGCCCCCAATTCCAAGCTACTTGAAGATTGCATTCACTCAGATCAAGATGTCTCAGCTTGCAATTGTAGAGGCATTGTTTGGTGTTGAGCAAGCATTAGACTCTCTTCCTGAATTGTTTACATTGTTCCACAAATTGTTCTCTTCGGATATCATTTCATCCAAATCAGAGATGGAATCTACTACAAGTG
Source organism: Petasospora bimundalis (assembly GCA_030569745.1). Taxonomy (NCBI): domain Eukaryota; kingdom Fungi; phylum Ascomycota; class Saccharomycetes; order Phaffomycetales; family Wickerhamomycetaceae; genus Petasospora; species Petasospora bimundalis. The sequence continues at coordinate 230,034 of JAJMLR010000015.1, forward strand.
CCCCAAAGCACAAAAAATCAATCTCTTTGACTCGTACTCAGACACTCTCCAAAATCAAGTCAAGTATTACGCATAAGCATTCAACAACAACACCAGAGTCCAAGCCACAACCTTTATTCACCATCAAGCCAACTTCATATACTGCTAAGCGTATATTGCAGCAGGTTTGGCTTCTCGCAGCCACAATCTATGCTAAAGTATCACTTTATGAAGATGCGGAGCAGGCTATTATTGAAGCTGAGAATGCTAATGGTTCCACCTCAGAAACACATTCTGTCATGGCCCTAATAACTTCTCAAGTGAGACCTGAATTGGCCCTTAAAGAATATGAAAAGGCTCTAATTCAAGATAGAAGCTGTCTGAGCTCTATAATTGGTTTCTCTACCTTGGTGTTGACTCATGACTACAACGAAAACCAAAGTACATTTATCTCAGAGAAGGACAGATATGCCGCCATAGCAAGAGCTAAGATTCTTTTGGAGACAGCTGCTGAAACTTTACGTGGTGCTTATACTACTGAGGTTTGGTGGATTCTTTCCAAGATCTTTGAACACTTCAATGACCCAAGAGAGAAGGATGCTTTGTGGAAAAGTGTTGAGCTAGAAGAAACGAGACCAGTCCGCTCTTTTGATTCTGTTAATACGCTGAACCACTAATGTTGGTCCCAGTTATATATAGATTGTTCCCATCTATTGATCCGTTACATTATACATGTTGCGCAGTGCGTACAAAAACAAAAGAACATTTGAAAGTTGTAGTTAGATTTATAAATTAATATTGAATAACACAAGCCCAAACCCAGGTTCCTTAATTTTCTGGAACTCAATAAAAATGAACTCCCCCCTAATGACAACGAAAGTATATCTTCAAAAACAGCAAATAAAACAAAACCAAATAATATTATGCTGGGGTATTTAACTTCTCTTCGGTCTTGGAGACTCTTGGAAACTGATGCTCTTATCCCCTGACTTCTCCTCTGTGTTAGAATGTGGCACCAAATCTCCGATAAGAGTACTTATCTTTGATCTACCACCTGTTGGAATAATTGGAGACTCTTCTTCGTCACTATCGTCACGCTCATCGGCATATTGTCCCAACGCAGCGAGACGTCTTTGTCTCTCGACTGCAGTTTCCTCTTCCTCATCAGTCACATCTTCTGAGTTGTAATCATCTTCAGAGACTTCTTCGGAATCCTCTACAGAGTCTCCATCTTCAGCTTCGTCCTCCTTGATTGGACCACCACCTAAATCAAACTTAGCACCAGTGGTAGGACTTATTGGAGACTTTCCAGATTTGGATGTCGATGCAGAAGAAGCCCTTTTTAATCCAACAACAGACAATGCCTTACCTGTCATCTCGGAAATCATGGTAGAAGATCTACTTCTGTATGCTGCCGGAGTAACAGTAGATTCACCTTCTGGTGTCTTATGTTGGTTGATTCTGTATCTTCTAACAATTTCACCTTCTTCGCTCTCTATAATCAACTGATCACCAGTCTTGTATGCCACAAACTTCTTCTTATCACCACCTATGTTTGCAATTCTGGATGGGGAGATTATCGAGGCAATAGACGATTGATTTGAAAGTGTGGTCTTCAAGTTTGGTTCTTGTGTCTGTGAACCTTCAGAAACAAGTCTTGCAGTGTCCAAAATCTCACCATGTTGGTCTTCCACAATGAGCATGTTTCCCTCATGGTATGCATTTGTTGGTCTTCTGGAGCGCTCGTAATCGTTACTGTGTGCGCTACTTGTTGATGCCTCTTTATCCTCTTCATCCTCATCAGACTCCTCCCTTAATGCAGCAGGAGTACCAGTAGAAGGGAATGGAATAGGACTCATAAAGGTGTTTGCAGGAGTAATTCCCACACGTGGATATCCTTCTTCGTTGTTTTCCGGTAAACCAGAATTCTTACTAGCACCACCAAGTGCAAATGAGGCAGCTTTTGCCTCCTTCTCGCGCTGTATCTTTTCTCTATCAACTTGAGAATCATGTTCTTCATGATGAGAAACAACTTTTTTCAAACCTCTTCTCTTATGTTTCTTACGTCTCTCCATACCACCTGCTGGTCTTGCAGGGACACCAGAAGTTTCAATGGTTGCACTTTGAGATAATTGGCCATTTCCAGACATCAAAGCTGGTGCTTGAGTATCAACACGATGCAATGAGAAAGAACGACCATTCGCCTTGAGTTCTGGAAGACGGCTCATCCAAGAAGATGATTTCTCGTTTCCATTTGTAGCAGTGAAGGACATTGAAATATTCATGGTATTCAAGTGTCTTCCCAATGTTATAACAGCAACAGATGAACCGTGAACCACAATGGAAGTAACAATCAAAAATGTTACAACTGGCCAAATAACAGCGATCAAATGTCCATATTCTGAAGTGAGGTCTGGTGCAGTTGCCAATGGTGTTTCAGCAGTTGGATCAGCAGCTTTTTCCAATTCAGCTCTAGCCAAGATTGCAGCAAAGACTGCACCGACACCGATAGGTCCAAAATGTCCACAGAATAATGCTTCTCTCCAAGTTTTGATATCAGGTATAAATGGTTTCAGTGCCATCACCGCTGGAATTCTTCTCAAGAAAATCACGACAATTGCAATAATGATCAATCTCCAAACATCAGTACCGAGTTCACTTGAATTAAATTGTGGCCATGGGATAATAGCTCCAAAATAAATGAAGTATGCCAAATTGAGAAGTAAATCGATCACTGTCGAGACATGAGCCTCCTCGGTTTTCTTGGCAAACCAACCATCCCATGAAAAAGCAGCACCAGCAGCGAAGGAAACGAGTAAATCATCAACTCCAAGCATTGAACCAATTCCGGCACAACTGAATGCTAAAACAATGTAGAAAGAAAGGAATGATTCTCTATCGATAAGTTTGACCCTTTCTGCCCATTTAATTGCATGTCTTCCCAAGTATCCAATAACGATACCAATTAAACAACCCAAAATACATTCGTATAAAATGGTAACACAAATCCAATCTTTAACTATTTCTCCGGCATTTCCATGATGAATTACCAAGTTAATTCCCAAATAAATGAAAGGGAAAGCCATACCATCATTACAACCGGATTCAGCACTTAATAAATTTCTTAAATGACCTGGAACACGTCTTGCAAATTTACCCTTACCAACAACAGCGGCTGCAAGAACGGGATCTGTTGCTGTAATACAAGCACTTACAACCAAAGCTTCTGAAAAATTCAATTGTGGAATCAATATCCACATAAATAAACCAACAATTAACCAACCTGTAGTCATAACTGGAACAAGTAACATAAAGACTGATAACCAATGTTTAAGCATATATTTTTTCGGTAATTCAACGGCAACAGCGAATATTTGAAGACATAAGACAATTCTTGATACTTCCAATGTAATATAATCGGTATTCCCCCATTCTGTCGGTGTGAACCATTTAAGACAATGAGGACCAACTATAAGTCCAACAATGGTTGCAACAGAAGCCTCACCAATATAAAGTTTCTCCTTGACAAAGAGCGACACAAGAGAGAACACTGTGGCAAATATACCCAAGATGGCATATGCAGCATGTGCATGATCCACATTAAGGTGTTCCCAAACAGCCATATTCCTATTAAGTGTGTATACTGACTGTACTAACTATGTGATACTAGCTGTGTATACTAACTATGTGGTACTAACTGTTGTATGTGATACTAACTGTTGTATGTGATACTAACTGTCTTATACTAACAGTTATGTATGTATGTGTGATAAGGGAGGCCTCTCTATAAGAACGAAGGGAGAAACTTGTTGAGTGCTTTTGTATGCCCTTTTTTTTATCTATCAGTTTGATGGGACGTCACACAGATTCGCGGTTTTTTTTTATTATTTATACGGCTAAATTTTCGCGATGCCTCCCTTTTGATCTTCTAGATTACCCCTTTTGGAAGTGTTTTCTATTGAAAGGTTTTCTTTATTTCTTTATAATCTTTAATTTCTTTATAATCTTTTTAATCTTTTAATTGTCTCTTTGGAGAACATTGTTTATATGCTTAAAATTGAGGTATAAAGAAATTGAATGTTCCCATTTGATTAACCGAGGCTTCCGGAGTTAATATGGACCCTGCATTACGTCAGAGAATTAAAGAAAAAAAAAAAAAAAAAAGTAATGAATTACACTAAAATATATGCATTTTTCTATTTACTTTTGTATATTTATTGTGTTCATTAACATGCATTTGTGTATAATCATTTAAATTATTATCAGAAAATTTTTTATTGTGGTTTAGCCTTTGGACCCCAATTCTTTGTAGGGTTTTCTTGAAATCTTGTAATTTTAAGTTTTCTAAGTTTTTCCACTTTAGCACTCATTTCATTTAATTCAAATGAAACTTCTTTTTCACATTTAACATTTTCATTAGTCATGATACGATAACCTGCTGTGGTTTTACTCATCTTTGAAAGATCATGTTCAGGACATTTTTGTTTGATATAACTTTTCAAAATTCCCCATATAACATTCCATGGTGCATTAGTTTTAATTGCAGATGGAATAGCATGAGTTAATGATGAATCATAACCCATAGAACCAAGTCCTGCAACAATCAATTTTAAAGGTGGAACTTGACATTTAAGTACTGAAGAAACACGTTCAGGTTTAAAATACAAAAACCCATCATCCAATTCATTTTGAGCCAATGTTAACATACCTTCAATTCTTTTTTTAGTTTTATAAATCTCATCATTAGCAGATTTATTTAATTCCAAAACTTTACCAATGAATTCCTTGTTATGTAATTTACCATTATACATTGGACCAGCAATATGATTAACAAATCCACAATAAGAACAAAATGGTCCAACACCAATAGCACCTTGAGCTAAACCATATTTCTTAGTCTTATTATTCTCTCTAACAGTAACTTTACCTAATGGTTGATCATGTACTGCACCACATCCTGAACACATATATTGAACACTCATTTTGGAACCAAGTTCTTTAACTTCCACTGGAGCAGTTTTAACTTTAATGAATAATCTAACATAAAAATCAATTGAAAGACACATTAATGGTTCAATAGTTTTCTTATATTTTGCAGCGGAATTTGAAATCATTCCTAAAACAAGTCTTAAGGCAGCTTCATGAGATGCATCATGATTAATTAATGGAGATCCACCATATAAGGCAAAGCATTTTTCAGGATATCCACCACCAGCAAGAACTGCAAGATCTGTACATGTGATTAACAATAACCCATCATTACTAACAGATTGAATTGCAGCATCAATAAATGGTGAAGCAGTACCATAAGGATCCAAATCAATTACATTAAATAATTTTCCTTGAGTTTTAGATTCATGCATAAAGGAATTAGCATCACCTCTATTTGGAATAACAATGTTTTCAACACCATTATGTTTAGCATTTCTCTCGATAGATTTAACAGCTTCTTCTAAAAAATCATTAGCAACAACACGTTGAACACGAGGAATTTCCTTTGCATATCGCACAGCACGAAGTCCTGTAGCACTAAGAGCTTCCAAAATAGAAATATATGGTTTTTGTTGCTCTGGTTCTTCTTCATCATGTTTACGTTTCTTCAATAACTTCTCACCATAGATCTCCGACCATGCTCTAATTGATAAAGTGGAAAGGTCTCTATTGAACTGTTGAACTGGATTGTAAAAGACATCTTCGGCCTTTGGGAACAAAATGGTGGCAGAACCCTCGGTAACGGGCGTGAAATCCTCAATGTTTTCGGTCATCTTAAAGCGTATGAGTATGCGTCTAATAGATTTGGATATCCTATTCATACAACCTTTGTGCTTTCTTCTTGCTTCTTTAAGTTGTAATATGTCCGCAGTGCCCAAAAGTCATCGATAAATTTTTACAATGTGGTGTCCGGATGTTATGGACGTCGCGGTGGGCTCGGTGGGGGCTTCTCGGCTCTCTTTGTGTCTCTTTGGCTCTCTTTGTGTCTCTTTGGATCTCTTTGGCTCTCTTTGGATCTCTGCTATATAAAGGTTTTTCCCCCTTTTTATAGGAGTGTTGGATATGAATTGGTTGGTTTGGGGTTTTATTGTATCACCAATACCAATCATTGGCATACTTTATTGGTCAAAGTAAGTCTTATACACAAGCCAGAGACATATATATATCAAATGTACTAATAGAATAGTGATAACAAGAAATGGCTTCTTAATAAATACAATTTGATGAGAATATCACTGATTCGTTTAGAATATCGATATTTTGGTGGTAAATTATTCAAATTATTGAAATTTTTAATATCTTGGGCTGTACCGACACTTTATTTTACTCTATTATTTGGATTAACTGTGTTTTTTTACTTAAAAATTCATCCAAGACTTATAAATCCACATACTTTTTGGTATAATGGAACACTTTTGTTATTATTCATCTCATTTCTATTTGCAATTTATACACCAACGGTTAAAACTTTGTCATTAACAAGTTTATATCCAACTTGGCCATATGATAATCTAATCTTTTTCGATGATTTAGAATGTTCAACTTGTCATATTCAAAAACCTTCAAGATCAAAACATTGTAAATATTGTGGTGGTTGTGTATTATTATATGATCATCATTGTATTTGGCTTAATAATTGTGTTGGATTGGGTAATTTCATTTGGTTTTATCTTTTTTTATTAATGAATTGTATTGTTTTAACTTGGGCTTCATTAATTACTTTACCAATGGCATATAAAAATTATAAATTACTAAAACCATATAATTCTGAATTTGGATTAGGATTACTTTGTTCTTTATGTGATATGATGGTTATTTGGTTTTTCATTATGAATATGATGATTGTTAAACAAGGTATGACTACTAATGAAAATGGTAAATGGGGAATAATTCATCAATTAGTTAATGAAGGTGTTCTTTATGTCAAAAATGGTTTCTATTATGAATATATCTCTGATGAAGATTTATTTGTAAGTGCTAATCAAAATGATACAAGAGTTATTAACGTGGATCCAAAAAGTTTGAATAAAGTTGAAAATATTGAAGAATTGATTAATATTTATGATAGGGGAAATTTTCTAAATAATTTAAAAGAAAGGTTGATTTGTACTAAATACCCAACCTTTTAAGAAGTAATGGATTAATTTGTACTTTTGTTATCGTTCTAGTACCTATCTTAGTAGTTACAGTCTGTTGATTGGAAGATGAAACTGACGACGATGTGAATCTAGACTTCAAAATTGAAGAAGCTGCATGTTTACTTAATGGTACTTCCAAATCTGCTAGTAGTTTATAGTTTGAAATGTATTCATGCGTATTGAATGCATGTTTTAGTGGTGTATGTGCTTCAATCGTTAAATGAATGAATTTTTTGAAAATTGGATGCATACGCAGTTGAACTTGTTGCCTTGTACTTTGTAACAAATTTTTTTGGAATTTAATCTTAGATTCAACTTTCTTCAATTTAAGATTCAATTCTTGTTCTTCTTCTTCATTATAATATAATTTTGTACGTTTTTTAATAATTTTTTTATCTTTTGGTCTCTCTCCAATAACCTCATTTGATAATGTCTCGAAAGACCGCAGATCCGAGATGAGGTTAATTAGTGCAGGCATTGAATGACATATCGACGTATTCAATGCACCTACTATTTTTGTGCTTTGTTCTTGATTCAGCCGATCAAAGTCGTCCTGTACATCATCAATTCCTTGCTTTGTGAATTTATACCTCTTTGATCTTGTTGAACGGAACCCTTGAGATACAAAAAGTTCATCCTCTTTTGTATTATGAACAAGGGTGGAATCGTATTTCACTTTGGTTGCATTATAACCATAATCTTCATTTGCAAATTGGACCTTATGAGAAGCTCCAAAGAGCATCGTGTGGTTTTTTTTTTGGAGTTGGGAGTTGGGGGAGGAAGTCTTTTGACGTGGGTTTTTTGAGATATGGACCCAAGTCTTGTTGCAGCGAAATCAGGGGATTCAATCTCTTGATATGCAGTGTTGCATGCCTTGTGCTAGTTAATGTTCTCTCAAAGCCTGTTTATGTTGGGTAGGCTGCCTTCTCTGATGTTTAGAAAAAATAAAAAACTTGGCGATCGTGGGGGGTTCGTTTGATGTGCAAATGTGCATCTGTTGGGTATTTTGATCTACGGTCTAACATGCCTATAGGCTAGGCGCGGCCCATCTAGAATCGCGGGAGGTTTCAAATACCCCATAGATGGGGGTAGAAAGCAGGAAGAATTGATACTATGAAAGAATTATATTGTCGATACTTCTATAACATTTAAGGAAAAGAAAATCTTAAAAAAAATGGCTTCTTTAATCTTTTTAAGTGAATCTTTCCCTTTAAAAAGCGTGCATCATTCCGGTATGAAACACGGCCCGGCTCGTAAATTGGAAGTTCACTAAAGCAGTCTTCCCCTTGCAACCAGGTTCACTGCCAGGGGCTGGCCTGAACTGTATGTTCAGTGCGTACTAGTGCAGGTGATGGCCGCTGCCATTCTTCGGTGCGCCTGCCTCTCCATCTTTCGGTTGTAAAAATGAGATCTAAACCAGATCTCATATATACAGAGCCACCCCCCCCCTGCCACTGGAGGTCCTGCAGTGTATTTGAACTGTTTCTTCTTGGTTCCCCTATCTTGTGTTGTTTTTTGTTGTTGTTCTATATACGATGCCTAACCGAAAGCCCAAGACCTCTTACTCATGTGCCCCTTGCAAGAGACTCAAGATCAAGTGTGATCACAACGTCCCATGTTCCTCATGTATCCGTAATGCTAGGAAAGAAGAATGTCTTCTTGCTCCAGCAAAGACTTTAACACAATTCAAAGAACTTATAAGACCAAATGATTCATTTGGAAGAATCACCAAACCAGGGAGCCCCGTTAAACCTCAAGTACTTTTATCTGTGAGGAAGCAGTCCAAGAGTAGCTCAATATCTTCTATCTCATCATTTGAAGGTCAATTTAGCTCTCCAGAAGAGATTTCACCTTTGAAATCCCTTCCTGAAACGGGTTCTTCATCAACTAAAGATAATACAGTACTCATGGAAGAAGTTGTAAAAGATCAATCTGGAAAAATCGATGTACTATCACAACATAACTCTTATTTGTCTACTCAAAATGCAGAATTGTTAAGGCAGGTTGGTTTCTATTTCCATGCTGCTTCCCGTCCCGGTATCCAAGATTTTGGACTCCCACACTTGGAAGGTGATAGATTGTTACATTTAAAGAAAATGATGGTTGATATATTACCTGTTCGAAACATTGGTGCTATCCTTAAAAAGCACTTCTTTGTCTGTGTTTCATACCTAAATGATATTGTGGATTCATCTGATTTTGAAAGAGACTACGAGAAAATGTGGAGTTGTATCGTCAATGAACGTATAATCAACATTGATCTTTCATTTCTCTCTTTGGTATTTATGGTACTCACTCTTGCTCTTCGTACAGCTCCTAGAGAACTTTTACTCAGTAATGATGGATTACTTAGACAATGGGGATCTCCACAGTCACTAGAAACAACATGTTCACAATGGTTCAGAGCTTCCAGACAGATATTGGCATTTTATAAACTACCGAGTTTATCAAGGTGTCAAGTATTTGCACTTCAAACAAGCTATTGCCACTTTATCGATGACTATGACACATTGGATGAATTATTGCCGCAGGCGGTATATGATGCCAAAAAGGTCAAATTGAATGATCCATTACACAATAAGTCGGAATTGGGAAAATCCATATGGTGGAACTTGTGCTATATTGACAATCTAAGGGCACTGGATTCTCACAACACTCCTCTTTTAATGTCTTGCCACTCTCGTGTCGAACTCCCAACAAAGTTGATGTATCTTAAGTACAGGGCACAAATTGCCAAAACTTTAAGTACTTTGTACAACTTTGATTTTCCTTCAATGACGTTTCAGTCCAAACTACAAGCTGTTGTCTCGATTGATCAGCAGATTGCAGCTATTGCCTCTCAAATTCCACAAGCAACAGGAAAAGTTTCACGTTTTCAGCGGACTGCATTGTATACTGAGATTTGTGTTCACAGATACAGATTGTATGAGTCTTTCCTTTCTCAAGATATTCCAATAGCATCAGCAGTTTGTACGCAATTGACAATTGCAGCTTTTGATTCATATAATGATCTGAAGCAGTTTTACATTGTCTCCCAGGATCCATTGTATATCATTCTTTCGCCTTTACTTGTCCGTTTAGCTGTCATGTCGTCTGTGTTCCTCATAAGACACAGCAGGTTGAACCTCGCAGATATCGACATCATCAAGTCAAACATCCATACTCTACAAAATGACTTGGTGGCCATGGAGTGTTATTCTCCATTGCCTGTGGTTGCTCTAGGTATTCAAGGAATGCAATATTTGGGATCTGTCAAGCTTCAAGAGCGTCGTCGAAGTTCTGATTCGCTAAAAATGAGGCTCAATTCAATCATAAACACTCCGGAACATGTGACACTATGTACCGTTCCTTTAAGTATGATGAATGAAAGTTTAAGATTGGCACAAGAATCTCAAAACGTTGAGCCCACTCATGAGAGGGAAAAAATTGAGGAGGAAGTCCAAGGGCGCTGGGGAGCCCTATACGAAGATTACTGCGCTTATATTCGCTGAATATTAATATCTTATGACTCCCGTGATTTTAGTTCTAATTGTTTAGGTATTTGGTTTTTCCAACATGTGTTTTTAATGGGGTATAATGGACTTTGGTTAAGATCGGACACTCGAGAATTAATCCTTGAAGTGATGTAGAGCTATTAACATCAAAAACACGACAATCATACATTTAAACATTTCTCTTGCTATTAGAAGATAATGCAAGATAAAGTAGGAAATGAAAGATTAATGAGGGAGCCCCTAGATCTCGATAGTTACCAAAAAAAAAAAGTTCGGAAGCCGACACCCGCGAAAAAACCGGTGGTCGTAGGCAGAGAAGCGTCCGAGAAGAGAGGTGTCGGGTTTTCAAAACCCTTTGGCCTTCGACTTCGCTGCCCATAGAGCCCAATCGTCCTCTCTGTGGTGCTCAGAATCTTTTTTCCAATGCTTGTGAAACAGGTTCAGCGGACATTTAGGCGCCACCAGTCAACTCAGGTGCGGTTCCGAGAGACAATGTCTTCCATAGCATCCCAGGTTATGATTCTCACGGCACCGGCATCACAGACCCCACAACCAGTATTCAAAGGTGTTACACTCTCTAGTGTAAGTTCACTTTCGATCAATCCAGACCCACTACTCCAGTTTAACCTCATGAAGCCATCATTGACCTCAAGCTATCTTCATGCCTATGAGAAGTTTGCCCTCCACGTTCTCAGCCCGTCCCAGTACTCATGTGACCTTGCAAGACTCTTTGCCCGTAATAGGCATTTTGACGAAAAAACCAAAGAATGGGTCCCATTTGAGCCTTTCAGACATCTTGGTGAAAGGGAATTTGAAATGTATAATGGTGTTGAAGGATGTTCCTTACCTATTTTGACCCAGGTTGAAAGAGTCATGATATGTTCCAAAGTTAAGACATTAAACGTCCAAGATCATGAGATTTGGATTGCAAAAGTAGAAGAAGTAATTGAAAGACATCAAGGTGAGAAAACAGGTGGGCTTTTGAACTTTAATAGAAAGTTCCACATGGTTGGTGAAGATCTGCATAAGTCAACTAAAACTGAATGAGTTATAGAACATTCTAATGATGCATATTTAATACACATTTATGAGATTACGATTTACCTGTCATTACTATTTAATGTAGCTCATATAATACTTTTTTTTATCAAGTTTTTTTGATGGAATCTGCTGCTCTCTTTCCGAAAACAACACACTCCAACAAGGAGTTGCCTCCCAATCTATTTTGACCGTGAACACCTCCAGAAACCTCTCCAGCGGCGTACAATCCGTCAATTAATTTACCATCTTTAGCAATCACTTGGCCATTTTCGTTAATTTTGGCACCACCCATTGTGAAATGCACAACAGGTGTCACCTCACCAATGTAAAGAGGAGTTTCTATCGTAATATTATGGAAAGCATGTGCCTTATGCTCACGAGGGAAGTCATGATCTTCAACATTGCTATAATCAGTGAGAACAATCACAGCATGTTGGGCCAGGTTTGGGAACTTTTTTGACAAAGACACTTTTTCTATTAAATTCATCTTCATGTAGAATTCAATTTGAAATTTAAACTCCTGGAACATATCCTCGCTTAAGATTAGATATGCACGTTGTCCATCTTGTTTCAAGATTTCCTCTGACACCTGATCTCTAGTGGTGAGCTCATTGACAAATCTGTTCATATCTTTGTTCAATAGTACACCTCCAACACCTCTTAGTGACTCTGCAGCAAGAAATTTCCAGTTATTATCTGGGTCATCCTGTTTGATAAATCCGGTTGGATGGATTTGTACTTGTTCCATATCAACAAGTTGAGCTCCAACCTCTTCAAGAATTTCATGGCCTTCACCAAGTGTTTGATTTCCATTTGTTGTAGGAAGTGAAACAAAATCTGGTTTATACTTCTGCAACAGCTTTTTAGAGAATCCAAACCCACCTGTAGCCATGATAACATTGTTGGTATCAATGGTCTTCTCTTTCCCGCTTGTAAGATCGATATAAGTAACACCACTAACTTTGTGATCCTTAACATCAAGTCCAACAAGTTTGGAGCTCATCCTAGCTTGGAAACCATTCATCCCTTCCACTTTTTTCTTCAACTTGGAAATTATTTCAAACCCAGGAGGTATTCCGTCAGATCTATGTGTTCTACTTTCTGAATGGCCTCCAAGTCTATTGATGATATTCAGACCAACCCCAATATCCTGTTGAAGCCAAGCAATGGCACTTTTCGAGTCATTAGTGAGTGCAATTTGTAAGTATTTATCACCAAGTCTACCACCAGATTTAGATGTGTCATTAAAGAAACCTTCAACACTGTCCTCGATCCCGAGAGATTTTTGAGTCTGTGTGAAAGCACCATTGATTCCCGAAGAGGCCTTGATAGAATTTCCTCCAAACTTTTCAGTCTTTTCCAGTAATATAACTGGTATCTGTCTTTGTAACAGATTGTATGCCGAAGTCAGTCCAGCAAGTCCAGAGCCGACAACGACAACAGGCTGCATGATTAAAGTCTCTTTTTCTGTAATACTGTTCCAAATTATAGCAGCTATCAAGACAATAGCAGTAATATTAACAAAATTTCTTAAGCTCATTTCCAATTGCTACATCCTTAGTTGAATGCATTATGGATCCTTCATTATATAAGAGAGAAAAAAAAGCATAAGGTGGTCCTTCATCAACCCATTAACACGCATGCATGTGGGCTGATCGGGTGAACCTTCGCACCTGCCACACCTCCCCACAAACACCCAAACACCTAGATAATCACACCCGAACACCTGGATACACCGCCCCCAATTGAAATTTCCTGATAATGAATTGGCCCTTTGTGTGGTGGGCTTGGGGCCTAGAAACACGGCTCCAAAGCACCGCAAAACATCATGTCCAAAGCACTCAAGCGTTCAATCAAGAATGTTGTCTCTGGATATTCATCCTCTCAAGTCGCAGTGAGAAATGGTAAGTTGGTTGTTGATTAATTGGGGGGGGGGGGCTTCCGTGGCTGATCTCGGTGCCTAACATACAGCCAAAGCCGATACACCTGGTTGCAATTCTAATGGTCCTATCAGCCCCCCACCCCACCGATATCAATTGAGTAATTGAGTACTAACATGTTCTTTTAGCCACTTCAAATGAAGCATATGGACCTTCCACTAGTGAGATGGAGGATCTAGCAGACCTTACATATGAACAGTAAGTACGATAGCTTATCAAGTGTTGTGATATGTACTAACCGATTCTATCAGCTCTGAATTTTTGGATATTATGGATATGATTGATAAGCGTCTAAATGATAAAGGAAAGAATTGGCGTCATGTTGCTAAGGCCTTGACGGTTTTGGACTTCCTTGTCCGTTGTGGTTCTGAGAATGTTGTTCGTTGGTCTAGAGATAATTTATACATCATTAAGACACTCCGTGAATTCCAGTTTGTCGATGAAGAAGGACATGACCAAGGATCCATCATTAGAGTAAAGGCTAAAGAACTTACCTCTCTGCTTAGAGACGATGAAAGATTGACAATGGAAAGAGAGTTACGTACCGCCAACAGAAGAAAGGGTAGACGTAACAACAGAGATAGCGATGACGAAACAGAGGAAGAGAGGGCAATGAGAGAGGCTCTTGAAGAGAGTAAGAGAACAGCAGAGGAAGAAGAGAGAAGAAGAAGAGGCATTAATGGTGACGATGATGGTCTCGAAGAGGCTCTTAGACTGAGTCGTGAAGAAGAAGAGGCAAGAAGACTGAGAGAGCAAAACGGAAACTTATTAGACCTCAATGACGCTCCACAACCAGTTATGCAGTATGATATCTGGGGTAACCCAATCTATCCTGGACAGCAGGATGCTTACCTTCTTCAACAACAGCAACAACAGCAGGCCCTGTTGGCCCAGCAGCAAATGGAAGCACAACAGGCCTACATGCAGCAACTTCAACAGCAGGCGCTTCTTGAACAGCAACAACAAGAGTACCTCCAGCAACAGTATATGCAACAGCAATACTTGGCTCAGCAGCAGCAGCAGCAGCAGTATCTTCAGCAACAACAGCTTTATGCTCAGCAGCAGCAGATGCTTCAATCTGGTTCCAACAATCCATTTGCTGTAAGCTCTCAACCAGAGCCAGAACCTCAGCCTATCCAACAACAGCAAGAGTTACCAAAACCACAGGTACAGCAGCAGCCACTTGCTAGAATTCCAACAGGATCTCAGAAGAAAAATGAACAATTCTCTGAATTGAACCAACTTCTCGCACAAGGTACCGGTATCGACACGTTTGGTAATGAAGGTGCCACAAGAATCCCAGCTCAATACACTAAAACTTCACAGTTCCTGAACTCATCAGGTACTGGTATTGGTCAGACCCAGCACAGCATTGGAAACCCATTCTTGAAGCAGCAGTATACTGGTGTTGCATCCACTGGTATTGTTCCGGCTCAAACGGGCTACGGATTTGGTAACCAGACTACCCAGGCTGGTTCTTCCCGTGGTAACGATCAGAGCTTGATTGATATCTGAGTTTTCTTTCCTGCTGTATTCCTTTGTCTGTCTTTTTTGTACTATTTAGAAATTGAATCTTCGTATTTAACTTTTGTTTAATGTAAATCTACACATTGTACACTGATCGGATGTCTATGTTCGTCATCATATGCTTTAATCTAATGGAAAAATCTAACACTTCAAGAGCATCTTGTAAACTTGGTTATCAGATTCATCAACGTAACGGTATCCAGTACTCTCCAAGAACTCCTGGAATCTCTCACAATCCTGAGGTGGAACGTCGAAACCTGCAAGAACTTTACCCATGTCAGAACCGTGGTTTCTGTAGTGGAACAATGTAAGGTTCCACTTACCCTTAAGCTGATCAAGGAAACGAGTCAATGCACCTGGCTTTTCTGGGAATTCGAAACTGTAAATGTGCTCATTAGGCAAATCAACAGATCCTCCAACCAAGTAACGACCATGTGATTTAGCCATTTCATTCTGAGAGATATCGGTTGCAGAGAATCCAATTTCTTCCAATGAGTTGACAACCTGTGCAACTTCTTTCTTACGGTCGACAACAGAGAAAGATGTGTAGATGAAGGCCTTGCCGTTGTGGGAGGTGGTGTAACGATAGGAAAACTCGGTAACAGTGCGAGGGTGGATAATGTTTTGAAGCTGAAGGAAAGAACCTGGAGTATCTGGAATGGTAATGAGCATGAACACTTCCTTGCCTTCACCAAGAACAGCACGTTCTGAGACAAATCTGAGACGGTCAAAGTTCATGTTGGCACCAGAGAGAACTGGGATATAGGTGGCCTTGGAGTGATCAATTTCTGGGTGGTCTTCAATATAACGCTTCATACCGGCAACAGTCATGGCACCCGAAGGTTCGACGATGGAACGGGTGTCTTCAAAGACATCCTTAATAGCAGCACAGATTTCATCGGTGTCAACACGGACAACTTCGTCCACAACATCCTGACAAACCTTGAAAGTCTCTTCACCAACAATCTTGACAGCGGTACCATCGGCAAAGGCGCCCACACTTGGTAATGTGACTCTTTCGTTCTTTTCAAGAGACTGGTAAAGTGCATCAGCATCATGAGTCTCTACACCAATAATTTTGACGTGTGGTGCAATTCTCTTCAAGTAAGAACCGATACCAGCGATCAAACCACCACCACCAACTGCACAGAAAACAGCGCTGATTTTCTCACCATTTGTTTGTCTGAGTAATTCCATGGCAATAGTACCTTGACCGGCAATAACGTAAGGGTGATCAAATGGAGGAATATTTGTCATTCCAGTTTCCTCTGCCAGACGTGTACATTCTGATTTTGCAGAATCAAAGTCCTCACCGTAAAGGACAACTTGTGCACCAAGACGAGAAACGTTCTGGTACTTAATGGACGGCGTAGCGACAGGCATGACAATAGTTGCTGGAATTCCCAAGTTCTTCGCACTGAAAGCCACACCTTGTGCGTGGTTACCAGCAGAGCAAGCAATAACACCCTTTGAACGCTGATGTGAATCAAGTTTGGCGATCATGTTGTAAGCACCACGCAACTTGAAGGAAAACACTGGGAGAAGATCTTCTCTTTTCAAATAAACACAAGATCCAGTCTTGTGTGACAGAGATACGGCATTAGAAAGTGGGGATTCTTCGATGACATCGTAAACTCTGGATGTGAGGATCAACCTCACGTAATCTGGTGATCCATTAGCTAAAAGGTCCTGCTTCTGAAGGTCTGGGTAAAGTGATGCCTCTTGCTTAACAGTTGCGGAAACAGAGAACTGACGGCACAATGGGAGTGCTTGCACCAAGGATGATAGTGTCCTAGTTTTGGTAAATGTGGACATCTCTCTTGAAGGTCTTATGAAGAGAGAATGACTTCTTGGATTACCAACTAATCATATAATGAGATGATGACTCCGACGTGAAAAATCTCAATTCGCGGAGCTTATTTTTTTTTTTTTTTTTCTGTGTTCGATGAGCGCGGGGGGGGAAGCGATCAAGAGCAAGAATTTGAAGCTTTTCATCTATTAAATTTTGTTTTCTCTCTTACTACAAAAGTGTGGAAAAAATCATCGCATGTGTTGTTTTTAAAGTTCGTTAATAATAAATCAATTATTCAATTGAGTTAAGCAGAGAGAGCAGCAATGGCCTTCTCAGCGGTAGAGGCAGCAGAGGCTGGGTTGACACCAGAGACAATTCTACCATCAACGACGGTGAAGTCTTCCCATTCGGATGGTGGAGCAACAAAGACACCACCAATAGAAGCGATAAGCTCCTCATTGGTCTTCAAGTTGTACTTCTCCAATGTGGCGTTCAAACCGATTTGACCTTCAGCGGCAGCGACAAAGCAGGTAACGTTCTTACCCTTGATGAGCTCTGGCAAACCGGCAAAGATGGCTGGACCGTGACAGACGGCAGAGACAACACCACCGTTAGCGTAGATCTTTCTGGCAATATCCTGCAAAGCCTTAGCAGTTGGGAAATCGAACAAAGTTGCGTGACCACCAGCAGCGTAGAAAATAGAATAGTCATCAGCATTGATATCCTTAGCAGCCTTAACATTCTTCAAATATTTGTGAATTTCAGCATCCTTATCGTTGTACTCTTTCAAGTCCTCCTCAGAGATGAACATTGGGGCAACAAGAGAGTGTTCATCGATACCATAAGTACCATCCTCAGAGACGAATTGAACCTCAAAACCACCCTTCTTGAAAGCGTGGAAAGAGTGGGCAGCCTCAGACCAGTAAACACCAGTCTTGGTACCATCCTCGTAGAATTGGTCAAAGTAAGAGGTCAAAACGATAAGAGCAGTTTTTGGAAGAGCCATTGTGTGTAATATGTAATTGTGTTTGGTATATAGACTTCTTTCAAAAATTAGCAAGGAAGAGTGGGAGCAAGGATTCCTTTTATAGTCCACAGTTTGGGTTTTGGCACAAAACGTTGTGCGTGCCCTAACCGAAACTCGGCCATAACGCCGCCGCGCACGGAATTGCTTTTTTTTTTTAGCCCTTTGCCCTTGGATCTGCTCCCCGCCAGGGGATCCCCAGATATTATCCCTTTTGTTGTTTTGAGTTTTTGGTAATTAAATGATGTATTGAATGATTTTGATTTATCAATTTGATTTAATAGTTCGAATTATATAACTTTCAATTGAAAAAAAAGAGAATGTTCTATTTCAGACAAGGGCCAGCCCGAGCCCTTTTTTTTTTTTTTTTTAGTTGGTGGGCCATTTTACGCCAGATTCCCCGTAAACTCGGTCCATCACGGTGGCGTTCCAAGAGAATCGTACTATAAAGAAGGCACTTCGCTGTTTGTTTTTTTCAGTTTTGAGGTACCTCATTAATGACGCTACCACAGCGGAGGAAAAAGATAAAAAAAAAAAAAAATAGAGAGAGAGAGAACGTTTTGAGCTTTTACTTAAAAAGTTAAATTGAAATAATTCGTTCTCGAATATTGAATTAATTAACTTAATACTTTATATTTCTATTTATTTCTATTGTAGAGTCCCTAAATAAGCTCTGTTGTTTTTATATTTTACCCGTTGTCATTTCAATCTCAAAGACAAATTTCCGAGTTTTTCTCGCAAAAATTTCTTGCCTGAACCGACATCCCCTGGGGGGTTTCCCACCGACAGACAGGTTTCCGCACGCAGGCTATAAGGGGCGGTCCAATGCATGGTCCAATGGCTGACAAATACTTTTCAGTAAAGGCATATGCGTTCTTTTATAAACTTAGGATTAATAATGTAAGAGCCGGATAACCGCTCCATTAGGCTGTTCAAATGGATCGGCAAATCGTAAGCTGTGCGTCTCGTACAATTGACTCGCACTTTCAGCCCCCAACGAATTTTTTGTCTAAGCGGATGCGCACCGAAATATTTCCGCAGTTGAAGACATTTAGAGCTCAGCATAGTATTATCAATAGCTAATATATATATAATATAGTTTCGACTAATCGACATAAATTTAACATATATCATGCATTTTAATTAATAATATCATTATATATTTAATATTATATAATATTGTTTAACCACGTCTATAAGAGCTATAATACATTTTCAAAATCATAGATTTAATAAACGAAATTGTAAATTTATAAGGCAGAATTTATAGATATCTTGGAATATAAGATTTTTAAGACCACTAACTTGGAAGTACAGCCAAAAATATGATATCTCACTGTCAAATTTATCCTAAGATGAGTTTTATTAGCACTTATTTGAATTAAATGGTATGGATATCTTATACGGTGGTGTACGGGTGTCT
Organism: Petasospora bimundalis; assembly: GCA_030569745.1. Taxonomy (NCBI): domain Eukaryota; kingdom Fungi; phylum Ascomycota; class Saccharomycetes; order Phaffomycetales; family Wickerhamomycetaceae; genus Petasospora; species Petasospora bimundalis. Next base: position 249,384 of record JAJMLR010000015.1, read on the forward strand.
TTTGCCTTCAGCTTATTGTGCGGGGGGATGCGGGTCGATGGGGGGGGGGGGCAGTCTTAAGAACCAGAGATGATCTTTGACCAAGAAAAATCATAAAATTCAACTAATTGTATTATTGAAGTTAACTAATTTGTTATAAAATGCCCTTTCAAAAGTTCCGTTTACAATTTTTCTTGAAGTTTCACTGGCTTTTTTACCCAAAAGGGAGGAGATAAGCGGAGCAAAGGAATCTGTGTGAAAATAAAGACAATTCCAGTGCGGAGGAGAGAAGAGCCACTATCAACGACTTTGTTGTCAATTGAAAGAAACGTAAAAATGCCTAAAACGGAGGACATTGAGCTTGAAGAGCAACTTCTACCTTCGCCAAATTTCGGATCCGAAGCGTCTCCTTTGGGCAGCTTGGAAGAATCACCTCTTCCTCTTCCTCGTACAATTACACATAAAGGTCATGAGATCTATATTGATTTTCTTGATTGGAGACATTCAAAGCTTTTAAGAATTCAAATAATTCTTTGCTTTTCAATATTTATTGTCATGGGATTGGCAGATCAGACGGTGGGGACGTTACTTCCTTTTTTAGTTGAACATTACAAAACTACAGAGACTGCGGTAAGTGTGGTATTTATGCTCCAATTCTCGGGTTATTCAATTGCTGCTTTGTGTAATGATGCCTTACATGTAAAGTTTGGAAGAAAGGGAACTTTGATTTGTTCAATGGCTTGTTTATTTGTTCCATTTACAATTATTTCATTAACAGACAATTTACCTATATTCATTTGTGTTTACTTGGGTTATGGCCTAGGAATCGGATTACTAGATAGTTGTTGTAACGTTTTTTTAAGCTCTGTTGAGAATAATAATGAAATAATGGGTTTATTGCATGGATTCTATGGAGTCGGTTCGGTAATTGCCCCACCTCTGATCAGTTTAATACTTAAACATTGGAATTACAGAGCTTATTACGTCCTGTTATCAATGTTAAGTGGAATTGGTATGATTTCAGTTTTTTTTGTATTTAAACACGAGACTGGATGGAAATATGATTATTTAACAACCAAAGATAAGGATGGATCTGAAGAAAAAATTGGAATACCCGAACTTCTTAAGGATAAATTGATAATTTGCTTTTGTGGTTATCTATTCTTTTATATTGGAGCCGAATTGAGTATAGGATCTTGGTTATTAACATATCTTAGAAAGATTAAAGGAATGCAACAATTAGAGGCCAGTTATGTTGTAAGTTGGTTTTGGATCGGGTTAACATGTGGAAGAATGCTTTTAGGTTTTGTTACTAAAAGATTTAAAAACGAATATAGAGCTAATCTTTGGTATTCCATATGCAGTTTAATGGCTTCTATTTTGTTTATGATATTCTCTTTGGCTTATAAGGGATCTCACTACAGTTTAGTTTCTAAACCATTAGTATTTGTTATGGGAGTATTCATTGGACCGCTTTTCCCCACTGCTGCAATAACGCTAATTGCACTTCTTCCAGTACATTTACAAGTTATTGGATCTGGAATCGTTAACTCTTTAGGAGGAACGGGATCCGCTGTATTACCTTTCCTCGTCGGAGCTGCATCCAGATTGGTAGGCTTCCAATATCTTTTGGTATTTATCGACTTAATAATTCTCGTTTATTGTATATTTTGGTTCTTTGTTCCAAGGGCAACAACGAGAGCAGCTTATGAGTTTTGAAGAAACGCGACGGCCTCGCGTCAAAAAACACGAACAAAAGGAAGCGGACGCGTCAAATTGAAAGCTGTGTTTCTTTGGTTAGGAGAAACAATTGGGAATTATGAACTTTGAAGGTGTTCGTGTACTTTATCTTCCATCTATATCGGCTGACTCGAAGTTAGTAAACCTTCCACATCCTCTCACAGGAGATCTTCACAACTATGTACTCAGTGGAGACACCCTATATGAGCTGCGTGAGGTTGATGGAGACAATCCACACGACAAGGCAAACTATATGAGACCATTGACAGCGAAAGACAATCAGCCTGTCAGATCACTGATTTTGGAGGCCCCACAGAAACAAGGTGTCATTTTAGAGAATGGCTCTTTTATTGTCTCAACAAAGTTTAATCTGGCATATACACTCATAGCTTATTTCACTAGTGAGATGCAAAGGGGCAAGGAATTCACAAGATTCCAATCGGGAGAAGATTTGTTTGATATGATACAAGAAGGAATCACAGGGATTTCAGATCTTCCTGAGCAAATTGTAAAAGAATCTTTGGTAAAGATTTGCGAATCTGTCACAGAAGGGGATGAGGACTTTTACAAATATTCAGACAAAAAATGTATGGAGTACTTAAGTGGCAGGGTTAATTCCATTTCAAATAAATTTCCTCAAAGTATCAAGAACACCATCATTGATCCTATGTTATACCCTGTGGAGCTTGATGTAAAGATCCCTGAAGAAATCTCCCAGCTTGCCATTCAAAAGTTCTCCGTTCACCTTTTGAGTTCATATTTGCCAGAAACCTGTACTCTGAAATTGCTCAAATCATTTGATTTCACTCCTCTAGATAGTTATATTCAAAATTTACAGAAAAAGAAGATAGAGAAAAGAGCTGCAGAAGAAAATCTGGCCGATATGAATAGACTTAACGCAGAGAACAAGAGATCAGCAGGAACACAAGGTAAGGGTGCTCCTGCCAAAAAGAAGGCAGTACCGGCCAAGAAACAAGCACCAAAATTATCGAAGGGCCCACTTGATATGTTATTTAGAAAGAAGTAATTCTGATTTTTATTTAATTCCTTCTACATTTGAAAATTAGAGCGACCGTCAACGAAGAATTTATTTACATCGAGGGATTATGTACATCCTCTTCTTTCTTAGTTCTTAATCGTCTTAACTTCTTCTACCGGGTTACCACTTTTGTTACTCTTCGTCACCTGGTTGTAGATGCCCATACCACCTGCAATGAATGACCCCATGTCATTCAAGCCCGCTGGAATGACCACTGTGTTGGATTCTTTGGCGAGCTTTCCAAACGCTTCAACATAATGCTCAGCAACTTGTAAAGAAACAGCATCATTACCACCCGGTGTCAAGTTGATGGCCTTAGCAATCTCTCTAATACCTTCAGCGGTAGCCCTGGCCTTCAGAAGAATAGCTTCAGCTTCACCATTGGCTTCGTTTATACTCTGAGACTTAACAGCTTCAGAGGCAAGTATCTTGGAAGCCTTGTCACCTTCAGCAATATTTATAGCGGCTTGTCTGTGACCTTCTGAGTCCAAGATCTCAGCTCTCTTTGATCTTTCTGCAGAAACTTGTCTGTGCATGGCTTCCAAAACGTTTTGTGGGGGATGGATGTCCTTGATTTCATAACGTAGACATTTAATACCCCAATCAGAGGCAGCCTCATTGAGAACGGCGGTGATATTATTGTTAAGAGACTGTCTCTCTTTCAAGACATGGTCCAATGTCAATTGACCAATTTCCGATCTCATTGTTGTCTGTGCTAATTGAGAGATTGCATACTCAGCATCTTCCACACCGTAAGATGCCTTGTAGGCATCAACAACCTTGATATATAAGACACCATCCATTTCCAAGGTAACATTGTCTGCAGTGATAGCACTTTGAGAAGGCACCTCAATAGCTGCTTCTTTCAATGATTGAACGTATTGGATCTTATCAAGGAAAGGTAAAAGGATGGCAAGACCTGGTTCGAGAATACGGTGGAACTTACCCATTCTTTCCACAACCCAAGCAGTCTGCTGAGGAACAAAACGAATGACAGTATTGGCAGGTAGCTGATCTTGTTGGAAAAAAGAAACTGGACCTTGGTTTGAAGAGTAGAGTCTGACGCCACCCGTGGTTAGGGCAAATGTTCCTCTAGAAAGAAGCCTTTGTGTAGGCGTTTTGGCAATTGTTCTAAGCATTTTTTTTTTCCTTCACTCAAATTTATCGGTGATAAACAACAAATATGACGAATTCACTGAACTCTTTATTAAGAGGTGGAATAAAGAGATTTATTATGAGTGGCACAAACATCTCGACGTTGCACGAGCTTTTTGGTTTGCGCAATCACCAAATTCGATTCGAGGGGGGGGTTTCAGTGTGGTGTTTGGATGTAAAACCAGAGGAGTGCGCGCACCAGACTGAAAAGCTTTACGAATGGAACGTAAGAAAGGAAATACAATGGAAATGTGTTTATATAGCAGAATCCAAGCAGTTTTTCTTTAAGAAAAATATACTGTGAAAGGAGAGTTTTAGTGTAATAATTTTTCCCCCGGCTCAACAGATATTCATAAATACTGTGAGATTCCAGGACATCCACGCATCATTAATAAGGAATCATGGCCAAGGGCATTGAAGTATCTACCAACGAACGAGAGTTCGTTCTCGAAGCTTTAAAGCAGGGAATACGAACAGATGGACGTAAACTTGATGAATTCCGTCCTGTGGAGATTGTATTAGAGAATGAGTATGGTTTTGTGGAGGTAAAAATGGGTAAGACTAGAGTCGTGTGTCGAATTTCTGCTGAGATTGTGGCTCCTTTCGAAGACCGTCCATTTGAGGGATTGTTCCATGTGTCTACAGAGATCAGTCCTATGGCTTCTGCTATGTTTGAAAATGGACGTCAGTCGGATGACGAATTACTCATCTCCAGAGCCATCGAGAAAGCTGTGAGGAGATCTGGTGCTCTAGATTTAGAGAGTCTTTGTATCATTGCAGGAAGTAAATGTTGGGCCATTAGAGCCGACATTCATTTCCTTGATTATGATGGTGGATTTATTGATGCCAGTTGTATTGCTGTGATGACAGGTTTGCAGCATTTCAAGAAAAATGACGTTACAGTCTCTGGAGAACAAGTGATTGTACATTCTTTTGAAGAAAGAGAACCTGTGGAACTCAGTGTTCTACATGTTCCAATTTGTGTGTCATTTGCCTTTTTCAACCCTAATGGTGTGGAGGAAAACATCAAGGGTGAGGCCAATGAGATTTACGTCATTGATGCTAACTTACAGGAGGACTTACTTAATGACGGTATTCTCACTGTGACGATAAATAAGAACAGAGAGATTTGTCAAATTTCCAAGGCCGGTGGTTTGCCAATGGATGCACTTAAGCTTATGGAGTGCTCACAGAAGGCCTACAACATTGCAGAGGCCATTACGAATCAGATCAAAGACTTGTTGGAGAAGGATACACAAAAGAGACGCGCTGGAATTCAATGGAAGGAGCTCAGCGCACAAAATGACAGATAAAGCAAAATTAGATAGAATCAACTGATGCCACTGATAGTAACAACAATTGTAGACAATTTTTTTTAAAAAAAAGGAAAAGGAAAATATGGCGTCATTTTTTTGTTCTTCTTTTTGCGTAGGTTCCTTACATTTTATATGACATTGTTTGTCGCGCGTTAGGCTCGTTTAGTACAAACTTGAGATCAAAAACCCACACCCTTGTTTTCGTTTAAAGTCACCAATTCCCCAATTGGAAGCTAAAGGAAACGAAATATCTTTAACCACTGACATAATATGGGTGTGATAAGGACAGTTTTATTGTTGGTGGTTTTTGTTGCTGTTGCTGCTTTCATTTACAAGAAATATCTTGAATCACAGAGGGACATCCATGAGTTGGCCCTGAACCAACAGGCTAACATCGCCAGTATAAGAAAAGAAGACGAAACTGCCGTTTACAGAAACAATCAGACACCACATGGCCTTCCTCTTTTGACAGGACTTCAAATAAGACAGGGATTCCGTCTTAGGAATGGTAATCTAAGAGACATTTGGTCTGTGGTGATGAGCCAGAAGCAGAGTGGAGACCGTTTCGTTTTCCATGACAAGGGCAAAAAAATTACTTGTGATGCTTATAACTTAAATGCTATCTACAAAAGACTGATTCAATTTTTCACTCATAATGACTGCTATAATATTGGAATTGCTATACCGGTGAACACATATCATGGATTCGTTACCTCCATGGCGTGTTGGACACACGGCCTCACCGTACACACCTTTAACCAGTTACCTCGTTCACAACCAAAGGATATTGACTTACTTGTCGTTTCAAAGTCACAATTGAAACATGCATTGATGTTCAAGTATAGAAGAATCTTGGTTGTTGGGGAGTATGAACCCCAATCTTGCAGTAATCTCGACCAAACGGTTGTCAGCTGGGAAGAACTGGGCTCGCTTGATGAACTGAGTGATAGTGTCTATGATTACCAGTATGATCCCAAGTACGATGAAGGTATTCCACTTGTGGATACACACAACTTTGTGACTACTTCTTATACACATCAAAATTTTGTCAGTGCTGTGGCATCCATCGTGAAATCACTGCCTTTTAAGCATGAATTGACCGAAAAGGACAGATTATTGATAGGTTATCCTGGATCAACAATCAATTATTGGCCGAAGGCCTTTGCCACTCTCCTTTTTGGAGGAAGCGTGGTATTTGGTTCCACTTTAGATGTGACGTTTAAGGATGCCATCACCACTTACAAACCTACAATATTATCAGTTGATGTGAGCGCAGGTAGAGAGCTCCTGGCGCCACAAAAGAGCAGGGGATTCATTAACTCCATGAAGACCGAGAGAGTAATGCACTTACTATCTGAAGGAATCTTCTCTGATTCCGCTATGGATCCAGCGTTCTTGCAGTTAAGGCTCATTTATCTTGGTGATGATGGAACGTTGCCTCGAACAGCAAGACTTTCGAGCACCGAACTCACGACCATACGAGCAAACTGTGGGTCCCGGATGATTTGTGAAAGATTCCTTGCAGGAATTATGGGGGCTGTCCTTGCTACTAATTTCTTTGACTATAGGGTCTTCAGTAACGTAAAACTTACTAATCGTGGTGCCTCGTCTCAATCACTGGAAATCAAACTGTTCAAACACAAAGACTTCAATATAGATAAGAGACATGGTGAACTATGTATCAGAGGCTTCACAATTGGTAAACCTACAGGTGCAGAGCTAGAAAAAGCTATCAACAAAGGAGAACGTGTTGGTTCGGAAGGTTGGATGCCAACAGACATTATCGGAAAGTTTGGTTCTGATGGGTGCTTCTACGAAGATTGATTTTATTTGAATATATCTATCTATATATATACAGCTTTTTTGATCTTAAATATGACTTGTAGCACCGGCCCTTTTGGATGAGATGTCATCCATAAATACTCCCAACAGGTATATGTTAGACAAGAAGAAAAGTGAGGCAGATCCAAGTAGACCAGGGAAAAACGTGTCCTGACCTAAGAATTCAAGATTGTAGGCAAAGTACAACCATAGAGCTTGGGTAGATAACCATAAAACTAGACATAGAGCACCTTCAGTTTTGCGTGTGGTGACGAGAGAAGAGTTTCTTAGGTAGAGAGGAAGGAAAATTAGGAACCAAACGAAATATTGAGAGGTCATGACCTTATTAAAAGTAACAAATGCAAATGTCTGCAGGAATAATGCATCCGTCAGAGACTTTTTGGCAAATATAAGAGGAATCAGAACAGCAGAAATTGAAATTTGGGGAAGGAATGCCCATTTGGAGAGATCTAATATACCAAAGGTAGTTTCTGAGGAATATGAGGACAATGCAGAGCTGAAATAAAGAGAAATATTATAGATAGAGAAGTTGTGACGATGATCTGTACGAATGAAATGGTAAAAGTATGCGCTGTCCAAAAATTCCAATCCATATGTGAAGTACATCAATGCTCCAAGGGAAGTAAATGAAATGAAAGATGCCATACCGAACTTCAGTGTAAAATGGTTGAAAAGGCTCAAAGGATTGCAGACAATCTCACCAGAAGTTTTCCTATCTGCAAGAAATAAAAGAGCAGTAGGTATGTAAATTATGGGATATATCTTGAAATGTACGGCAAGGCCACAGAAAAGACCACTCATAACCGGTTGTCTTTTGAGAAGGAAGTAGATGAAGAGAATGACAAAGACTGTCAATACACTTTCTGAGCTTCCTCTGGTGGATATTGTCACCACCATTGGATTTAATAGCCATATGCAAGATAATATAGATTTCTTGAGTTCTGAGACTTTTGTTAACTCGAGCACTTTGATGATCACAAAACCCGTAATTAGATCACAAACTATGAATACCAGTTTACCAAAGTCGGGCCAGTAAGCATTCGGCACTAGCATCCATGCAAGCAGCGGCGTATACCTGTAAGTTTCTCTGGAATACGGCGAGCCTCCATTATAAACGTATGTTGCAGCATCAGAAAAGACGAGGTAGTCGATGTCTGTGTACGTCACGTCCATGTGTTGGTCTTGATACCTTCCGAACGCAAAGAACGCAGCGCGCAATAAAATAGACGCTAGCAAAACATGAGAGGTAGTAATGGATGGTATAGTGACCCTATTGGAGATTTGACTGGCCATAATATCTGTTCCGGGTATCGCCATACACAATTAGCGGTTGAGTTTGATTAAAACGAAACATTCATTCTTGGTCTATGTTAAAATCTAGAAGATCGCGTCTCGATACAATTTCGCCCGCATCAAGACTCGCTCCGCCATTACTGAACATCTTTTGCTGACAACAACGTCGACCAAACATAATGGACGATATGGAAGAGGTTTATCGCCAGTTTGAGGCGTTTGACTTCAGCACGGTGGACTTCCAGGTGAGTATATTTTGTTCTACAGTTGCGTATGTTATGGAATAACTTGACTGACATTAGTGCAATAGAATGGACTGGAGAACGTCTTCGAGTCTTACCTCGATCATCAGAATCAAGACAAAGATGAAAGAATCCATGAGATCAAAACAGAAATACCCTCCCAAGAGAAAGATCGCCTTTCTATGCAAGCTAAAACATTCTATTTCTGCAAGGCCACGGGGAACATTATGAACATCGAAGATTATGAGGATTGGAAGCAAAAACAGATTCAGAGAGAACAAGAGACCATGAAGCCAGTGCCTGCTTCAGGGGAGCCAGAGTACTCGAGTAACTACAACGAGCTTGTGGAGCTCATTCTTGCTGGAAGAGAGAATGAAATTCCTGGTATCAAACAGATCCCAGACCGCGTACTAGAGGGTCAAAGCAGTCAAAACATTGTAAAGACTAGGAAGAAGCCCTGGGAGGTTGTTACTCAGGAGACTGATGCGGTTGTAGAAGGTGAGTCAAATGAGGGAATGGTATTGGTTGACGAAAGGGTTGAGGATGTAAAGGAAAAAGAAGAAGAAACAATTGAAGCGATACGCCCATAATGCAATCTTTTTATTTATTTTATTTTGATATTTTACTTTCAGAATATATATCAATGGATGCAGAGATTTGTATGATTTATGCAAACTTAATGAAATCTTGTAGACAGACATTTCCAGAAAATACTATGAGTGTCATTCAGATGCACCAGAAGCCCTTAGAACAGCTTCGAAAGCGGCAAGAGCTGCTGCATTGGCAGGGAAGGATCTAAGGATTGAGGGGACGAAGCCTTTGGTGAAACCTCTCCATCCTTTCATCTGATATATTTCTTTTGCAGCATCTTTCCAGCTCTTCATTGAACCATTAAACTTGTCCTCAGCCAACAAATACGACTTTACAACATCTGATGGGTATGCTGTAACCCAGAAACAACTGGCACTTAATCCACCAGCCCAAAAATTGATACTAAAGTCGCTCATCTTAGTGTTCTCTTTCATGGCTCTAGTAATAAGCTCATAAGAGCCCCACCAGGTGATAAAGTTTGTTCTGAATATGAGGGTCGATATAAGACCCTTGTACAGACCGTTGATTCCCAGACCCGATGTCTTATAAACGTCCTTGATAACACTAATTGGCCCACTGTACCTGTTGTTCGTAGCACTATATTGTACTTGAAGTTTCACCTTTGCCAACTCAACTGGAGCAGCAATGAATGACACGGTCCAGCCGGCCAAAACACCCGCAAAAACGTGACCCTTGAGATCCATTCTTTCCTCATTTTCATAAAAGTTGCGCTTGATTATTCTGCGGTAGTTGTGAAGGGACCCAAGCATGACAGAATCCATCAAGATCCATCCAAATAGAGGTGGAGTGAAACCAAGGTAGAAACCTCGAACACCTTGTGATTTCAAGGTCTTATAACAACAATCCAATGGACCCTTGAAGCGAGTCGAGTCTGTCTGCAAGCGCACCTTAATCGTGTCGAATGGGTGGCCGACAGCGTTCTTTGCAATACCAGAGAAAACACCGGCAACAAAACCAATGTAGCCTCCTGGTGCTTGAGTTTTCTTCTGATCTTTCACCTCCTCAGACATAACGATGATCTTTCAACAAGAGGAAGACGCAGATGATCAAAGTGCGTCCGCTCTGTAAATGAAGAAGCTTCAAGCTCGATTCGATCGACATTTGAAGGAAAAAAACCCCCACACACGCACGCATCAGACAAAACCGGCGCGATTTATTGACCCCATAGATACGCTAATTACTTCTAGTGTCCATTAGCGAATGTAACTTAGAAAATCATGATAAGACCCTACTTATGCAACAAGGTCAACTAGGGGCATAACTAATTAGTTCAGCAGCCCTTCAGGTCTCCACCTGACGTATGTGTCACGCACGAGATTGGTGACTTAGCGAATAAAGCAAGTTGTCATAGGGAAGTTTGTAAGCTTTGAAACACAGTAGAACGATTTTAGTCTCCTTAAAGGCAACTTCAATCGCATGGTTATGTCGATCTACTTATTATTGTTTGATTTTGTGCTTGGTTAGAGCTCTGGTCTCAAGGACTGATATTGGTTCAGACACACCACCCGCACAACGGTCCCAATTTTTCATCCGCGACTTTATCATCAACTGATGAAGAGAATCATACATCTATCTGTACTAACTGAATTAGTTTGAAAGTAGACACAGGTAACCAACAATTTAGACTTTTCCGTTCAAACCTGCCCCTAATTTCTACCATGTTAACACTTTTTGAGCAATTCACCAAGCTCAGATAACCAACCATTATAGAACGTCGGATTACATAATCAAGCACACACTAATTACGTAATCATATTCCTACACCGTGTTTCTCTTTTGTTCTAACAGAACATCTTTAGGATATATTAAGTAATAAATATTACATACCGGAAATAAGTAGCTTTCCCTCTAAAGGTCTACCAAAAAAAAACACTCCATATTGCCTTATTGTATAGTACCTTTAAAAGAGTAATCTGGTGGATTTCAAAAGTACACAATTTTTGTTTTCCAGTTAGGCCTGAAATTCACTTAATTAAATCACTTAATTAATTCAGCATTAACAGTGTTTATTCGCCTCAGATACAGACTAAAACCCGATAAACCTTTAGTTCCTCAAATCTTTAGGAAATTATATACCACAAATCGAAACATCCCTACAACGTCTCGAGATACACCACTTCCACCAGTACAGCTTACATCCAAAAACTTCAAAAAAGATTCAAATGGAGCAGTATAAATCCGATTTTTTTATAAACCAGTGAAGAATCGGATGCTATAACCACTGTCAGAATCTGTTCACTGTCAAAACTGAGCTCCATAGCACTGTAATAAAATCTTCGATTAACTAGCAGGCATCTGAATTTTATCAGCAAATTTGTTGACTGTGATGCCCAGTTCTCCTCGTTAAAAAGACTTCCTCGCTAACTGAAAAACTTGAATAATAACGCGTCACAGTGGTCGGAGCGCTAGGGCGCGAACCACTGAAAACTGAATAGCTGACTTTCTCGATGTATTTCTAACTTAACAGCGGTTATTTCCACCTCACACTCTAACGCGTTAGATATAAAAAAAGAAAGCGCGGACGCTTCCTCCGCTTGATAAAGCGTCATATCAAACATGATCTAAGGTATTACCCAATTATTAGTTGCTTGTCAGTTACTGTGAATTAGGATGGAATTTTGGATCGTCTAAACTTCTTTATTCAATTCGACAGACGTACTTGTATAGAAAAAAACGGGAGTGGGTGCGGGGATTAACGAAATCAGGCTGGACAGGAATTAAACGCTTTCGATTCGGTTCGCCGAAACTCGGTTGGTAGGCTGACATCTTTATGTCGTTGTGATGAGGAAAGTCAGACATGCACATAAGTGAATTGTTGCATACAGAGGCTTATAGGCTGATAGGGCTGAAGAGGGCTTGTAGGATTAGAAGGCTCCGGCGTTGTCAAGAACTTTGAGTAGAAAGCGTTTAGTTCGAAGTTAGTTTTGGAAACTGAGTATACAACGTTTAGGGTTCTGACAATAGATACCGGTATATTGCGGTAGGTTAGGTTCAGAGAAGGTTATTATTCTATTTCAGAAGGAGAAGAGATAGTGTTTTAATTATAGGATTATCGGTTTGGTCTAATGTGTTATGGTAACGTATGAGATGTAACGGTACTGGTTAACTCGAAGAGCTTGTGGAGGTGCTAGCGTCGTCGGATTGTGATAGGATAGGTCAGTTAAATGATGATGTAGTTGTTAAAATGTGGTAGGGGAGTTTAATAGTAGATCTAGAAGGTGAGGGTATTGGGAGACACAGGTAGGGGAAGAGTGGTGGAGTAAGGAAGGTAAGGTGAAGAGGTCAAAGAAGGATCAATGGTGACAAGTAGTAGCGGCCTTTAGCCAGCGAGGGGAATGTGACAGTGCAGAGTAAATGATTGCTGGTTGTGGAGGGATGCTTAGTCCAAGCTTAGAAAGTGTGTTGATTCGAACTGTTGTTGTGGCTCAAGTCTCTTAGTCTGTAGTCTCATTGAGGTGTGTGTATGTGTGTGTCTACGTTTGATCGCGCTCATCACAGTTGTATAAGGGCATCTTGTAGTTGAGCGTGTAAGGTGCGTTAGGATTATGCAAGCTGTATGATAGTGTTTATCAAAAAGGATGCTGGTTTTGCGGAAACAATGAGATTGTTGTAAACGGCTGCGACGCGACAATAGGACAAAGCTGTATGCAATGTGCAGTGAAGTAAGAGTTGCAACTTCGTTTTGCCCGCAGGAGTCTCTAGAAGAAGATAATGGTGTTGGCGATTTGAGCAAAGTAGAACTTGCTACCAACGGTTCTTAATTTGTTCGTAGGTGGCTGTTAGGCAAGGCGTCCTGCGATGGTGTTTGAAGAAGCGGCGCCGGCTGCTATTTCTGAGATGAAAACCATAGGCTGACTTTAGTTTTCCATGTGTCAAATGGTACTGGAGATACGACGAATGCGAGAGGTAAGTTGGCATTGGCTGCTTGGTGAAGAATGTAATAAATAAGAAGCTGTTGTTGGCACTGTGTGTGGGAAATCAGAGGGCGCAATGAGGAGCGACTGTAGAGCGATCGATAAGCATTTTGCGGCATATTGTAGCGTCTCGGAAATAGGTCCAGTGAAACAAACGAGATAAAGAAACTGATGGGGAGAAAAATCACACAAAGCGCTCTTTTGGTTGGCGGTTGGTGGTTGATGTTTGGTGGAAAGAGCAAGATGCACGTTATTTAGTCTATTAGCCTACAGGAAAGCGCGCGCGCACGAGCCTTTATATATCTTTGTTTTTGTATCACTTGGTTGTTGTATCACCAGGAATAGCCAGCATATTGGTGATAGGATATGACTCCTATTGCTCTGTTTGTATAAATGAGGGGTATACTAGGCTTTATAAGACAGGGACAGCTGCGATGAACCCCTTGCATAAAGGAGATCACCCTAGGGTGATGCCTAAGGCGAGATCTAGGAGGAAGAATGATTTACAGATTGATTAGAGCTTTCAACATATGAAGCTTCAATCGTTCGTGGATATTTTAAGCTTTTGGAAGGTGTTTTATTATCAAGGAAAACTAATAATGGGTAAGCGCACCTCTTAGAGGGGCACCTACCATTGTTATCGTTAATAGCCATTTTGAAATCCAATTACTTAGAGCCATACTTTTTCTTTCCAAAATCAAAGGGAATGTAGCGGTATTTAATCATTTGTTGAATCTGTTTTCTCATTGTGAGCATGAATAACACTATGAAGTACATCAAAAGAATAGGCCAAAAGACTGGAACATCAGTGAAGGAAAATATGGTTAAAAAGATACTGAGGACAGTGGCCACAGTACCACGATGCCAAAATGTGAATTCTGGAAGCCTTCTAATAAATGGTTTGAACTCTGCTGTGTTCTCACCTGCCTCAATTGACTCATCTTGCAACTGTTGTTGGAGGGATGGATCAAACTTTGGTTGAAGGAAGGCCAAAAAGAGGTTAAGAAGGTAGATTCCAAGACCGTAGCATATAATATACCACCCTTGGGAAAGTATGATTCGAGCCATGAACAATACCACAAGAACTGTGAATGCACCCCATCTGTATTTTAAATGTGGAACAGACTTGTCAAGAAGGTGGCGGTAAGTGAGCTTGACGCGTTCGATGTATAGAACAGCTGGATTTGTGCTTTCAGAGAGAGGAATATCGTCCATTGTAATATTATCTGCTATAGTGTATCAAAAGAAACTCAATTGAGTATCACAGAACAGTTCAAAGTCCGTTGAGGGCAAGTTGAGAAAAGGATTCCAAGGAAAATCGAACGTACGTGTTGTCTACTTTTCAATTGATCTTTTTTCTTTAGCGGTCCCGGTGGATCTAAAGGCGCGAATGTATATACTACGCATTCAGATCAAGGCCATATTATGGCGACAAAGTAACCACATCTTTACAAAGTGCCAATTGGACGGGTGGTTCATATTATACAAACTCAGGTTATATGAAGACCTCAGAAGCAATTGAAAAGCTGTGTTATGCTTTGAAAGTAAGTTTATCCTCTACAAAACGGTACTCGAGTAATTATTAACAGAGATCGAATAGACTGTGGGTCTTATCATTCAAGTTAGAGAAGTCAAAAAATACAAGTCCATTTACGGACTATCATATGACTATCTAATTCTATCAGTAAGTTGATCTCATCGAACCTAAAATGCTCTGAGATTACTAACAACGAGACAGCTAGCGGAGACTTTTTCATCTCTTCTAGTTTTCCTATTTTACCAGAAGTCGCCAATGGTGCACAAACAGTACGCCCGACGCTTTCCCTTACATCCAGAAATTTCGCTAGATAGCTTCATTTTCTTAACAGATTTGATATCACTGCTTTTGATTGTTTGCGTTATGATACAATGTCTGAAGTACAGAAACACACGCCACCAGTTCCAGTGCATTTCTTATACAACCATTGCCTTTCTTTCAAGCTCCATATTTGTCGGACTTTGGTTAATCTCCAATATTTCATTGACAAGATACAATGAAATTGGCCACTATGGATTGTATTTTATGGACGTCATAGACTTTATTTGGTTTATAGGGAATTTAAGTTCTGCTGTGAAATGGGCCCCCGTGGTATGTTACGCTGTTCACCTCAATGACAGATTGCAGATACTAACATGATAGCATATAGTTCTCTACTAACTTCGTCGGAATTCATGCCTGCAAGACATTGATAATACCGTCTTTGATTGAGTTTGGAACTTCTGCTGCCATCTCATTACAAAGAGTCCTTAGAGGCACAGAGAAATTCTATGAGTTCCCCCTGGTAAGTATGACACCCACTTTGGACATTCCAGCTATTTACTAACTAGAAACATCAAGAACGAGCAAGGATTTGGAACTTTGATGGTACGTAAACCAAGGATAACAAACCCGATCCTGTATTACTAACACAATGAAACTTAGGGCCATCTCATTCTCACTTCATCGGTTATATACCAGTCTAAAATTTATAGTGGCATCCCTCGGAAACTCCCGCCACTGGCTACCAAAAAGTACGATGAAAACGAGGTCTAATATTAATGATTTATGACTATAAACAGGTCTTTTGTAAGCTAAATATAATACCTCTAAAGCCTTTTACCCAGTAAATTGGTTGCCCAAACAACCTTAGCTGGAATTCTCCTACTCTCGTCCTTGAAATCATCGAGTGTGAGGGGGGAAGAGTAACTCTCAATGTTCTCCAATTCAGACTTCATCTTACTCTTCAATTGCGGATCAGAAGTAATAATAACAGAGTTTGTCTCCAGATCAAAGTTGTACGCTCTTCTTGTATAATTTGATGACCCAATGATGGTAATGCTTGGATCAGATTCGTTTGGAGCGGTGACCCAGAGTCCCTTCGCATGATAAGACCACCCGTTTGGGGTATTTACGATCCCCCTTTTCCACTCTCTCAAAGTGATATCATTTTGTCTCTCTTGTTTGCAGACATCCCTTAAAAACTTCTTCGCCAAGTAAAGATATGCGTCTGGAAGCCATCCGGAAATTCCTTTTGAGTTGTAGAAGCCATTGGCCAATGGTGATGCAGTGATGACAGTCCCTGAAGATTTGGCTGAAATCAGTTGTGACTTTATCTCAGGAAGCATATTGAAATATCCCGCAGTAAACTTCCACTTAATGCTCGAGTTGTCGAGATATTCAAGCAAGCTAAGGACTGCTTTCTTCTCTGTAGAATCATCTTGAGACTTGTTGAAAAGTGGAGTGAATTGTGAGACCGGGTACACATGGGTGAGCTTGGAATCAATAGATGTTTCGCTCTTTTTAAAACGGAGAAGATCATTCAAAATATTTGATGAACCTTTCACAAATTCTTGTATGTTTTTGGTAGGCTCAGGTAGAGGGTTTGATGATGGCCATTTGAGAACAAATTTGGATGCATTGTTAGAAGCAAACAGCTTATAGCTGAGAGATCCAATTGTATTTTGGATTTTGAAATAGTAGTCCGAAAGATCACTCGATTTGAAGAGATAGTACCGATCTTGACGGTCTGTGAAATAATCAGACGAAAGATTGGCACCTGAAAGAATGACTTCCTCATCAAACCCATAAATCTTCATATGTTGTAAACCAAATCCTTCATTAAATCTGTTTGGAACAACAGCCTTCGTTAAACCATTCAAATGGGGAGTATGATACATCCTGATATCTACTCGAGACTCATAGTCCTTCATGAGCCGAGAGAGAAGAGAGGCAGATGACTTGGATGGTGCTTCTCTTGTCCCTCTTAGTGCATCCGTCAATATATGAACCTTGAGGGCAGGCTTTGATTCAAGTGCGGCAGCAATGCAGTCAATGAGCTCATCTTGGGATTTACCAATGTATAGAGACGATAGGAATATCCTTTTCTCAGCTTTTGATATTTTGTTCTTCAGTGATGCGTAGAACTCTTTGGGATCCGTCATTATCTCGATCTGATCAGAGTCGAGATCGAAACGAGGAGCGATCTGATCGAGACGTTCAGCTAGGTTGCGGACCTGAGGATTCAGCGGAACACATTCATGAGCTGTAGTGGAGTAGGCTCTTCGGATGATGTTCATAATGTACGGTTAACTCGATATATGCTCATCATGCTGCCCGGTAGAGCGGTATACCGGTCAAAGTCCGCACAGTTTTTCAAAAATGCAAAACCGCGTCTGCCTCTTCCTGGCTAACATCTTCTTCTTACGCTACTTTTCCTATCGAAATTTTACAAAATGGAATTTGATGGGATTACCGAAGACTATTGGGAGGATGCTGAATACGTGAATGACAATTCAATCAAGATTTTCCTTACCACACAGCCGATTTCAATTGCTGATGGAGTGGAGTTTGTTAAGACAGATGGCGCTGGCGCCGTGATTTCATTTGGTGGTACAACTAGAAATACCTTTGATGGGAAAGGTGTGGAGGATCTGAGCTATGAAGCATACCACCGACTTGCTTTACGAACTTTAACCAAACTTGTAAAGGAAGCTATTGAAAAGTTCAAGAATACGGATAAGGATGAGTTCATACATCGGGTCTACCTCTGCCACAGGCTTGGTATTGTGCCCGTGAAAGAAGAGAGTATCGTACTCTGCCTAAGCAGTACACACAGACAAGAAGGCTGGAATGCAGGTATTTGGCTCTTGGATACTATTAAGGAACGAGCGGAAATTTGGAAAAAAGAGAACTATGTTGATGGGACATCGTCATGGAAAGAGAACGATAACTCCAATGTAACGGCACGATAACAATAATAATAGTTTAACTAATGGGGGCACATCTAGATTTGTGAGCTTTTTGATTTTAAATATGTACAGACGTAAATACCTTCCACCGTGTTTATACTTTTCATGGGTGTGGCTTTCATATCATTAAAAGGCAAATGCTTCCTTGCTTCTTGCGATTGTCTCAACTTTCTTCTTCTCGTAGTTCCATCTCTTAAGGATGGAGACCTTCTTATCCTTTGGATCAGCAAGACCAATTGGCTCTGCCAATACAGACTTGAGGAATTTGGAGATCATTCTCTTCTTCTCCGATGGGGTGATCACGGTGGAGCTGTAAATGAGCTCTTGTATCTGCTTCTTGGTCTTTGGACCTTCTCTATTCTCCATCAAAACCTGAAGTTGCTTTGTGAGCTCAGAGACCTTAGTAATTCTTTCGGATTCTGTGGTGAAAGATGTGAGGTTAAATTGGTTGTCAAATGAGACTGATGAGTCCACTTTTTTTAGAAGAGTCTTATACTGGTCGATAAGAGACTGCATTTCTTCAGCTGTAACCAATCCTTTCTTCCCTTGAAGCTTAGCATTCTGGATATAAACGCTTGTTGTTATGGCCTGAGCCTCATCTAACGAAACACCACTCTTAATATGGTTTCTAATTGAAAGTAAACGTTCAGATGCCAATTCGATTTCCTTCTCTCCAAGGTCTGAAACGAATTCAGTGATTTGCTTTGAATATTGTGATATGAGGCTCTGTCTCTTCTCCTCTCTTTCTTTCAAACTTTTTAAAATCTCAGGTCTCATAAGATGGGCCTTACGACTCAAGTTGTTCTCTTCGAACTGTGCCTTCTTTGCATCAGTAATTGGAATATAACCCAGTCTTCTAACTCTTGGTTCAAAGTGTGCAGTCGGAAGTCTCAATTCTGGGCGAAGAGCAACACCAATGAACTTTCTATTTGGATGGAATGGATCGAGGTAGAAACGAACGTAACCTGGTTCAGCAGCGTAGATGGTGTGATCCTTACCAATGGCAGCGTTCTCACCTGGGTAGAACTTGGTACCACGTTGTCTCATAAGGATCTGACCTGTCTTCACTGGCTCATTCTCAGCAACTTTGGCACCAAGACGACGACCAGCGGAGTCCTTCATACTGGTTCTGGAACCTGCAACCTTTTTGGTAGCAGTACGGACCTGGAGAATAGCACTGGTACCAGTTGTATTGTTACCGGCCAATGGAAGACCCTTCTTCACAGCCCTCGCAAGGGAGAGGCCAGAGAGACCCCTTGTGACACTCAGCAATCTGCTACCTCCAACAAAGCTCATTTGATGGGTGTACAACTAGTTTGAGGGAGAGCTTATAATGCTTCACTCTCAGTTTTGATCAAATCGACGAACAATTTTTTCCAGACTCGAAAAATCTTGGCAGAGCTCATAACCATTAACAGACGTTTTACTATTATGTTCAGCACTGGATTTGGCCCGAGGAACTTATGATCAAGATTTTTCCATAAAAGAAACAGATAATATTCTACAATAATCTACCTCATTCTAGATGAGATTTGTAAAGCTTTAAAAATGACAATGTCTTCTTTCAAGACCTTCAATGATGGTGAAATCATAATACACCTGAACACCTCTCTACGCGAGACGATCGCGCAAAACACAGCAGGGAGGTCCCCCATCTGTACAAACACGCTTCAAGGAGACTTTTTTATTAGTTGAAGAATCGAACGAGATAACATATTATCAAAAATGGATGGCCAGTGGGATATTGTGATATCTTCTTTACAGGATATTTTCAATAGCAATGAAGAACTGAAATTTGACGAAGATAAAGGTCTCGTGGCGGCAAAGCTTTCATCGTACACCACGGACGAGCTTGAAAGAGTTTTGAAAGATGTACAAAATCACCGAGAAAATGTGGATAAGAGTAGGAGAGTGCTTGATGAGATCATTCAGAATTTGCACAATGTCATTGACTCTGAGAATCAAAAGAAGAAGAGTGAGTTGAAGCAGAAAAAGGGCAAAAGCTTTTGGACTAGTCCATATAATGTCTCCGATACCATTGTTATTTATTCCGAAGTGGCGTTTAAACTCCGTCAAAGAGGGGCAGAAGATGAATGGATTCAATGTGAGGTGACGAAGATCATTGGTGATGGTACCAAATTTGAAGTAACTGATCCTGAGCCTGACGAAAACAACAATCCTGGCAAGACCTACAAGACAACATGGAAGGACATTATCCAGATACCCACACTGGATGAGCTTTCCACTTTACTTCCTTACCCCAATGGATCAAGGGTATTGGCAAGATACCCAGAAACTACAACATTTTATCCTGCAGAGGTTATAGGTACTAAAAGAGATGGTCGATGTAGGTTGAAGTTTGAAGGTGAGGAAGAAGAGGGTAAAGAGACCGAGGTTGACAGAAGACTGGTTCTTCCGTACCCTGGAAAGTGAAAAAAAATGGTACTACCAGTTATGTCACCCGAAATATATTAGGGTATTTATGATCATTTTAATCTTGTAGATTCCAAATTTAAGTTAAAATCATAGTACTGCTAACCAAAGTATAGGGCCACAAGTTCCGAGGGCAAAGTTCCCGGATGTATCCTAATCAGGGAGCCACTGTGAAAAAGAGCTCGCCCATCAAGGGCTTTCTCCAATGTCCTACCAGTTACAACTCATTCAAGTAAGCACATTTCAAGATGTCTGAAGCTATGGATATCGATTCCGGATACGTATGTCAATGATCTGAGGTTTTGTATGACGGAAAAAGAGGAACACAGTACTAATTCGCTTCCGATAGGACACCCGCGAGAGGGAGGCCTCTCCACGTAGGGACAGAGACGACGAGGGTGCCCGTGATAACTTTCAACAAAGAGATAGATCACCACAGAGAAGGGGATTCAATCGTGGCGGATATAACGATAGACGTCGTGATGTGAGACATAGCAGACCTGCTGATATTCCACTGGAGCACCTTAAGGACTCATACTCATCATCGGGTAACCGTGACACTGACAGAAACTACAACAACAGTGTCTTTATAGGTAACCTTGGTTATGATTGCGATTCACAGGCCCTGAGAGAGCACTTTTCTAAGGCTGGTAAAGTTGTTCGTGCCGATGTCATTACACAAGGTGGTCGTCATAGAGGAATGGCTACTGTCGAGTTTGCATCAAAAGATGAAGTTGACCGTGCTATTAGAGAGTTTCACCATTCACGTTTTGGAGATCGTGAAATCTTTGTAAGACAAGATAACCCCCCACCAGCAGGAAGGGGCGAGAGAGGTGAAAGAGGTGACAGAGGTGACAGAGGTGACAGAGGTGACAGAGGGAACGACAGGGGCCGTGGCGATGATCGAAGCGGAAGATTTGGTGACAGAGGTGGATATGGACGTGAAAGAATGGATAACCGAGACAGAGGCTATGGTAGGGACAGATTTGATAGAGGTGAGAGACCCCAGAGACAAGTACTTCCATCTAACGGACCGTTCTATGAGGTGTTTGTTGGTAACTTACCTTTCAAAGTACGCTGGCAAGACCTTAAGGACCTCTTCAGAGAATGTGGTAATGTCCTCAATGCCATGATCAAAGAAGACGAGTATACAGGTAAATCCAGAGGATTTGGATTTGTTTACTTTGAGAAACACGAGGACGCCTTGGCTGCGATTGAGAGATTCAATGGTTATGAAATGGATGGAAGATCCATTGACGTTAGAGAAGGTAAGAAGAGTAGTTCCGGTGCTGACACTACCACCCGTCCACAAAACTCTCCATTCACCGAGGGTGTTGAAGCTAACGGTGATCCAAGTGACACAATTCATGTGAATAACTTACCATACGCAACGACCAATCAGGATTTGATTGACCTCTTTGGAACCGTTGGAACTGTTGTCACAGCTGAAATTGTATTTGGCCCTACTGGAAGACCTGCTGGTTCTGCTGTTGTCCAGTTTGAGTCTGCCGAGTTGGCTGATGTTTGTATTTCCAAGCTCAACAATTACGACTACGGTGGACGTGGTCTAAAGATCACATACGCCAAGAGACCATAAAACAGTATATATTTTGTTTGATTGTATTCTAATTCAAAAATCAAAAAGTTCATCTCGATTTTTTTTTAAGTATCTGTAGCGGATGTGTTCATCCTCAAGGCTCAGCCATTTCGAAAGGTATAACGCGATCGAAATTTGAAAACAGTATTTACACACGTGAACAGTTACGCAGTTTTCGAAGTAAACAATCAAAGCTACTGATACGTTGAGATTGCTTTATAAAATGATTCCCTCACATCACAAGATTGCCACGTGGTTTGTGGTGCTTCTCATATCATTTGGTATTCTCGCCTTCCACTTGAGGGCAAGATGGCGTAAGTGTGAAGCATTCCTACTTCACCCCACATATTTATGGTTAACTAACAAACTTATTTAGTTCCTCGGTTGAGGGCATCTCGGGCTGCAAGTAGACTGAGGGTCGATGGCTACAATGTCCTCCCGTCGTTCTCTGCTGACGTGGAAGCTGGTCTGAGCTCCGAGAACTTTGATGTTGCAAGCTTAAATGCCAATGACTCCAGAAAGGGGCTTGATGATAATGCTAAGAAACAGATCCTTAAAATGATGGATGATCAAAACATATCATTTGATTCAGCCAGACTTCAGTTTACTCAAAAGATTCTTGCAGATAACCAAATTGGCCCTGATGGAATGCCTTTAGATCCCAAAACGGTCACGTTCAGCAAATAACACATCTTACTTATAAGAAGATGTTAAAAAATACACTTACACACACCAACTTTCATGTCCGATACGCTTTGTTTACGATTGTTCTAATATTGAAGATTATTATTTCTACCCAATTGTTCTTATAAACTTATTTGCCCTGCAAAAACTCGTAAAGATCCTTTGACACGTTAATATCACCGGCATCAATAAAAGCAGCAAGGTACTTGTGAGAAGAGAATGATCTTGGCAGCGTTTCATAAGTCTCTGACTTCTGCAAGCCACCAATTGGTATTGGATTTCCAAAAATTGAAGCAAGGTATCTAAAGGATTCGTCGTGCTTCAACGTTGAATCCGCTTCATTTTCCGCCTCCAAAACATGAACCAACTGGTTGTCATCCAAACATGACTTGAAACTGGAAGCCCTTGACGTCATGGTACTGGAAGATTCATATAAACCTTCATGTTCCAACTTGACTGAGATCTGTTCCTCGAGTTCCTCTTTTACGATGTAATCATCGCCCTTCAGGCTCCCTGCAGACCAGCGAGTGGGTTCTTCTTCTTCTTCTTCTTCTTCTTCTTCTTCTTGCTGATCATCATCCTCATTTCCATCCTCATTCTCGTCGTTTAGTTCGACATCAAATTTCATGCTGGTTTTAGTCATACTTGTGTCAGGATCAAATGAGCCAAACATGTTGCCATCGTGGAGAGTTTTGAAGACTCCTTCACCTTCATCGTTAAAAATGTCAGCGTCGATTTTGTAACTCTTAGGTGTATAGAAAATGTCATCATCCTTAGCCATATCCTCAACAGATTCTCCATGAACACCAACCCTGAGAACCGGGCTAGTGAATTCATCGTCAAGGGATTTGAATGTGAGATTTCTTGGAACAGGAACGCTGCAGATAGGACTTAATGTTTCAAGGGTTGTCTCTACCATTGGATTAGTTGTCTGAGCTCTATCAAATCCTCCCATAGTTTCCTGAGGTCCGAAAAGAGACGTGAGCTTTGCGACTGGATGCAATTCTGGTTCTTCTTGGATGGATGGCTTAGCAATTGGAGTTCTGGAAGCACTTAGTTTCTTGTCGTTCAACTGTGTCATTTTATCCAAGTTGCAGTTAATGGAAGAGTTGTCCCTTGTAATGACCCAATTCGTAGAACTCTCGGCAATGGTGTGAACGTTAATATCCGGTAGGTCGTCGTCATCAAAGATAGGAGACATTGATGACTCGAAAGTTTGATAGTCTTCACTTATGGATATTTCTGGAGTATTATCTGGACTGTTCCCATAAACTTTGGAGGCCGGAACAGGAACATTAGTGCTTCGAGAAGAAGCTCTGCTTGCAAGTCTACTCTTTGGTTTGTCAAATTTGCTTTGAAGTGTTGAAGGTTTGACGGGTTCAGTACGCTTATTCTGAATGGGCTCTGGTGTCTTCTTTTTTCTCTGGCCAAATATCCTGGAAAGCCTGTTTTTGAGAGTATTTGGCTTCTTTTCAATAACTCTATTTTCTTTAACATCCGTTGGTGGCCTCACAATCTTAGGCAAAGGTTTGTTGATGTTGACAGAGGATAAAGAAGAATAACGTTTCGAGCTGACACTCGTATCTCTTGTGCCTGTGCTCAAATTTCTTGATAAAGTACTGGAAGGTTTTCTTGAGCTGCTATTAGAGTCACCTTTCTTGACAAGAGCGGAACATCTCTTGAGAAGAGCCCTATTTGTGAAAGCCAGGGGACCAAAGAGTTCAGAGTTATGAACGCTTCGTCTGCCGGCCTCCAAGCTGGAGACCTCTTCCGATATAAAGCCTGGGAGCTCAGATGAATTGATAGTGTGTCGGATAATTTCTCCTGTTACTGTGATAGCTGTCACGCTGATCATTTCATCCTCTGTGAACTTCAGACCGATTGCCCCAAACAGGCTGTACTTTTGAAGAAGGGCTTTATTCACAGGGACGTTCAAGAAGATTGCAATCTTTGAGCGAGACTGTTCACGCTCGTATGCTTCTAGTTCATGAGCTGTGGCAAAGATTGATAGACCAAACTTTTCATTTTTGAAAAGATGGAAAGGAGTTGACTTTCCCAGAATTTTCGCCTTGTTAATGAGACCAATAAACTTAGAAGATGATTCTACTTTCAATGATATACTGTTGTCCGGGTCATTCTTGAAAATAGAGAGAACGTTGTTTTCACCGAACGCAAGTACCTCCAGAGACTCGAGATCTGTCCAGGTGGTTACTTTCATGGTGGGTATGCTCTTAATTGGATTTTCGTTCATCAACGAGTTCATAAGCACATCAGAAACTTTTGGCTTCAGGACAAGCGGCTCGTCTATGTTTTCTTCCTCAATAGTAGCGAAAATGATGTAATCATTGAATAGAACAACAATGCCATTGGAATCGTCATCGTTATTCTTAACATCAAAAACACTAATAACTTTTCTGTTGAGCCACCCATATGCCAGCATAGCGGGCCATCCAGAACAAATTTCTGTCAAAATCTTACCAGTAGGTGTGAAAACTCGTCTGTTGTAAGGTTTTAAGTCATCCTTTCCAAAAGAGTCAATGGTAGCCAGACAACAAGAGTACAGCTTCTGAACCATTGGTTCTTCAATGTAACTCCACTGCTTGGTATTCAACAATCTTTCCAAAATCAGCTTGATTTTCGTCAAGTTCAAAGGAACCTTCATTATTGAAGATATCAGCGTCGAGGTGTATGTCTCAGGAAGGAGATGACTTTGATATTCCAGAAATGCTTCTTGGTCCTTCGAGAAACTTTTCAGCGCAGATTCATGACGCATATATGCCTTGTAAAAGTAAGGAATTGTACATCCACATGCTTTCATAATCTCATAACTTCCAAATGGAATGGCAGCTTTTAGAGCCTCAAAGAATATGCAGTTAACTCTTGTAACTTCATCAATTGTTGGTGGGAAGATTTTGTTGACTTTAGCTGCAGATAAATCTGGGATTTTACCTGTCAGCGCTTTGATTCTAGTTGGGATAACAACCTCACGAAGAAATTTCACCAATTGAGTTGTAATGCTTTCTTGTAGACGGAATAACTCACCACATATACTTTGAGTAAGTTCGTCATCTGTGTGGTTCACCTTCTCTGGTGGTTTGTAAATCACATCTGTAGATTCAGGAGAGTATTCTGTGAGTGGATCAAAAAGATGTTCCAGTTGCTGACCCAACAAATAGACGAGTTTGTTGTTTGAGTCAATCACATCTTCAGAGTCTGAATAAACAACGTCTAAGTTTGTGGAGTCTGTAGAGTGTTGCTGGAAAAATCCAAAAGATAACAACTGCTTTCCTAACACTGCAGGTGTTTTCGTTGTGATAACTTTCATCTGTGAAGCCAGCTCACCTGCAACGGTTTCATCCCATTCACGGGCAACTGGGATCTTAGATCTTCTTAGGGAGGTTAAGTCCAAATTGTTATAAGAAGAATATGCCTTTAAAATTGTAATAGCGAGAGCTCTTCTAACGTTTGAATCTCGTAATCCCGGTGCTAGATTTTCGCAAGCAACAAAGAATCTTGATCTTTCATCAAGAGTCAATGAGTGCATATATAACTCACCAAGAGCTGAAAATAAAACACTGTTAATTCTTTTGGAATCCGGGTCCTCGTAAACCATTATGATGATCTCACCGAGTTTGATATCACGCCCTTCGAAGAAGGCAGCTGTTGGGAAAATCGATGACCATTCCTCAGGTGTCCTTGTTGATCCTCTAATATTGCTAACCAGATTGTTGTTAAGCCTCACAATGTTCAGTGATGGCTCTGCCACCTTCTTGTCCTCTAAAACTGGAGCCAGCGTTTGGAAGTGTCCATCATACAAACTTGAAGCTACACGGGACATGATATAGCAGGCAGTTCTGGGAGGAAGTGGGCCAATTTAAAATGATGGATGTATTAAGAGGGGGGGTATTAGGGCAAGCTGTTGATGTGTGTTCAATCAGTCTCACTCCAAACCTGGAATTGGATATGCGTATGAGGGCCTCTGTGTTGATGTGTTGTCAGAGTTTTCCCAAGCGGGCTTTAGTTTTTGTTTGTTTACTTTTCCATGTTCCCTCCGTTGTCTTGGCAACCAAAATAAGATCGCAGATCCGCGAACTCGCTCGATCTCTGTTTTCATTGTGCGTTTACGCGTCGTTCTCGATCTCAGACGCGCTTCAACTATGAAGAGAAAGTGTGGTTGTAAAAGAGGGAAATAATCTTGCTAAAGAGGGAGAACTTATGACAGAAACTACAGAATACTCAACACATGCTAATCTTTCCCAGAAGAGGAATTACAAGCTAATGGAGCTTACTCCTGAGCTACTGAAGTTAATTGAAGATGCTAAAGAACCGTTGGTGATCAAGGCACCAACTGATGATTCTGATATTGTGATATGTTCAAAGAGCCAGACATTCACAGTACGACAAAGAAATCACTCCAATACTGTTATGATAATGAATTGTGCTCGTAATGAAACAAATCAAGATTATCTCTGTGGATATGCAACTATGTCTTCAGTATTTGAAGTTCATAAGACAAAGGGAATTGTCAATACATCTGGACTTCCTGTATATGATGGACAAGAAAGCATATCACATGTGAAGAATGCGATAACCATGGAGGAATTGAAGAAGAAATCTGCAATCTCTGAAAAAGAATTTGAAGCAGTTTGGTTTTCTCGTAATGGATCATCTTTTAATGATATTGCAGTGATTTTATCTGATGAGTTTATCACTCGTACATTACATATAATGATCATGTCAATTATGGCAGCAAGTTTGAATGTTGATGAATTATCTTTGATTGAAGTGTTTAAGAGTATGGAAGAAGATGCTGATATAACCATTGATACACTTGAGACTGTATTAAGAAAGTTTGTTAAGACTGAAAAAGAGCCATTTGCATTGAACAAATCTAAGATAGGACAATGGTATGGTATCGAAGCTTTAAGGAAACATGCTCAAACTAAACCTTTAAGCATTTCAGATTTCTTATTTAAATGGAAATCCGAGTTGCCTCCATTTTTTGATTGTCCAATTGATTTACCTCTATTGAATGGTCATTTCTTCACTCCATTACCTAACAGAATTCAACATATCAATAGAGCTTCTTTACCAAGTGATATCAATAATCGTCTGAAATATCTTTTCAAATTACAATCTACATGGGAATTACAAGAATTGGTACCATATGTTGAAGAATTTAACGTTAAAGGTATTAAAAATGAGAGCTTTATAATGAAATTTGCAAAAAAGAAGAAAGTTGGAAAGAAGATCTTCATTACACCACGTTAAATTATGATTAATATATACATAGATTAAAATCTAAGCTATTTACACTTTTTCCTTGACTGTTCTTAAAGTTGTACTAACAGTTTCGTAAACTCCCAAGAAGATAGCACCACCTGCACTGATCCACATAGTTCTTGGACCTATACCTGAGAGGAATACTTTGAAACCTTCTTCTTTTAAGATTGTCTTTGCTAAAGTGAATACACCAATACGTTTTTCACTAAGCATTATTCTTGTTTTAAGAACGTCCAATGGGGTGGTAAGAGCAGCAGCTATACCACCTGCTATAGAACCACAAATTGAACCTTGAAGTGGATTTACAACATCTTTATTATCGTTTTTAGCCCAAGTTTTTTTGAGCCATTCATATAGAGGGAATTGTATCATTGTGAATGGGATTTCTCTCATGATTGTAGTACCCCAACCTCTATAAAATCCTTTAATAATACCTTCACCTGATTCATTACGAAGTAAAGATTTAAAAGTATCTAAAGAAGATGAATGAATTTTGGAAGTTTGAGTACGTTGTTTAATGATTTCTGCTGGTACTCTAACTAAACAAGCAGCAATTTCACCACATGAAGCTGATGCCATATGAGCAGTAGCAGATGCAATATCTTCATTAGAAATTTTTGATTTAGCAATTGGTGTAAGATAATTTTTCATTGAATCATATGTAACAAAGAATAATGATGCAGAAGGTGCAGAAGCTATAACTGCTGATCCCAAACCTCTATAAATTCCCTTCCAACCACCATTTTGAAAGAATCCACCTTTGGCTTGTAATCTTGTCTTTATCGTATCAATTGGAAAAAATGTAAGATCTGTAGATGTACCAGCAGCTGCACCACTCTATTTTGTATATAGTTAGTACTGTTAAATTGTATATAGTAAAAAAAAAAAATACTTACAAGTAGCGATATCACAAAATCATTTTCTGACATTTGTAAATATTTATCAAAAATTGACTCTATGAATGTGTAATTGATGTATTTTTTCTAAGTAGTTAACGTACAAATTTAAAGGTGTGTGTTTTTGTCCACTGATTTTTGTTATACATTGAGTTTTTCATATGCGCGCTTCTCTCTTCCCCCACCCGCACTCTCTCTTTGTCTCTTTGTCTCTTTGTCTCTTTGTCTCTTTGTCTTATGTAATATCATCTATTTTCATCTCTCTTATATAGTTGTATGTCTATTCATATCTCTATGCATATGTATGTGCTATGGCACCCAAAATAGGAAATATACATATCTCTGTTCTATAATCTTATCTGATATAAACCAAGTCGGGTAAACGCACAGATCAGGCCAGTCTTGCATTTGACTTTATTGTGTCGTAATTAACTTCTTGTTTTTCACTTTCTTCTTTCACTTTCACTTTCACCTTTAACTTCTTTAACTTCTTTAACTTCATCAACTTCTTTAACTTTATCAACTTTATCAACTTCTTTAAATTAAGTTAACATATGAAGATAACATACAAGAGCCTTTTGAACTCCTCACCGCGACTCCGAACTCGGAGAGGGGCAAAAAAAAGCAAAAAAACAGCGGACGAAGTACTTTCCTTTGATTAAAGAGAGGAACTTATCAATTAAGAAGTTGGAGAGAGAAAAAAAAAGTTTGTTAATTAACTTTATACTTCCATTAACATTTTAATTGTTTTCAAAGAGAAAAGATTATAAAAGGAAAGAAAGGGGGAAATTTAAAATTTTAGCTCCTCTTACTAATCCGGACTTACACGAATAAATCGGTTTACTTTTTTTTTTTCTTTCTTCTTCTGGCTCCTATCAATATAAAAGGTATAAAAGAAGTTATTGAATTTCAATAACTTGAAATAAAGAACTTATAAAGATCATAAACAAAATGATCAACAGTTTTAAAATTAAGTCTGCTGTTTGGACTTTACGTCCTCAAATTCAAAGATTCATTACAACATCAACTGCAAGAGCCGCCACCGCCGGTACAGCTCATGTTGATGATGAAGTATTATCTCAAATTGATACCATTTCTAAAAATGCATTTGCTTCGAATCCTTTAAATGGTACAAGACCAATTTATTTGGATATGCAAGCTACTACACCAACTGATCCAAGAGTTTTAGATAAAATGCTTCAATTTTATACTGGTCTTTATGGTAATCCACATTCTAATACTCATTCATATGGTTGGGAAACTGATAAAGAAATTGAAATTGCAAGAAAACATTTGGCTGATTTGATTGGTGCTGATCCAAAGGAAATTATTTTCACATCTGGTGCAACTGAATCAAATAATATGGCAATTAAAGGTGTACCAAGATTTTATAAAAGAACTAAAAAACATATCATTACAGTGAAAACTGAACATAAATGTATTTTGGATTCTGCAAGACATATGCAAGATGAAGGTTTTGATGTTACTTATCTTAACGTTGGTGAAGATGGTTTAATTAATTTGGAAGAATTGGAAAATGCAATTCGTAAAGATACTTGTATCGTATCAATTATGGCTGTTAATAATGAAATTGGTGTTATTCAACCAATTGAAGAAATTGGTAAAATTTGTCGTAAACATAAAGTGTTTTTCCATTCAGATTGTGCTCAAGCAGTTGGTAAAATTCCACTTGATGTTAATAAGATGAATATCGATTTAATGTCAATTTCTTCTCATAAAATTTATGGTCCAAAGGGTATTGGTGCTATTTATGTAAGAAGAAGACCAAGAGTTAGAATCGATCCAATCATTACAGGTGGTGGTCAAGAACGTGGTCTTAGATCAGGTACTTTGGCTCCACCTCTTGTTACAGGTTTTGGTGAAGCTTGTAAAATTATGAAACAAGATATGGAATACGATCAACAACATATTAAAAGACTCTCTAAAAAATTGATGGATGGTTTACTTTCTATTGAACATACTCAATTGAATGGTTCTTCTGAACATAGATACACTGGTTGTGTCAATGTCTCATTTGCCTATATTGAAGGTGAATCCCTTTTGATGGCTCTTAAAGATATCGCTTTATCATCTGGTTCTGCTTGTACATCTGCTTCTTTGGAACCATCTTATGTCTTGCACGCCTTGGGTGCTGATGATGCCCTTGCCCATTCTTCTATCAGATTTGGTGTTGGTAGATTCACCACAGAGGAAGAGATTGATTACGTTGTTAAGGCCATTCATGAACGTGTTGAATTCCTTAGAGAGCTATCTCCTCTTTGGGAAATGGTCAAGGAAGGTATTGATTTGAACACCATTGAATGGTCAGGTCACTAAACCTTATCTTCTCTCTCCCTCCTCCCTCCTCCTCCTATTGCATGTAAGTTTGTTGTTGTTGTTGTTTTTCCCCTTTGGTTATTGGTCTCTTTCTTTTCCTCTGTATTTCTCAACCCTTTCCCACAACCATGTATGTAATTTATATGAAAGGTTTTCTCTTATCTGTTTCTGTGTTTTTTTTTAAACAAGGAAAATAAAAAAAAAATATTGACTTATAGTTTTATAATTTCTAAGGATATTTAATATTCTATTTCAAAAATCTGTAATATATTTATATATATTTATATATTTATTATTCATCAATTTGAAGTGTCTGGTGTTTTCCTCTTCCCCGATCTTTCTCCATCTTTTTTTTTTTCCAACCCCCCGGCCCGTCATCGCTGAAAAAAAAAAAGAGGGCGATGATTCACACCCCTCGAACAAGCGTAACACACCCACACACAGTCAAACAACACAAGATGAACGTCAAGAACATTGTCGTCCTTCCAGGTGACCACGTCGGTTCTGAAGTCACAGATGAAGCCATCAAGGTCCTTAAGGCCATTGAAGAGGTGCGTCCAAACATCAAATTCAACTTTGAACACCACTTGATCGGTGGTGCCGCTATTGACGCTACTGGTGTTCCATTACCAGATGAAGCTCTTGAGGCTTCTAAGAAGGCCGATGCCGTCTTGCTTGGTGCCGTTGGAGGTCCAAAGTGGGGTACTGGTGCTGTCAGACCTGAACAAGGTTTGCTTAAGATTAGAAAGGAGTTGAACCTTTATGCTAATTTGAGACCTTGTAACTTTGCATCTGATGCCCTTTTGGAGTTATCTCCAATCAAGGCTGAAGTCGTCAAGGGAACCGATTTCACTGTTGTTAGAGAGCTCGTTGGTGGTATCTACTTTGGTGAAAGACAAGAGGAAGATGAATCTGGTGTTGCTTGGGACTCTGAGACATATTCCGTTCCTGAAGTTCAAAGAATTACTAGAATGGCCGCTTTCATGGCTCTTCAACACAACCCACCATTGCCAATTTGGTCTTTGGATAAGGCTAATGTTTTGGCTTCTTCTAGATTATGGAGAAGAGTTGTCACTGAGACCATTGAGAAGGAATTCCCTCAATTAACCGTTCAACATCAATTGATTGATTCTGCCGCTATGATCTTGATCAAGAGCCCAACTCAATTGAACGGTGTTGTTATCACAAACAACATGTTTGGTGACATTATCTCCGATGAGGCTTCTGTCATTCCAGGTTCCTTGGGTCTTCTCCCATCTGCTTCCTTGGCTTCTTTACCAGATTCTAACAAGGCTTTCGGTTTATATGAGCCATGTCACGGTTCTGCTCCAGATTTGGAGAAGAACAAGGTTAACCCAATTGCCACAATCTTGTCTGCCGCTATGATGTTGAAGTTATCCTTGGACTTGTTCGATGAAGGTGTTGCTCTTGAAGCTGCCGTTAAGGATGTTCTTGATGCTGGTATTAGAACTGGTGACTTGCGTGGTACCAACTCTACCACTGAGGTTGGTGACGCTGTTGCTGCTGCCGTCAAGAAGATCTTGGCTTAAATATATATTGTTAAATACAGTTACCCCCTGAACAGAAAAAAATGAAATGATATGTGCTGGATACGAATTTTATAACAAATAACAGTAGAATATATATACATAGAATATATACATAGAATATATATACATAAAAAATTTTATGTTAAAAGAATCATGCATGAATTAATATTTAAAAAAAAACAGTTTTTTCACCTAATGTACATAGCAAAATGAATAAAAGCAACTCAATTGAAAGAAAGATCAGTTCAACTGAGCAATAAAGTCATCAATGTCAATCTCCAAGATTGGAGCAGAACCTGCATTAGAGGTCTTAATTTGCTTTTTAGCCTCTTGTTTCTCCATCTTTTTAAGTTTAGCCAAAGGACCATAACCGACAATATCATTGTTTAAAGTGAATGGATCCATAAAGAAAGTAACAATTTTGAAAAGTTCACCCAATGTAACAATTTCATGAATAATATCTTCAATACAAATGACACCAGTTTCACCCAATTTTTCTTCAACAAGGTTATTATCATTCAATTTAATACTCTTAATTTGGTCATTCTCTGAATCTTTAATTGTAACAGTAGCTCTTTTTTGAATCAATTGTCTAACTGTTTGTAAAGATGGTTGACCTATCACTGTATATGGAGAAATCAATTTAAGTAATGGATAAATAGTTTCTGTTAATTTGATGAAAACACCAGTATTTATACGATTGAGTCTTAAAAGTGAAAGAACTTTTTGCACTTTTGAAGGGATCTTAACACCATGAGGACCTGAAGTTCTAACTATGAAATATAAAGATGGTTTACCTGAATAAATTTGCTTTATCTTTGATCCATCAGCATTAATTTTTTCAATATAATGATTGTTTGTAGCTTCACTAATGGCTTGTCTCTCGACTTTAGAGATTCTTTTAACTCTTTCACTTTCTCTTCTTGTAGCAAGTGTCTTTGTAACAAGAGCTTCAGCTCTAATGAATTTTTGCTTCTTTTGGTTTTTATTTCTGCGATTCTCTTCTTCTCTTTTTCTAACTTGTTCTTGCTTTTCAAGTCTAAGTCTGTCAGCGTTTTTTCTCTTTCTAAGGAGAACCTCCGGGTTTGAGTTAAGTTCCACCATTATACTATTAAAGTCTGTCTTTTGAATTATATAATAGAGAGAGAGCTCTTCTCATCGCACCTAAAATTTTTTTGCCAGGTGCTCTCTGCGTGCGCTTACCGATTCCGCTATAGTCGCGAAAGGCCTTTCGCGAAAGGCTCTGGTACGGACACTTCTTTGGTAGCCCTGACATTTTTTTTTTTTTTTTTTTTTTTTTTTTTTTTTTTTTTTTTTTTTGGTTTTTTTTTTTTTTTTTTTTTTTTTTTTTTTTTTTTTTTTTTTTTTTTTTTTTTTTTTTTTTTTTTTTTTTTTTTTTTTATTATTTTAAATTGTATGGTGCAAAGGAAAAACTTTTACAAAAAATTTATATATTTTATTATTAGTAAACTGGTTTTCTCTTAATATTTTTAGTATTTCTTAATTATCAAATGCATATAATTTTTAAATTTCTTTCCTCTTCAAAGTGAAAAAGATGTTCGATTTCCCCCTTTTTTTTTTTTTTTTCGCAAAAAGGGCGCATAATGAGAATGAAGGACTGATTATCTCCTAGGCAACGATTTTTAGGGCAAAGTATAACATCTTTTTTAAGATTAATTATATATATTTTGATTTATTAATTTAATTTATTTATTTATTAGTTAATTAATTGATTTATCAATTAATAAATAATTATATTATTAACTAATTAACAAATTATTTGAATTAAAAAATCCAAGAAATTACTGGAATGTGAACAAAGAACAAAAGAACAAAGAAAAAAAAAAAAAAAAAAAAAAAAAACCATCAAAATAATTTTGGCGAAAAGAATCCGAAATTGAAAAAATTGGCGTAAAAATTGAATAGGAATTCGAGTGGTTTTTTTCTTTCTTTTACCTTTTTTCCCGCCTTTTGCATATTTTGGCGAATATTTTTCTTTGCATTTACAAAAGAAGGAAATTTTCGCGTACTGAAAATAAAAAAAAAAAATAAAAAAAAAAATTAAAAAAGAAAAAAAAACTGAAAGACAACGCTCAGTCAAATGGAATCGCGAGATCTCAGAGGTTTTTTTTTTTCTTTTTTAATTTCAATTTTCCCTTTAGAAAACCGACACCTTTGCAAATCCGAGCCCTTGGGATCAAACAGAAAAGAAAATAAAAAAAAAAAAAAAAAAAAAA
>JAJMLR010000016.1:0-192876 GCA_030569745.1 Petasospora bimundalis
ATGGAAGCTCATCTCTTATTGTTTCGAGTTTCTCTTGCAACTTTCTCAGTTCTTTTCTCACATAACTACTTAATAATAAGATGAGTTTCAGAGGTGGTAGAGGAGGTGGATCAGCTGGAGGATTCCAAAGAAATCTTCCATTTGGTCTAGATTATCAAGATCTTAATAAACCACAAGAAGCTGAAAAACCAACAATCCTATTACCAGTCAATGGTCCTGCTTCTAAGCAAGAGAAAATCATTGCTTCACGTTACATCAACTTTCAGACAACACTACGAGATGGCCCATTCTTTACAGGTGATTCACTCGATGTTGAATTGGATAAGACAGCTCCTAAGAAGAGTGCTAAGATTGAAATTACAGAGGATGGTATAAATGATGGATTGAAAAGATACTCGGATAGATATATCAAGAAACGAAAGATCGGTCCTTCTATCGATGATCACCCTTATAAGATTGAGTTTTTCCCACAAGAGTTGTACAGAGTGATGGGTGTTGATGACAAGAAGAAGAAAAAATTACTTGCAATCTCACAACTACAATCTTCAAAGGATGTTTTGAACAGTCTAGAAAAGGACTCTATCGCAGATAAACTTAAAGAAGTTGCAGATGAAGATGAAAAAGAAGAAGAACAGAAAGAAGTTGAAGAAAATTGGGATGATGAATTCGAAGAAGATGATGATGATGATTATAACGCTGAAAAATACTTTGATGATGGTGAAGAATTTGGTGATGATGATGACTACAATGATGAAGCTGCCTTCTAATTAATTATCAACATCAAAATTCCACTTATTTAATGCATACACTTTTTTTTTTCCTTCTTGAGAATTGAGTAGATTTATTAAATTATCGTGGAGGAGGTGGAGGTGGTAATGAACTTTTGAACCTTGAAGGTGACATTCTTGATCTACCTCCACTGGAACCCATAGAACCAGTAGAACCAGTAGAACTTCCAAATACCTCATATGGTGTAGGCGCATTATGAGTCTCAAGTAAGATATCAGAATCATTTCGAGGCCCTAGAGCCTCACCGAAAGAAGAAGCAGGTTGTCTTGTTGGACTGGTATCGCGGCTTGAAGAAATGGTGGTAGCATCGTATGGGATACTGGATAAGTCCATCCTCTTTGGAGACGTACTTCCTGATTTGTAGAAGCCAGTTGGAGGCTTTCTGGTCGGACTGCTGCGACGCTCTCCTCCACTACTACCATTAGAGTGACTGTGACGGTGTGGTTCAATGATATCGTATACCGTACTCGATAAGGTAGGTGGTGTTGGTCTAGGAGGTGCCAATGATGTATACGAGCCTTTCAAAGAACCGGAGCTATGTGAAGGAACAGGTGGTGGCAGTGGTTTTTCTTTGTGTGCACGTTGTGATGGTCCATCATAGTTTAATTGGACTTCTCTCTCCAATTCATCAAAAGCATTTGAAGATGAGATACGGTCGTGTGACTCAGGAACAGAACCGTATTGGTATTGTGCAAAGTCTGGGAACTCTTTTAACGGTGGTGAGACTCTTGCATTTGAGCTCTCGGATGATGTGTACTCTCTTGGGACTGGTAAATCAGATAAAGCATGAATAGACATCTGTGATCTATTCATTGACTCGCGGAACATTTGTTGTTCTGAATATCCATTGTTTTGGTCTAAAGGTGGGGAAACTTCTCTCCGTGAATTTCTCGGCAGCGGCGCAGGAATGGCGTCTGGGTCAGCATTAGAGGGAGCCAGCGTGACCTCCTGTCCCGGTGGTGGTGGAAGTTGTCTCTTTTTGGTAGGTGATGAGGACATTGATACTGATGATGGATTAGATCCTTGAGAGGAGTTGAACTTACGACCAGAAGATGAGAAAGTTGTGCTTCCACCAGATGGGTAAAATGTAATCTCCAAGTAGATCTCACCAGCTTCTCTCCCATCACCAGAGCGTAATATGTGCCATCCATCATAGCCTTCCTTCACGGAAGCATAAAATACCGGTGTGAAATCAATTTCAGCCTCCGCGATGAGCGTAGGCGCCTTCTTGGTCTCATCTAATACCGACAACTTCATCACTGGAGACATTTCTGGTGATATATGAAATCTGAACTCTGCATTCCAGCGTGGTACCTGTCCACCACGTAGATCGGCATTTGTCTTGTCGGTGAGATTCGCAACACGTAATAGACAGTAAGGGTTCTGTTTCTCAAGCTTTCTCTTGTTGGGCAGCCCGCGTGCTCGGGACACAACAATGATCAGCGTTCCTGTGTTTCCTCTGAACTGTGACATTGCTGTAAAAAAATGATGTTACTCCTTACAACAGAGAGATAAATGAGGTTTACGTAAGTTTGGTAAAGACAAATTGCTTCCATTGAAAAGTAAACAAACATCCGCGCTGCGCCGCGAAAACGATCTTATTTCAAGTTGGGGATGTGGCACATACCGTTTTCTTCATATACTACTGTTTGTGGCGGAGTTTAAGAAGTTCATAAAGTCGTTTTATTATTAATGCTGTTCTGTGTATCTTATTGTATTGTAACATTTATGTTTTTTTTATATTCCCCTGACAGCTTTGACTGTCCGGAAATAATCAAGGTAGTCTCTTTTGTTCAAGACAAAGAACTCCTCAGATTCCATGCCTACTGGGATCTTTGGAGGAAGAACTGGTGGTGCACCAGTTGGAACAGAATCTCTCAAGCATCCCTTTGACCACGTTCCATCACCATTGTACTGGGATATACCTTCTTCTACTTGGAAATCCTGTTCAGTCACGAGTCCCTTCTCCAAACGATCTACAAGAGCATACATCTCAGGGGTCAATGGGACATATTGACTCTTAAATGCCAATTGTCTTTTCTTCTTATGCTCTTCCCTCATGATATCCAAGTTTGGTTGGGGAACTGAAGTTCTTGGAATTGCACCAATAGATGATGCTGAGAATGGGACATTTGCAAGGTCCCCTGGTTTCAATGGGTCATCTAATGTGAGTGTACTCAGTTCTGCTCTTGCTCTACTAAATGTAGTAGTACGACTGCAAGTAGACGATGGACTTGGACTTCGGGTTTCCGTTGCAGTTGGTGCCTCATTTGGATAAGGTAATTGTTCAGAGATAGGGGATGTAGCTGCTGATGTTACTGTACTAGTGGTATTTGGTAATTTTGGAATGTCTGGAAGTATCTTATCCTGTGGTGATGCTTTGATCTCATATATCAGCATGTCCTGACTAGGTTTACGACGATGAGCCTCTGCGTAGTTGCTTGCAACAGACTCTTTATAACGTCTTTTAACTTTCTTAGCCAACTTCTTCAACCTACTTCTCTCCTCTTTCACGTCATCTTCGAAAACTCGATCCACAGAGGATATCATCTTCTCTGCTGTAGTTTCCTCGTTACTTCCCTCAACCTTTTTATTTGCTTTCGAACTTTTTCTCTCAGTTTCAACGATCTGTTTAGCAGGCAGCATAGGAACAACTTGATAAAATGTGAGTTCCAAATCCAATTGCCCTACAGGACTTAATGTAATCCAGCGGTCACTTTCCTTTTGGTAAAAAACATCGATCAAGTTCATCTCACCTTTACTGAGACACACTGGCATGCCCTTATTCTCTTTTTGCATTACAAACACCTGCAACACCGGAGAAACATCTGGGTGTATATCAAATCGGCATTGTGACCCTTCAGACCATTTCAGAGATGATGAGGCACCTGGATAGATTGTAGGTGTTCTATGAACAACGTTATCTATCTGGAAAAGAACATAGATTCCATTTGATCTCGGGCCTGATTGTGTCTTGGAGTAACGTACTCCTCTGGCTTCCAATGGGTCAACGACAAGAACACCTTTAGCAGAGTTAACACCTGCCATAATTATAACCTCTGCTTCAATTTGACTGAAAAGTTCAGGGAAAAAGTGCGGCAATGCTCGGGGTATTTAAAATAATTTGGTTTGTTTACTGCGCCGAGGTCATCGCTAGATCATCGGTTCGGTGCTCGCTTCTCTACCCGCGCGCGCTGCACACAGCACAGCACGGGGCGCAGGGCACTTCAACAATAGAAGATCAAACCCCTGAGGAGTCTACGTGAGTTAAAATTTAAAACGTATTTCCGAAGCTATTCAACTATCTTCTATATCTTTTTTCATCACGACGACCAGATGGTTCATTCGAGGTCCTCTTTGGTCTGCCTGGTGGAGGAGGTGGTGGTAATGGAAGCGATCCATTATTACCATTTCTTGATGGTCCAGACGGTGGTGGTGGAGGAGTTGGTAAAGCCGGATTTGATGAATCTCTGTTAATGGACGCTGGACCAGATGGTAATTCTGAGTTACGGGGCCCAGATGGCAGAGTAGGAGCACGGTATTGACCAGATGTATGATCCTTACGCTGTCTTCCATTGAAGTCAGCACGATAGCCCCTTGGATTTCCTCTTCCTCTGTCACCAGTCAACACTTCAGATTGTGCCGGAAGTGGTGCTCTTCCTGATCTACGGATGGAGTCTTGTTGTGGAAGTGGTGCCCTCTTTGATCCAAGCTTGGATTTTGGTGGTGGGATCTCAGTACCACGGAAGCTGTATTTGTCAAGAGCGTAACCAACCTCAACCTCAAAAGCACCAGCACGCTTCTGTAAATCCTCTTCTCCTTCATGTGTTTTTCTGTAAAACTCAGCCAACGTTCTTCTTACCGTACCCTTATTCGTGCATCCATTTCTGAATGATCTAGCTAGAGGAACAAAGCCTTTAATCTCATCATAGATACCCCCGACATCAGAATCAAACACCATCTCGATCAATCTCTTAGATTGGTCATCGAGCTCACCTGAACTTCTTCTCATTACATGACTCTGATCTGGTAAAGGACGACTGGAACGGGAAACTTTAGGACCAGCTGGTAGCTCCGGTATAGATGGCTGCTGATGTGGTTCAGATTTCTCGACCTTGGCCTCAGTCTTAGTAGTCTGACTTCCGATATGGCTGTTAGAGTTGGTCTTATCAGATGTATCCAGAACTTTAGCATCACCAGACTCAGTTGATGTGGCCTTGGACGAAGACATACCCTTCTCGGTAGTTACATCACTGTGAGCAGTTTCGGATAACTCAGTCTTATAATCATCTTCCTCAGCAGGTTCCAAATGATCAGATGGGAGTGGATCTGATACGGAAGTCTCTTCAAACGGATCATCATGCAAAGAGGGGCTTCCAGAAGGACTGTCAATATCCATATAATCACCGCCGTTGGTCTTTTCCTCGGAATCCAGGGACATCTCCAGAGAGGCCTTGGCTCTCTTTTCGGAGATTTCCTTATCACGCTTAGCTTTTTCTTCCAGTCTCTTCTCATACTCCTCCTGGCGCTTTTTGCTTGCAGCTTCTTTCTCCTCCGCTATACGTTTCTCTCTCAGTTCCCTTTCAATTTTTTCTTGTTCCTCTTTCTTCTGTTTTGCAATACGTCTCTCCTCGTTAGCTTTCAGCATACGTCTTTTGAGCACCGGCTCTCGGTGTTTGTTAATTTCAGCAGTCTCATCTTCAGTAGGACTGAGGACCTCTGTGAAACTAACCCAGTTTTTAGAGGCAGACTTCAACAGACCGATAAGGGCATTAGAAGCTAGCTTCAAGTCTTCTCTTGTCTCCGATGTAAGCGACTCCTTCACGGCAGCAGTGAGACCCACACCAATATCATCAATAAGAATAAGAGGGATGATATTCTTCAAGAAAGTGAAAGTGTTTCTTCTGGACAGATACTCATCAGTGTCAACAATATTACTGCAGATAGCACCGAGCACATCGTGTATCCAATAGTACCCAGATATTTTGACTTCGTGGTCAGTGCTTTCCTTGTTGATATACGAGAAAACTTCAGCCACGAACAAACCCAAATTCTCAGATTCCCATGCAGTGAGAGTGAAAAGAAGAGTGGGTAAAATTCCTCCGCTCAAGATATAATTCAGGATCGTGATCGCGTTCTTCCCACCAATTGTTGACGTGATGAAATTAGCAGAGAACACAGCGTCAATACCGGAATTTAAAACTCGTGGAATCACACAATATTGAACAAAAGACTCGATTTCAGACTCTGTAGCTGCATCAGCGCTGAACCAAGTATCGCGAGAAGATTGGAGCGTCTCTTTAATCTTTTCGAAATGATCGCTATGTTGTTGCATTTCATCCGTCAAAACATCTAAGACCGATTTGTTGAAATCTTTCTTATCCAGGAGTACGACCTTGAGCTTTTGTTCTTGTTGTATGACATCTTCAGGGTCGTGTCTTGAAGATCTCATAATCTTGATACGCTGGTCAATTGAGCTGATCTCAGCACTCAGGTGTTCAATTTCGTCTTCATAGGTCTTGGAGTCGTAAAATATGTCATACAACCCGAGTCTCCAGAAGAGAGCATATAATTTCATATTCAATTCACCGTGGGGGACATTGAGAGCTTCAATAGTGGCTGATGTTTCATCGGTGATATGCTGCCTCCAGAGTTCGAACACAAATGGGACACTGACGCCATAGTCCTCCACAAGTGCTTTCAAACTAGCAACATGATTATCAAACAGCTTGTCGACAGAGGAGGCAAAGAAATTCACAAGTTGACAGAAACTGTGTAGAACAGCAGTGCATGAGTCTGAGCGGTCAGTGATGACTTTGAAATGACCATCTTCAGCTGCGCCTTCCAAGAGACCATTACCATAGGAATAGAGCAGCACAAAGAACTCAGAAAGCTCATTAGTGTTGGCAAGTATCTTTACAAGTCTTCCGCCTGCACGAATGGAATCGTCTCTGGTATCCATAATAACACGGCGAGTGATCTTTTGCATACTGTCACTAGAACCCAATGCTCTGAGTTGCAACAGCGACAAATCTGAGAAGTTCTGAATACCACCCATATGTGCAATGAG
Organism: Petasospora bimundalis; assembly: GCA_030569745.1. Taxonomy (NCBI): domain Eukaryota; kingdom Fungi; phylum Ascomycota; class Saccharomycetes; order Phaffomycetales; family Wickerhamomycetaceae; genus Petasospora; species Petasospora bimundalis. The sequence continues at coordinate 6,860 of JAJMLR010000016.1, forward strand.
ATCTTTCATAATAGATAAACCAATGGAGCTTCCACTATGTATAGATTTCAAGCAGAATGTGAGAATTGGTGTGATATCGAAAGCAGAATAATTCTTAGCCAACTTACCTATGAATGTTGTAAGTGATTGCAACCAGGCGGAATCATTGATTCCATCAGACTGTATAGCCTCACGACGTTGTGTTAGTCTATTCAACAACACATAAACCAACACATCCCAGGCGTAGTCCGTGAAGTAACGAGCAGCTTCGACAACCAAGTTTGTCAAGTTATCATAACTTTCAATTTGGCCAATGATAACAAAAAGAGAAGGTAATGGGTTTGCAAAAGTAATTTTTGATAAACGTCTCATTGTTGATCTAACGTTCTCCTTTGTGAGTCTTTTCAGAATGTCCTTTGTACTTTTCTCAGCTTTACCATAGTTCAGCTTGGCATATACGTTTCTTTTACAAGTCACGGCTTGGAAGTCACCGTACATGTTGAATCTTTGTTGAGCAGTGAATGATTTGAAGAGAGTAAACATATCGTGAGCTGCAATTGGATTTTCTTGAATGAATGTCGATGCCGGTAAAATCAGCTTTCTTGAGTAGTTAAACCAAGTCTCAATAGCTCTAGGGTATTCTTCGGTATCCTTCTTAGAGCTCAAATCAAGAAGACCGATCTTAGATAACAGAGAGATTAATAGTGGATCTTCTCCGATTTTTGCACCAAAGAACGACAAGAACTCATTTGAGTATTTTATAAGCTCATCAACATTGTTGATTGTTGGTACACCACGAGTCCAGTCCCTGTAAAAGTATTCTCCGGAGTCGTCAAGAGCAGATACGCTTTCGCTGACAAGTTGAGTTGTCTGATTTTGTTTGAGAGACCTTGGAGTTTGCAATTTTGACAACTGAGCATCAGTCAATGGTTTTAATTGTTTCCTTAATGGGTCAACCATATGATTGAAAAGTCTCAAGGCCAGAGTTGTTATATCATCACTAGCGTAAGCCAAATTTGGATACTTGGCAAGACAATATAATGCAGGGTAGTACAAACCATTGGAAAGAAGATGTTTGAACATTTGATACTTGAAATTAGTGTCTGTATCTTGTGCTTTTTTCTTTTCTTCTTCCTCCTCCGCGGTAACTGGGATTGGATTACCATCTTCATCTTCATCTGCTAATGGACCACTAAGTGCCAATGCATTGGCTGAAGCCTTCATGATCTCTTCTTCAATTCTTTCATCGACAAATTCGGAGAACTTTGACATACCGTCATCATCCGGTGATAAATACTGATACAAAGTTCCAAATGAGATGAACCCTTCTTTAATGAGTAAAGTTGCAAGAGAGAAAAGTTCTGGAGAAGCTTTTTCAGATAATTGAATCTGTATAGCTAGGATGAGAGCTGCCTGAGAATTACCACCTTCATTCAAAGTTTCCAAAGAGAAACAGTCTGCTTCATTACCATTTGGCCACCATCTTGATGCTTTCAAGTATTCCAAAAGGAAACGGTAATTACTATAAAGTAATGCAGATGACACTGAGAAAACAAGTTGCAAAGCTCTAAATGGGTCCAAATTAAAATGACCAATGATGATCTCAGTGGCTTTTGCAATGTATTTAGCTTCGAAATGTGCAGTATCAGATTTAAAGGCGTCATAAAGTAAAGTTGTAAGTTTAGCATAACCTTCTGTGGATTCATGTAACAAGTTATATCTTTTTTGTTCCAATATTTCTCTTCTCAAGGCTCTTGATTTTCTATCATAATCTCTCATTATCATGAATCTCATCAAATCACGATCACGTAATAAGTATTTTGCCAAATCGACATGTGGCAGTGGTCTTACATCTTTAACGAAGAAGATTAATGATTGATCAATATCAAACATATTTAAAGTACTTATGAATGGTACTTTCAAAGCTTCCAAGTTACGAGCAAGAACCAATGAGGTTAAGTCAATAAGCAACTCTCTCTTGATTCTTGTTGGGTAGTATTTTGCACATAACAAGATCTCATAGAAGAGTGAATAAGACAGTGATGGATTCTCGTTGATTCTCTGTTCAATTGCATCGATATCGGCAAGACCTCCCTTGGCAGCTTTAACAAACTCGGTATCAAGATGTGACCATGTGAATGACTGACTATATGGATCAATATCATCTGATTGATACAATTGAGAGAGTAATTGGGCTCTCTTCTTGTTAAGTACTTTAACTGGATCCTCTTCCTCAACCTCAGCCTCGGCATCCTTCATCTCAACGTCCTTCTCACCATCTTTCTCAGCAACAACCACCTCTTTCACTTCAACCTTACCAACTTCCGGCGGTGTTTCGGTCGCCATTTCCATTGTTAAGTTGATGTTTTGTAGGAGTTTGCAGTGTTTCTGTGTGTTGATGTGTTGATGTTTACACGCTGATGATTTTCGTTCGCGCGCGGAAAAATTCAGCTCACACTTTACAAACTCCAATGTTTATAAGCAGTGCTTAGGCAAAGGAATAGAAAATGGTAAGTTGATAAGCTGTTGTTTATCCTGGATGATAAGTACTAACTGAGTGATAAGGCTGATAAGGCAAGAGAGCAACAGGTTTATGAGCAGTTCAAGAACCGTCACATTGGTGTTGGTGATGCAGACACAACTAAGCAGTAAGTAAGGCACTGTACTACATATGGTATTGTATTAAATACTAACTTTTAAATAGGGAATGGTTAGAAAACGTTCATCGTGATACTTATGCTTCAACATCAGGTCATCCAGCTTTATTAGAGTACTTGGCAATTGTTCATGATACACCAAAGTTACTACTAAAGCAACAACTTATAGAGAAGATGGTATTAGATAAAAACTAACTATTCATATACATATATATTTAGTTATTGATCAATGGTGCATTCTCAGAGTCAGTTGAAGTTGAACTCTCTCTAACACTTGCACCGAATATAGCCATTGCAGCCAAGAAATCAAACCCAGAAATGACAAAGGCAAAGATCCACTGCAAGGCAAACACTCTTGTAAACAACTGACCAAGTCCCAATCCAAGCATCAGGATAGAAGTTGCCAATCCCATTGACCAATCACGATAAATTGCCATGAAGAATGTCGGGACTAAGAGGAATTCCCATACAAAGATATTAGCAATGATACGAGCAACAAGAGAATGGGCATCAAATACAACCGCACCATTCCAAAAGATGGCATATAGGATCCAACTCAAAGGTAAGGCAACCACTGGCATATGAACAAGGATGATACTAGGCATTGTATCATCTTTATATGTCTTTTTATTCATGTATAACACAACAAGATTGAACAGGTTGAGAATCAACACCAATTCGGCCAAAATGTAATGACCAGATACAAACAATAGAATCCATGCGAAATGTAACAGATTGAATATGTTAAAACTCCATCCCAATCCCTCTGCAACTTTAACACGTGAAGAGTTTGTAGTGAAAGCTGAGCGTATGGTATTCGACTCCTCCAATGGATAGAAATATTGGGCAGTGAATCCAATTTGAAGTAAATGAGTAAAACCCCAAAAGATCAACAAGACAAGTAAGTTAGCGGTGAATGGAGTGAATCCAACTCGGAAATAAGGGTCCTTCTCAGGGTCATCTACAATATGTCCAGCCCTACCAGCAAGGTACCGGACATTAGCGTAGATGGAGAGCACAAGGGTAACAACAGATGAATACTTTAAAGAATCAGCAACCATATTTTGTATGTTTGTTTGTTTTTACCTTTTATTTTACTACAAATAATAAATACAGTAGAGAAATATTGGAATTGACACCCATTTATATACTAAAGCGAATTGTACGTTGCTGTCTCGAAGGTTGCTATGTCTCGGGCCAGGAGAGTGGGGGGGAAGAGCAAAAAGGGGGCACCAAAAACACGTGACCTCTATTATCTAGTAAGAACTTCACGAGTAGTTGATATTTCAACTTGTAAAACACGACCATCGGCAACAGCACCTTGTAATTTCTTAGCAGCGATTTGTAAAGCTTCTTCAGTTGTGAATTGGACCTCTGCGGTTGTTGAACCGGAAGGTAAATCTTTGACTCTGATATCACTAAGTTTACCAATCTCGATTAAAACCCTTTTCAAATCAGCAGATGAAGTACCAATTTCAAGATTTTTAATACGTAAAAATTTGTTTTCCATTGGTGTCTTTATAGATAAAACCGTTGTTTGTTGTTGCTTTTTCGATAAGATATTCCTTTTTATAACTTTCTTAACTGGTTTTTCCTTCTTTTGTTTAGGTTTTTCAATATACTTAGCAAATGATACTGAAGCAACTCCATTTATACTTGATTTCTTTGCATTTTTGGGTTTAGTGATCTTTGAACCAACTGGTCGTATTCTATCAGTTAATGACATTGTACTTAAACTACCTTTTTTCAAAGCAGCTTCCAATGGATTAATAGTAGACTTCTTATTCTTTGAAGAAGTCTTACCCAATCTTTCAAGAAGAGGATTTGTAGCTTTTGATCTTGTTTTAGCCATTATCTAACAGGGATGAATGGGGGGGGATTATAGATTGATAGATCTCGGTGGGGAGGGATTGAATAGATCAAGTTGTATAGATCTTATAGTAATAACAACAAAAAGGAAGATAATGACAAAGATATCACTTATGATATATGACACACACCCCAATTGAATCAATATTTTAATCAACAAATTTCAACTTAAGAGTCTCAATGGAAAATTAGTACCGATGTTTGCACGATCTTTCGAGAAACTCTACGCATTTACCCAATTGGGACTGTTTACGCAATTGCCATATGAGTTACCCTTTCTGGAAATGCTAAAAAGCGAATTGCGCGTCTCGCCAAATTTTTACACATCCGGACATACCCAAAATCAATACACGTAGAGCGAAATATAACGTTAAACTCTTTAAATTATACGAAATTTCGCTTAAAATATTGTCATTCCAACTTAGTCAAAACAGTGAGAACGATTTCGACATATAATCTTCCATAACAGAGAAATACTTTGCAGTGTCCTCCCCCTCCGTCTCCCTCCCCAGTACATCCTTTGTTTTGCATTAAGTGTTTACTGTGTTTACTGTTTACTGCTTTTTTCCCCATTCCATACCATCGAAAGCATTCCCGAAGTTCAATCTTTAATATTCACCTAAGTCACTTCACTTTGTCTTCCACTCGAAAATAAACTCATACATTCGTTCTTATCCATCTCTCTAATCATGCCACTCTGCGGAAGTACAAAGAAACCAAGTATGTTATGTTTTTTTTACCCTAATCAGTCCTCGATCAACAACTAACAATAGGAAACAGTTCAACGTAAAATCGTTATCCTCGGTGATGGTGCCTGTGGTAAGACTTCTCTCTTGAACGTCTTCACAAGAGGTTACTTCCCACAAGTCTACGAACCTACAGTATTTGAGAATTATGTACATGATATCTTTGTTGATGGTAAATCAATCAAACTTTCATTATGGGATACTGCTGGACAAGAAGAATTTGATAGATTGAGATCACTAAGTTACTCAGACACACATACAATCATGCTTTGTTTTTCAATAGACTCTCGTGATTCGTTAGAAAATGTTCAACATAAATGGGTTGGTGAAATTGCTGATCATTGTGAAGGTGTTAAATTGGTCCTTGTCGCTTTGAAATGTGACTTAAGAAATGATGAAGAAGATGATGACGATCATCATGGTGAATCTCGTCAAGTTAATAATAGAGAATTGATCTCATATGAAGAAGGTCTCGCTATGGCTAAATCCATTGGTGCACTTCGTTATTTGGAATGTTCTGCTAAAAAGAATAGAGGTGTTAATGAAGCATTCACCGAAGCTGCTAGATGTGCAATTACAGCGAAACCAAAAGGTGCAAATGACGATGAAGAAGAATCTGGAAGTAGTTGTACTATTATGTGAATAAGAAGAAAGCATTTTGTGTTTTTTGTACCCATGTGTGTGTGTCTGTGTGTCTGTGTTTTTTTGTTAAATTGTATTTGTGTTTCATCGTGGTTTTCTTTTTATCAACTAATACATATCCGTCATCATTTCAAATCATATATACAGAAAACATTCGATAATATATTAATATATTGTGGTATATAAAAGATATATATGCTATGTATATAATGCTCATGTAGATTGAAATTAATCTTCAAATAATGATTCCAAAAACTGACTTGGTACAGTTCTTGAATGACGGGTAGGACTGCTATACACTTTATTGGCACCTCTTTCTGGACTCTGAAGTGAAACATCTGCATAGTTATCATAACTTTCATTTCTCTCATGACGATTAAGTCTTTGCTCTGGAATTGGGGAACGTTCAATGGAAATTTCAGCTGGTGGTGCCAAATCATTAACAGATGATATCGTTCTTTGATTATTCTTGTGTAGGTTCATAACTTCTTCAGTTGGTGAGATAAACATTGAGCGTCTCTTATTATCATGGATATCTAAAGTGGAGAAAGGAGCTTCATTGGTCATCAAATATGCATCTGAAACATCAGCAAAAGAGTGATTAGACTCTGTGTCATACAACAGGGCAATCTTTCCCTGGGACATACTCTTACGCAGATTGGTATTTGACTTTGATAATAACAGTTTCTCCGAGGAACCACCTTGATGGAATGAAGAAGTCGAAGAATTTGATAAGGAAAGTGTCTTCTTAGCTTCACGACGAGCCAGTGCTCTGGTTATGATAATCAAGAGCACCAAGAATAGCAGAAAGAATGCTGCTATAGCTCCAACAGCAATGTACACAGTGCCAGAGGGGGCACTTGAACGCCATACATAGGGATTGTCTTGTGCAGAAGGAGGTGTGATAGTTGGTGTTGACCAAGTAGAAGATGTTGTTGTGGAAGTCACAGCCGTTGTGGCTGAGATTTTAGGCATCGAAGTTGTCGTCATTGTGTGCCGATGATGTAATGTATATAGTTAAAATATCACTTATATGACTGTTTGTATGCTTGACGTGCCACCTCCAACACTTTTATATGAAAAGCACCAGGTGTTCTATTTCAGGCACTTCTGTTGTGATTTTGTGGTTTGTTGATGCATTGTTTTTTTTTTTCTTTTTTCCCTTTGTTTTGACGTGGATCGCCAGTTTACCCAAAACGGAAATGGAATGCCGAAGGGGGGGGCCAGTTGGGAAATCCTATATAAAGAGGAAACAATGCCTTATAATTCGGGTTTAAAGAGATGATTTACTCTTATAAGTCCGTTATTTCGCTATTAACAGAGAACAATACAGCATATTGTTATCGACGATCTTTAAAACTGAGCTCCGTACAAGTTCAGGGGCTTGTCTATTGTAAGCCTTGAAGTGGAGACATACCGCGCTTGAGCCCCTCGTATATATAATTTGGCTAATTAACACTAAAAGTCCATTCTTTTTGGAGGTGGTTTTCTATGTCATGAGGATTCATTTATATGTCGATTACGGTGAAGTCGTTTTGTCTTACCTAGAAGTCTCAACTTATATATCACATCGTAATATATGATCATATGCATTGATCGGTACAATTATATTCTATATATATAGTCGGCTGGTCTAGAACAATACGAAATACATTAATCATTCGTCAATAATAAACATTCCTATTGATGGTAGTCTGGAAACTCAGTTAATAACATCATAATAAGTATCCTTCTTAGTCTGCATTACGTCCAATCCACAAACCTCCATTCTAGTCTTTCTAAACAAGGCATGTGCAAACTCCCAGTTTAAACCACCATGACAGTCCTTTGCTTTAAACCTTGGATTTGGAATTCCTTCTGTATGGAATGCAGTATCTGACTCACAACGACGTTTGGAACTCATATATTCTGCTTTTGGATCTTGTTTCCACCAAGGTTTAGGGATTGGTGCATCAGAGAAGTGATAGTATTTGATCTGGTTGAAAACTGTATCATAAGGATGTTCATCACTGTCTATCTCGTAGTATGCTGGTTCTCCAGATGTGGTTGGTAGATGATAATGGGCAAATACTTGCTCATGGGCATCTGCAGCCCACCACCAATGCTCACCTTTAGAATTCATCTGTTGAGATAGCGTTGCATATCGCTGATAAGGAAGTAGAATTACCTCTGGAGTCTCTTCTAATCTTTCATCAAACTTTATCTCGGGACTCTCAACAAATGAGTTTTTCTGCTGTTTCTTTAACATCGTTGGGAGATTGAACATCTTATCAACTAACTCCATATCATACTCGTCTTTCTCCTTATGGTCAAGTTGGTATTTAACCCTCTCAAACAGCTCTGCTGATGGCTGGATGACCATAAGTATGTTGGTCACTCTGAAATAATCCGATGGAGCATAATCTGGTAGATTGTTATAGACGTTTGTTTCAAAGTTTTTGTGGTTGATTCTTCTGGTATAGAACTCATGTTCATTTTCCCAGTCCTGCTGGGGCAAATATGTAGTTGGTAAAGTCTTGGTTTGAGAGTGTAAGAAAGGATCAACATTATGTTGAACCCAGTGATTTATTTTTGTATGTCTCTCCTCTGAGGTCATCGGGATGAACCCATGTTCTTTTGGTTGATATTTGTTCCTTATTTCATCTTTAGAGAAAGAATCATGCATATGCCAATAAGCTGGAGCAGCTGCCATATTACAAGGTGGTATGAAAAAAAGTTCATCCAAGTGAGATTTCAACAAAATAGCATCTGAATCTAAGTAAATGATTCTATCATACTCAGTTTGGTTAAATACCAAAAGCTTAGTGAAACTGGAAACCCAAATATTCACTGAATCACCACCTTTTTGAACAAGTTCAGTTGGTTTCAAAGTAACGTTATACCTATTTTTATACTTCAACAACATTTTGTATTCCATTGGAGATGCTGTCTTGTTAAGGAATTGATCATTAACCAATATCACCAATTGTGCTTGTGTACCGAACTTTCTCAATTCAGCCAAGATCATCATTGCATTACACATGTGTGCAGAGGAAGTAGCATATAAGACATATGCAAACTTCGACCAATCCACGTTGTTCATATCAGTTTTCTCATATAAAGAGTCAATCACTTCGGGATATATGTACTTTATATGTGATCTATCATAGTCCAATAGGTCCATATCTGTGTGTGGGTCATTTATAGCAGGATATTTTTCTTTGATATTCTCATTCTCATCCAGGTACTTTAGTACGTTGTCGTAAGGGGTATGATATTCTGGTTTATATGAAAGGAAACCATTTGTCATTGATATATCGGAGTTCAAGTGGAACCCATTCAAACTGACAAACCCCCATATTGCAGTAGTAGCAAGGAAAAGGGAAAGTATAAGGTTGTTTGTACGCTTTGCTCTGTGAAACTGAGTCAATCTTAGTACCGATGTCATGAGGTCTTTGTAGATACTTCATTCAAATCCTACTATGTACATATTGAGAGCAGATCATGTCTGTTAAATAGGTTTGACACCCTTCTTGAGAGTCCTTCGCCCTGTTTTCCCCCCATATGCGTCTTTATGCGTGTCTGATCCCCTCTAGACTTGAGCCTTGATACCTTAAGAAAACCTTCATAAGCAAAAACATGTCATAATGCCTTACAGCCCCTACATTTCTGTATATTTCCTGGGATAATTATTTGTCTCAAGTGAATCTGCATTTTGACATGTCTGTAAACAGTATATTCAGACATGTCTGTAAAAGTCTCGAAAGGGTTTTGTCGAGGCTCAAGTGTGTGTACACTGGGCTTATAACATACACTGTTGCTACATTTGAAGAGAAGTCATATAGTCATTTATAAACTCCCCATCTCTCCAGACACCTAAAATGATATATCACACCTTTTATAACTACGATATAATAACCACAAATCATACTTCCATCTCGAACATACCTGTACGGCATCGGATTTACTGCTCGGAGATGCCACGGTCTCGGTGGAGTTTGTATGAATCTAGAATCTCAGATGGTGTATGCACATCAACGTCAGGGGCTAAACGTGTCGGAAAATATTTCTATGTTTATTTATAGATGCAGATCTCGATTGTATGACCATATATTCTCTCTAGTACTAATATCCTGTAAGTCTGTGTATGAATTATAGTATCCATTGGTAAACGATATATTTGGTTATATGAAACTATTAACATTGTTCATCTTACCAATTTTATGCAAATCTGCGCCGTCACGTCCCAATGAGGTAATCCACTGTAATCGCGTCTGAAAGTGAGAACGAAAGAATCCGAAACTCTTCAATTTGATCACATACAAAATAGTCAAAGAGATTGCAAAATACAAAAAAAAAGACCCAGTAATAGCAGTAAGAGAGAATAGAATGAATACAGACTCTACTTATGTGCCACCACTGAACTTTGCACTTGTTGAAGACAGCATATATCGTTCTGGACATCCTGTACCCATCAACTTTCCCTTCTTACACACATTGAAGCTTAAGACAGTGATATACATTGGTGATAAGACAGATAACCATGAGTACTATGACTTCCTCGAGAAGGAAGGTATACAGTTCAGATATATCAAAATGAAGTCATCCAGTGAACCTTTTATTATGAATGATCCAAAGGCTATATTGGAGGCATTGGAGATCATTGTATGTACAGATAACTACCCAATACTGATCCATTCCAATAAAGGTAAGCATCGCATTGGTGTATTAGTCGGTATAATGAGGAAATTACTACAAGGATGGAGTATCACTGGAATATTTAATGAATATGACAAGTATGCAGGAGGAAAAGGTGAGAGTGATATGGAATTTATTGAAAGCTTTGAGACAGCACTCTCAGTTGATTTTAATAAGTTACCAAATTTTGTAAGGGTAATTGGTCCAGAGTGATCTCTATGCAAAAGGCGGAAGGGAAATATTATGATATCATGGGGTTTCGATGGAATTAATATGTTGTAGTTTCAATTTGATCCGTTGAAGTGCCATTAGATCTTCTTGTTCGAGTACTATCCATGCCGGTATCACAACACTATCTGTAGTGATCAGTATACTAGCAATATGCTCTATTTCTGATGAATCAACAACTTCTTTGTTCTTCTCTAAATCCAATGAACTTTTGTCTAGTTTGTTATATGGAGTCCACCAGTACTGTGGATACTTCCTTAATATGTTATTGACCACGCATGCCATAGATACCATTAACACAGAACTTACCATATGAACGGCGATATACCACCAACCAATATCTCTTACAGTTTCATCTATCAGTGGTATAAGAGCCGTGGCTCCACAAGGTGGATGTAAACAATTTGTTAAGGTCATTAACACACTTGAGATTCCTACTGATAAGGCACCTGCTATGTAATAATGTTCAACTCCTGTACTAGATAAGGCAAAGAGTTTCTGTATGCAAACACCAGATAATGAAGCAATAAGATGACCGAGAATGATATTTCTAGGTTGTGCTAGTGGAGAATCGCTAACATTAAAGGCTAAGATAGAAGTGGCTCCATAAGAGGCAAATATTATCGGTGCATGATGTTGTTGGAAAACTGATGAATGACTGAAAAGCCCCTCGAGCATTAATATAGATATGAATGAACCAATGAATATCTCGGGCCATAAGAAGTAGTCTGGGATTGGTGATGGGTTATGTCCTCCAAGCCATCGGCCAACCGGTTTAGGGAGCCGATAAACAATCGACCGTGGCACATACGGATCGAGATATTTATCCAAAGAGAATGTAAATACCATTATCTCTCCCCTCCTGTACAATATACATGGATAATCGGGTCAATTCAAGTGGGATATAAAATTTTAGAACAATGCGATGATGGGCTGCACGGCGTAACTTTACATCTATTTGCCGACATAGGCAATAAGTCCGCGCCATTTCCTGATTTGGCCCTCCAAAACAAGAAATATAGTAAGCATATCAAAATCGTTATTATTATTTCTATCAATTATATATATTTGTTTCATTGTGATTCTCCAATGTTCTTTAGTTTCTCTCTCAGCAGTTCCAATGCCTTTAATTCCTCATCGTTGAACTCGAGACCATTCGGTAACGTGAACTCATCGCTTGTAATGTTAATGGAGTTTGTCATGACATCATTTGATTCAGGAGTCATATTCTTCTCCAAATCTTCAATTTGTTGATCTGGTTTGTTATAAGCAGTCCACCAATGTGTAGGATATTTTCTAAAGACATTATTAGTGATACATGCAATTGCAATCATTAAGACAGAAGAGATTAAATGTGCTGGGATATACCACCATCCCATCTTTCTTATCTCAGAATCAATGACTGGTATTAATGCAGATGCACCTGATGGTGGATGAATTGTATTTGTTATAAGCATTGCAACACTTGATAAAGCCATAGATAAAGCACCGGCAACGTAATAATGATCTTCACCTGCTTTTGATAAACCAAATAATTTTTGGATACAAACTCCTATAACTGCAGATATGAAATGACCAAATAAAAGATTTCTTGGTTGTGCTAATGGTACACCATTAGTATTAAATGCTAATACTGCAGATGCACCATAAGATGCAATGATCATTGGTGCATGATGGTTTAAAAAAACAGAAGAATGAATGAAAACACCTTCAATTGTCAATATCGATACAAATGAACCAATAAAGATATCTAACCATAAGATATAGTCTGGAATTGGTGTTGGCTTGTGACCACCGAGCCATCTGCCAAGTTGTACAGGAAGTCTTGGAACAATGGACCGTGGGACATAAGGGTTCAGGTACTTATCAACGGTGAATGTGAACATGATCAAAAGTAAAAACAGTCTCTTATAATAACAATTGTTGATCTACAACAATCTCTAAAGATCTTTCTACTTTATGGGATTTTCCCTTCTATTTATGTGTAACGGAGTGGGAGAGAGAAGTTAGAGAGATGTGCGACCGGGCCAATTGTGGGGAAGACCACCGATTGGTCAACGCAGAACACCAACCCAAGGCAAAACCTGGAATTTCTCCTTTTAAACCAATGAAACGACTTAAACAGGTTAAACCGACGGTAAACTATCATACTTGGAACACAAAAGAAAGGAGGCAGTTTTGACTTCGATACCTCTGTGGGTGACTCCGGGTGCCAGGTCGTTGACTCCGGCTGAGACTCGTCTCCAGGACAACCGAAACCACAAAGCGCGATCTTCCTCGGACTGACTCATTGCAATAAAACATATGAAGAGAGATTCCAATCAATCCCTCCACTTTGTTCCGAGCCATTATTCACTAAGATTAAGACTAAGAAGGAAGGAAAAGAAGAAGCAAGAAAGATGTCAGCATTCAATCTCGATACACTTGTTAGACCTAATGTGCTCTCCCTTGAGCCATATCGTTGTGCTAGAGAGTAGGTTTAACCACTATTTTCTACTTTTTCTTATCATCGAGTCATCGAACTAACATTATGTATCCAGTGACTTCAAAGAGGGTATCCTTCTCGATGCCAATGAAAACGCTTATGGACCGGCTATTACTGACTTAGACTCAGAGGAAGAATCCCAATCATTGCACCGTTACCCAGACCCTCACCAGATTGATCTTAAAGAACTTATCTGCAAGTTCAGAAACAATGAGAATAAGTTCGAATTGACCCCTGAACAAGTTATCACTCCAGAAAACATATGTCTCGGTGTAGGCTCAGATGAAAGTATTGATGCATTGATTAGAACTGTCTGCCGTCCAGGTAAAGACAAATTACTTACTTGTCCACCAACTTATGGTATGTACACCATCTGTGCTGCCATCAATGATGTTGAAATCGTCTCCGTCCCATTGGATTTCTCTACTTTCCAAATCCAACCGGAGTTGATCAACGAACAACTTAACAAAGACCCATCTATCAACATTGTCTATATCACTACACCTGGTAACCCAACCGGTACACTAATCAAACTTGATTTGATCAAGCAGATTCTTGAAAATGATAACTTTAACGGTGTCGTTGTTGCCGATGAGGCATACATTGATTTCGCACCAATTGGATCTTCACTTTCCACATTGGTCAATAAATATCCAAATTTGGTTGTTATGCAGACTGTCTCAAAGTCATTTGGTTTGGCTGCCATTAGATTGGGTATCACATATGCTAACAAGAGACTCGCTGGTATCTTGAATGCATTGAAGGCCCCATATAACATTTCTACAACAACCTCAAAATTGGCAGAAAGAGCATTCTCTGTGGAAGGTGTCACAAGTATGAGATCAACTGTAAACAAGTTGAACTCGGAGAGAGCTAAATTGATTGAAGAACTTTTGAAAATTGATAGAGTCGACAAACTTATCGGTGGCGTGGATGCAAACTTCATCTTGGTCCAAATCGTTGATGAGAATGGAGTTCCATCAAGCCCAATTGCCAAGCACATCTATCAAAAACTTGCCACCACAATGGGTGTCGTTGTTAGATTCAGAGGTAATGAACCAGGCTGCCCTGGTGCTCTAAGAATCACCATTGGAACAGAAGAGGAAAACAAAATGTTGTTGAAACAGATTGTTACCGTCATCTCTGAACTCTAACTCTGAAACCTTGGGAACTACTTTTTTTTTTCATTCAATTGATAGACTTTAACGATAAACTATTGTGCCGGTTACAATATATATAATATACATTTTTTCCCCTCTTAACTGGAATTAAAATCTCGATGTCACCTCTAACACCAAACGAGCACCAAAGTCCTCGGAAACGAGACGTTGTGCCCTCAACCTTTTCTGTGTGTGGTCAACTTTGGCAAATGCGTCGCCCTTGTCACCACTAACAGCGCTCTTAAAGATGTCTTTTTGTCCTTGCTGGACTCCCTGTAAGATCTTTTCGTGGTTCTCATTCAACTTGGCAATTTGTTCAGTCAACTTCTCAGTGTCAGTTGCATACTTCCTCGTAACAGAACTTATATGGGAGACAACTCCTTCCATAGTTTCCGCACTTGGAGCTTGGTCGTAGAAAATATTAGCAGCGGTCTTCAATGATAATAATCTTTGTTCGGCTTGACGTAATGCAAGGGAAGTTTTGTTGAATGTATCACGGACCTTTCTCTGTAACAACTCTGCATCAAATGGTAAACCGCTTGCCGCAAGTACCGCTGGATCCAGGATCTGCTCCTTGGCCAAGAGCTTTTCTCGGAGTGTTACTGAACGCTTGAAGTAAGTTTCGAGAGAAAGGTTTAGATCCTTAACCTCCTTGAGTTGTGACTCAACTCTTGACCTCGTCGATGAAGCAGCAGAGAGCTGGGATGTAATAATATCATTAGCAGCAGACGCTTCAGATAATCTCCACTGTTCGCTGCGGTCCAAAGTAGAGCTCGTGTGGATTACAGATGGATTCAAATGATCAACAATAACATCGCCAAGTAGTTGGGAGTTTTGCTCAATGATCATTAGCTCCGCTTCGGTATCGTAGACAATTGTCTCCAGCTCCCTAATAACATCATCATTGCTCATAGGTGGATATTTAATGTCACCAAGATGGACATAAGCTGGAATGAGTTTTGGTAGGTCAAATGATCCACTGTATGCCTCATCGCCCTCAAATGCTTCAACTCCCACCGATTCATAAATAACAGGTTCAGTCTGTACCGACAAATCTTTATACTGTGGAGTGGCACCAATACCAGAATGAGCAACATGAGGGATAGCGTGAACCTCAGCATCAGCGTACTTGTGACCTGCTTGTGTTGCCCTTTCAACAATCGTTACAGCAGTCAATTCCTCGTTCTGTTCTTCATCTTCCTCGACGTTTTTGGAGCCATCAGGGTTCAGTTTTTGAGCCTCGAGGTAAAGGATTTCGTCATTGGCACTCTTTAAGGACTCGGTGGAATCAACAGGAACTTCGTTATCTATCTTCAAATCATTTTCGATACGATCATCCAATTCATCTGGAACCCCCTTGTCCTCAGATGAAAGCTTGATATCGTTGATAGCATCACGAGCCTCAACTTCCAAATCTGTATCATTTTTATCTTCGTCATCCTCACTTTCACCTTCACTGTCATCCCCACTGTCATTTTCTTCTTCATCGAATGACAACTCATCAGCGAGGGCGCTGGTATCAATCTTCTGGGACTCATCCAAATCTTCAAACCCATCGCTGTCGTTATCTGATTTATCAGTCTCAAGACATGTCTGATCACGGGTATCGTCAAATCCCTCGAATGAATCCTCTGGAATATCATCCTCGGATGCAGATTCCGATTGTATCTCTGAATCATCAGAACCATCTGTTTGTAGTTCATCATCTCCAACGCGTGGAGCGTCATCATCCTCTTCGTTCGTGGACTCCTCAGCTGGGATGTCATCTTTGACTTCTGTAGGAGTGTCGAATATATTCTTAGAGCTCAGCTCAACCTTTTTCGCAGCAAATGCACCAAATCCGGAACTGCCAATGTTTAAGGAAGGAGCAGCTGTTTCCTTTTTTACAGTGGTTTCAGTCTTTCCAAAAGTGAAAGAAGAGTTTCCAAATGAGGTAGAACCAAATCCTGTGAATCCGCCAGTTGTCGAACTCCCAAAAGAGGTTGGTCCTTGTGTGGTAGGCGCATTAGCAGGTGTTTTGACTTCAGGGGCTGGTATGTTGATAGGAGATTCATCTTCACTTGAGGAGCCATCATTGTCTTCTTCGGAGGTCAGGTCATTATCTGATTGTGGAAGTGGGGCAGTCGTCTCGTCAGCACCACTGAGGAAAGATCCAAATGACATCGTCCCCGCAGCACCAGATTCCTTAGTAGACCCAAAAAGGTTGGAGACGGGAGGGTTCCCACCCTGTGGCTTGCCGAATGGAATGGACGTATCAGTCTTCTTCTCGGCTATTGTGCCTGGCTTAGTAGTCAATGATGCAAATGGAGAACTACTCTGACCTGATCCAAATGTGCTGGACTTCGAGGAATTGCCAAATGAGAATGGATTATCAACGTTCTTACCATCGTTCAAAGATGCAAATGGTGAGTTTGAGATAGATTTTGCGCTGCTTCCAAATAGACCAGTTCCTTGAGCGTTTGTGCTGTTTGAGGAAACCGCACCAAATGGTGAAGATGTCTTCCCTGTGGCTTCACCGAATGAAGCGAACGGCGAAGCCTTATCTCCCCCAGATAAAGATGCAAAGGGCGAATCAGTCTTGGTGGATGAGGCTGCACCCAATGAGGCAAATGGAGATGAGGTTTTCTTTTCTGGGCCACCAAAGGAAGCAAATGGAGACGAACCAGTCTCTTTGGCACCTAATGAGCCAAATGGAGAAGATGTCGATTTCTTCTCGGAATCACCCAGGGAAGCAAATGGTGATGCTGCGCTGTCTTTAGTAGCTAGCGATCCAAATGGAGAAGATGTCGATTTCTTCTCGGAATCACCCAGGGAGGCAAACGGTGATGCTGCGCTGTCTTTAGTAGCTAGCGATCCAAATGGAGAAGCTCCAGTATTTGAGGAGAATGCGGAAAATGCTGTTGATCCAGTAGCACCTGATCCCATTGTAAATGCGGACCCTGTGCTCTTGATGGAAGAAGAATCAGCTGGCTTGCTACCAAATGCAGTGGAGCCAAAAGCCAGAGATGGTGTGTTAGCAGCGCCAAATCCAGATGATCCAAATCCAGTCGAACCAAATGCTGGTGTAGCAGTGGTAGTTGTATTGGAGCCAAACCCACTGCTTCCAAATGCGCCAGTAGAGGGCTGTGATGGGGCACCAAATGAGAAAGATGGTTTGGCGCTGGAACCAAAGGTACCTGTAGAGGTTGATGTACCAAATGGAGAGGCTGTTGCGGTGTTGGAAGGTGCTGGCTTGGCATCGAATGCATTTGATCCAATAGTCTGTGCATTTCCAAATGGAGTGGAAGCAGCTGGGGCAGTAGATGATCCGGATGCAGCGTTAAATAGTTCATCTTCAAAGGCTTGAGGGCCGTCTTGTTTGAAAGTGTTGCTCTTCAAATCATGAACGTGGTAGATATACCATCCTTGAACTTTACCATCCTGACCCAATACCCAAACAGTTGGAAGCCAAGATGCCTCAGAAACACCAGCACAAGGTTCGACAACGGTTTCTTTCATTCTGACGTCTGTGATAAGACCAATGGCGTTGACATCGTTACCTGTGTCATCATTAAGAGGAAGTGCTGCCCTTGTAGAGTCATCAGCAGATTGAATAATATCGGATGCTGTGAGTGCTGTAATTTCAGCAGATGTGGAAGATGCAAGGAATGAAATCAATGGAAGGGTTTCTGACAAGTTGTGAAGAGTAGATGCGTAAACAGTTTGCTTTCTCCACACAGAACCAAAAGCTGGGACAGCATCATACGACTCTTTAAATGAGTTTGAATTTGTAGCCTTATCATGTTCAATGACAAACAACTTGAAGTCGTAAGAAGGTTCATCGTTTTCATCATATTCCTGTTGTTGACCATAAGAGGCAAAGAAAACATGAGGAGAGACCCAAAATACGGAGAGTGGCACCATGTTATCCTCTTGGATCTCTTGAGGAATTTCGATTGTCACTTTTTCAGTACCGTCGAGTGTGATTTGTTTGATCGTTCCATCTTTTTTAGCAACGGCGATTTGTTTACCCTTTGGTGAGAAACTGAAATCTATCACATCATTTGAAATTGTAGAAAGACTACCCTCTGAAACCTGCAAAGCATAAAGCTGTGAATGGTCATCCAGTACTGCACATGATATACTGTTTGAAGGACAGGACATTATTTTATCAATGTTTCCATTTGCAGCGAGCGTCTTGAAGCTGGATGTGGATAATGAGTTATACGTTGAAGCGTCGATTGGGGCATACATTATGGTGTTGCCAACAGAGATTATCAATGTCTTTTCATCGCTCGTGAATGCAATGGAGTTGATATTACTAATTGATACAGTGTGTTTGTCTGTGACGAATTGTTCTGCAGAATCGACAATGTCCTTCTTCAATCCACTAAGAGTACCGATGAGTAGATCATTTGCACCAGCGGCCGCAAAGAGGCCAGAATGGGAAGCATAAGCGAAATTGTTTATCTGTTTGAATGGCAGTTGTTCATTGTAGTCACTCACAAGTTGAATCGGCTGACCTAGAGATCTGTACCCAAAGTCCTGTTATTTTGTTAGTTTCTTTCTTTAAAGTCTTCTCCGTCAAGGAAAAAAAGTCATCACTGTTCAATTGAACACCTTGATAATGGACAAAATTTCAAGAGCGGATGCAACAAAACAATCGCAACTCACATCACTGGCGTCAGTGGGGAACTCGTCCTTTATGACACTCATTTTCACACTATGTGAATGGTGATTTCTTGATGCTTTTAGTATCCTTGGGCGGATGTTCGCAGACTGTGTGTTTTGTCAAAAGTAAATAAAGAAAAAGGGCACTCGCGGATCTGTTACGCGCACGCTCTTACTTCTACACGACTTAGTGAATATTAACGGCACAGTATGTATTTGCTCTGTAATAAGTTGGAAGATCAACTTCCGATTTCATATATAAGCTGCTTAGTTAAAATTAAGCAGTGAAGGTCAAAGACCAACCCAACTGGTGGACTGGCTCGGACAACTTCAAAGCGTCGAAGGAAGCACCAACACCAACCTTAACACCTGGTCTCAAGACCTGGTTGTAGGAGACAGCGGTGATACCAGAGTCGGCGACCTTAGCCTTAACGAAGGCAGTCTCATCCAAGACGTGCTTGACAGCGGTCTCGATACCAACAGCCTTACCGGCAGCAGCGTCAGCCTTAGAGTCCCAGGTAGCCTTAGCACCAACCTCGGTAACTGGAGAAACCTTGTGGTAGTAAGCAGCAGAGAAGACAGACAAGTTAGAGGTAGCAGTAACAGAAACGTTGTACAATGGCTGGGAGTAACCAAGGGCAGTGGAGTATCTGGTGACCTTACCGGAGGCAATGTCGTAACCAACCTCAGCACCGGCGGTGAAAGAGTCGTGACCGACAGTGGCGTCACCAACGAAAGATGGACCCTTCAACAAGTCGAAGAAAGCACGAGCAGTGACAGATGGGTGGTTGAAGATCAAGTTCAACTTGGCACCCTTGGAAGCATTTGGAACCAAGGAAGTCAACAACTCAGCCTTAAGACCTGGGGTCAAAGCCTCAGCGAGCTCGATCTTGGTGTCGAGAGCATTGGCGGTGTTCCAACCCTGTGTCAAGGTCAAACCGGTAGCCTTGTCAGAGAACTTAGCCTCAACGTTACCAGCAATGGAACCGTTCTTTGGGGAAGTCTTACCCTTGGTGGTGAAGGAGACACCGTTTGGAGCCTTGGTGGAAACCTCAATGGCGGCTGGGGAACCGTGGTAGAAGTCCTTGTTCAAGAGACCGTTCTGGTTCTTGGAGATATCAGAGAAAACAGCTGGAGCCACTATATTTTGTTGTTAGTATCTCGATCTCAGATTAATCATTTGAGTGATTGGTTATCCAATTGTAGATATGGTGACGATAGTATCCAAGGGCAAAACAAAGTGCCACATGGGCTACATTTTTGCCACACCGTGAAGAGTTCATCGTCCAGTAACACCGAGAACACGGGATCAAAGAGGCCGTGGAAGTCAATTGGGGAAGTCAACCGATCCGTACATTGTTAAAAACTTACTGTTTGAAGATTTGTGGATTGTAAGTGTGCTGGAAGATCAAAATATGAAAACAAGTAACAAGCTCAACAACTGAGTGGTAAAGGAAGAAATGGGTCTCAGCCCGCGCTCGCACCGTTGGAGATGTGAAGGTGTGAAGTGCCCCACGCGTTAAACCAACAAAAAAAATTGCACGTGAAAGCGTGGGTGAAGGTTGCCGGATTGGGGTCTATTGGCGAAAAAAAAAGACCCATCCCGCGAACCGATCACCTCAAAGAGGGATAATTTAAACTGTGACGCTTTTCAGAGGGGGATGGAAGTCTAGGAGGGGAGAAGAGGAGGCATTGAGAAAGAAATGAAATTATAACTGCTTAATATTTTGTTGAGTAAACTCCGAGCAAGTGGTAAGTAGAAACCTCTATGATGACTTCGATAATAGTATCATATTCCGCTTCCATTTGTCCTGGTTTTACTTACTCCTGCAAATTGGCACAACCTCGACCCGGAACTGCGAAACCGAACAGCGTTGATTCGCCCTCTGTCAAACTGGGCTACCCTTGGAGCACCTGATGGTCGCGAGCGCAAATTGGCATAAAATTATGTTGCCATGCCAACAACCCAAACGTCCCAAGATGTATAGAGGAAACACACCCCAGCATGCAGATTGCAGATCCAACATGCCAATGATATGTGGGGAACTATTCAAATTCGCACTACACTACAATTTGTAAGTATTAGAGAAACGATAAACCGGAAACCGAAGAAATATCCATTTTTAAAAACATCACAAAGTCATTCCCAAATCACCCTTGGTCCACATTGAAGAAAATCCCGTCTCTATATGTTGCAAGGGGCCATATACCTAGATAGAAACTTATTCAACGTATCTGTTGAGCTTCATTCTGACAGCCTTAACCTGGGTGTAGTTGTCCAAAGCCTCAGCACCCATCTCACGACCAATACCAGACTCCTTGTAACCACCGAATGGAACGTTCTGGTGGAAGTCGTTGTAAGTGTTGACCCAGATGATACCGGCCTCCAATCTCTGAGAGACATCCATGGCTCTGTTAACATCCTTGGTGTGAATACCACCACCAAGACCGTACTCGGAGTTGTTAGCTCTAGCGATAACGTCATCAATGGTCTTGAACTTGGAGACAGCAGCAACTGGACCGAAGATCTCTTCCTTGACAATGCTGAAGTCATCCTCACAGTCAATGAACACTGTTGGCTCAACGAAGTAACCCTTGGTACCAATTCTCTTACCACCAGTCAACAACTTAGCACCCTCATCCTGACCCTTCTTGATGTAGTCCAAAACGGTCTGGAACTGGTCTGGAGTGGTCTGAGCACCCTGGAAGACACCCTCACCGAATGGGTCACCGATCTTGAGCTTCTCAACCTCCTCCTTGAACTTGGCACAAACCTCGTCGTAAACACCCTCCTGGATGTAGATTCTGGAACCGGCACAACAGACCTCACCACCGTTGAAGAAGATACCGGTGATCAAGTTCTTGACAGTGGCGTCAATGTCACAGTCATCGAAGACAATGTTTGGAGACTTACCACCAAGCTCCAAAGTAACCTTCTTCAAGTTAGACTGAGCGGCAGCAATCATGACGTCTCTACCAATGGCGGTAGAACCAGTGAAGGCAATCTTCTTGATCAATGGGTGTCTCAAGATAGCATCACCACACTTTCTACCAGAACCTGGAATAACGTTAATGACACCAGCTGGGATACCAGCCTTAATAGCCAAAGTAGAAGCGTACAAAGCAGACAATGGAGTAGCGGAAGCTGGCTTCAAGACAACGGTGTTACCGGTAGCCAAAGCTGGACCGATCTTCCAGGACCACATGAGCAATGGGAAGTTCCATGGGATGATCTGACCACAGACACCCAATGGCTCTCTTCTGGTGTAGTTGAAGTAACCCTCACCAGTGTTGATGGTTCTACCATCAACCTTGTCGGAGTAACCAGCACAAGATCTAATGTACTCAATAACGATACCGACATCGTATCTGGCACAGTGAAGGGCCTTACCGTTGTCCAAAGACTCAATGGAGGCCAATGTCTCGGCCTCCTCCTCAAGGAGATCAGCAAGCTTGAGCAAAGCCTTGGCTCTGATCTTTGGCTCACAGACAGACCATGTCTTGAAAGCCTTGTAAGCAGCCTGGGTGGCGATCTCAACATCCTCCTTGTCGGCCTCGTACAAGTCAAAGATCTTCTCCTCGGTAGATGGGTTGTTGACAGCAAAAGTCTTACCAGAGGAAGACTTCACAAGCTGGTTGTTAATGAACAAACCAGTTGGCTGTTCGTATGTGATACCGTTTGGCAATGTGTATGTGACGGAAGTTGGAGCAGACATTGTGAGAAAGTTTGCAGAATATGTAAATCAAAAAGGGGGCAATTGATATTCAGGAATATGGAATATGGGGAACTGGATGGGCTTTTATACACTTCTAACGCCGGGCACAGGGAGTTTATTAATTTGGTGGGGCTCGAGACCCAACGAGTCCAGTACCGATGAGCCAAAGGCCAGGGAGACTAGGAAATCAGAATGAGTCTCAAGCCCGGCAGAACTTTAGAGGCATGCATATAGAGAAGAGCCTTCCAGCTAGTATTTCTCGGCCCCTCGGTCTCGGATGGAGGGGCACCCTTGGGGTATACCAGACCAAAGACCGGTCTACAGGCGCACTAAAAACTCGGCGAATGCGGCCGACACTACCCTGCCGTTAGGGAAAATCCTTCCACAAGAACAACAGTTGTAATAGAAAATACAGAAGAAGCACTGGATGACAACCTCGCTGACTACTCTAGTACGGGCATGAGTTTTCGTAGGGAATACCCCCCTCCCCCTAAAATAATATAGCTGTTGAGAACCCTTGCTACAGCCCTATACCCCGGTGGAGGGCACCAAGAAGCATTAGGCACTTTTCCCTCTTTTCAGCCACTCGAGCACAGCACCTGGGCATTTGCAAATTTGTAATCATCCGAAATCTGGGGTATGCAGCTCCCAAAACCGTTGGGCTAAGGAAAAGAAGAAACTCGGTCTTAAGACCGACCATGACCTGACCGGTGGTATCAGTCCTTAAAATGCTTCCTTAAAAATCAAAAAGAACAAAATAAACTACACACTCGGTGTCCCAGTCTAGGAATAGCTATTCTATGGATTTTTTTAGGATCTTCCCCAAGCGGTTAGCCCTCTATGGTATGATTTAATGGCTGAAAGCAAAAGACTCATGCAGGCGCTCTCGTCCCGGCGTTAGAGACCTTCCCGATCTGAGGTAGACGAGCTCTCCGACTTTCAGCTGAAGGACCTCACGGAGGCCCTAAGTCCCGGTCCGGAAATTCCTGGGATCTCAGTGATCTGTAGGGGATACCGATGACAGCGTTCAGGGGTATCTGATTGTTGTAGTATTCTGTACATCCAACTAGTTATAGCGTAACACAAGTTTATCTGTCGCGACTTGGCTCTCGATACCTCTACCTAGTACTACTGACCCCGGGGAATCCCACTTTTTCCCAAACGTCCGCAATATCCAGGTTCCACGGCCAAAATTGAAGGTGTTTTACTCCTTAACTGACCTCGTCGGTCGTCGGTGCTCTGTCGTCCGCATCAATCAGAGCCGGCCGATTGCGAGCTCGGTGGCGTTTACGAGGGCCCATGTTCCACACATACTGAGACTGGGGCAAACTTCTCCCGGAGTTTACAGCCACACCGCAAGGGAACGGGACTAGCTTTGAGATCGAGAGACTAATAAAAATGCTTATATGTTGTAATCCTTTGAGATTCCAAGGGGTAATCGGATGGGTGTGAAGCTGGACCACTGGCTCATCCCGCTTCCGGACATTCGCCGTTGTGGCTTGATTCTGGGGTACTTCCTTACCGCCGCTAACCCTTATAACCGTCTCTTCGCTACGTCAATACAATAGTAGAATTACTCATATATAACCTCATCTATAACAGTGTACCAAGACATGGCTGTCGATTACCATTCATGATCTGGCTTGTGCAATCTGGGCCTGCAAGTCATACAACTCTGTTTTCTTCTTGTCCAAAAACTGTTCTAGTACTTTAACCTGACTCTCAACTGTATCAATGTCACTGGCTGTTCCAGTCAAATCCGTGGACTTGCTTTCTTGAACCAATTGTTTCTGCTTGTAATCTAGAAGTTGTTGCAACTCTCTTCTTACTTGCAGTGTTTTATTTGCTGTAGCACCACCGTTTGATCTCTCATTCTTCTTACGCTCTGCTTCTGCCTCCGCTTGAGCAACCTTCTGCTCCAAATCCTCCAGTTCCCTTTTCAATCTAACTTCTTCCCAGTCGGTACCCTGTGTAGATGAGAAATCGGTACCTTTGGTGTTCTTTGCTAGTCCTGATCCACCAATTCTCTCAAGGTAATTTTCAGCAAATGTGTGCTTTGAGGCTGGTTTGGATTGTTGGATGGTGGCCTGGTGTGAGTCCAATGAATAATCAGGTGTCTCCTTAGAGAATGTGGCCCTCAAAGAGGCCGGAACACCTCTAGGCATGGCCTTGCCACTCTCACGCTGGTTCAACATGTGTAAGAACACCAGCGTTTGATCTTTGTCAATGGTTTCAGAAGATCTTGGATTCACTAAGTTCCAGGCAAATCTGGCATCAGCATCAGGTACATTAGACAACGATGAGTATAAACCACTTAATGAATCAAATGTGATTCTCCCAAATCTATCTGCTGCAGAGGAATAAATCTGTTCATAAGTCGTTTTATCGCCTGGAGAGATGTACCAATCAAACTGGGCGCCTGGCTGATCGTCGTCCTCGGAGTCAGAGTATCTCTGTGGTTGGTCCTGGCCAGTCAATGCCTTATTAGCTTGAATTAGATGTGCCTTACTTGAAGGGATAAGCCATTCCGGTAACTGCGAAGGCAACACAGACATCTTGCCATTGACCAAATCAAAGATAAGTCTCATGCAAATACAAAACTCTTCAAAGTCCAAGTTACCATCAGCATCAATATCAGCTAAATCCCAAATCTGGGTGAGCTTATCGTCAGAGAGTTTGGAGTTCTTGAGGACAACTGACACCTTGTCTCCCGATAGCTTGTTATCAACCGGTTTTAGTCCGGAGAAGATCTCCCAGTACTTTTTGATCTCCCACTGTTCCAATTTTGGGGACATTGTATTATATATCGATGAATGTCTAAGCCCTGGATAACTTTCAAACAGCCCTAATTTCACTATCGTTTGTGCTGTTTCGGTGCTTTCGGTGTGCTCCACTTTTTGTCTCTCCGCCCGGCGATCTTCCTTGCCCAGGAGATTTTCGCGAAAAAGCTACATGGGCTCATAACACCCACTTCTTCTTTCAGTTGATGAATCCTTTTATGAGTTTGGACCATCTGTTTTTCAAAGGCTTTCACAGTATTTGATGGTTATTGCAATTGGATCTCACTGATCTAGTATGAGCTCACTGAAAGGAGTATACAACGGCCGACTTTCTCGCGTATATCAGACAGAGATCACTAAATAAGTACACATTCTGTAACAATGACTACAGACACTAGTATTCTATTATTATAAATAAGCGTTTCTGTATTTAGTAATCATATAATCGATCTTGCTCCCTAGATTCAGATCAGCGATCTCGATATACACTCACTGCCAAAAAGAGGAAGTTGGCATCATCATCGTCATCTCAGTGTCTCTCTTTCCGTTGCAGATCTTCCCAAAGTGGAAGATGAAATGGACAAAATTGGGTATGTACATCAACGCGTTTTATATTGAACCCTTTTTTGCCCCTTGACATGTAATCCATAAAGAGGATGCGTTGCTGTTGCCCAGGGTAACGGGCCAAAACCCCCTTCCAATATGACAAACAAAGACGCGTAACAGGCAAAAAGCACGCGTCGCAACGCGTCATTTACCCCTTTCGAGACGCGTCCAGTGTTTACACACATCCCAACATACCAGTGCAGAAACGAAACACTGGCTCGAACCTTCCAACCCCGTTCCTTCAAGTGCTTTTTGTAATGTCAAAGGGTTTCTTTCCCCTTCATCACTCTTCTTCCTTCATGACAGAAGTCTAGAGGGGATATACACACCAGTCATTCTTTTTTTCTTGCCCACCCACCAATAAGGTCACCTCTCCACTCATCACATAGACTAATTCTCACAGATGATGATATTCCGCACACAGCTTTTGGCTATTGCGTGGGCTTCAATCTCTATGGCAGCTCCTTATGAAGCGTTCCCTTTTGACGAACAACTCCCAGACGTTGCCCGTGTCGACGAAGATTACAGCTTCCAAATCAACAACGAAACATATCTCTCATCCACTGGCACAGTGGAATACTACGCTGATGACCTCCCATCTTGGCTCAGCTTCGATTCCTCTTCAAGAACCCTCACAGGTACGCCGAGCTCTGACGATGTAACCGATGACGCTACATTCACCCTTATTGGTTCCGATACTAATGGAAACTTTTCAAAGGAGTACAACATTGTTGTCTCTAACTCTACTGGTCCCGTTGCATCATCTGATTTCACAGTACTGAACCAGCTCGCAGAGTATGGTCAAACTAATGGTATTGACTCCCTAGTACTTTCCCCTGGTGAGGTCTTCAACATCACTTTCGACTCCAAGACTTTTGACTCCGATGACACCATTAAATCATACTATGGTAGATCATCCGATAGAACACCATTGCCAAACTGGTTGTTCTTCGACTCTGCTAATTTGAGATTCTCAGGTGTAGCACCACCTGCAAACTCGGAGATTGCACCAGGATTAGAGTACTCTTTCATGTTCATTGCCACTGATTATACCGGTTATACAGGAAACTATGTCGACTTTGGTATCACTGTTGGTGCTCATGAATTGACTACAACTTTGAAAGATACAATCAACATCAACGGTTCCGCTGGAGATGCACTCGATTACGATATCCCATTGGAGAGTGTCTACCAAGATGGCGTTGAAGTATCAGAAGCAAACATCTCCTACGCCGTTTTGGAGGGAGCTCCTAGCTGGTTGTCGCTTTCCGACTTCGTCCTTGAAGGTACGGTTCCTGATGACTACGATGAGGACAGTGCTGGTGTCTTTAACGTCACATTGTACGATGACTACTCTAACTCGGTTACCTTATTCTTTATGATTGAAAGCATCACCTCTTTGTTTGCAGTCGACTCGTTCAAGTATGCCAACGCAACAAAGGGCTCCTACTTCCAATACTATTTCTTGCCATCGGACTTCACTGACTTTGAGTCCACTAACATTACAGTTGAGTTCGGCGATGATTCTGACTGGCTCTCATTCCATGAGACCAATTTGACGATCAATGGTGAGACACCGGATGATTTCGATGAAACATCAGTGACAGTCATCGCAGAAACCTCAAAGAAGAGCGACGAGTTGAGCTTCCAAATCTATGGTGTAGACCCAATCACAAAAAGCTCATCTAGCTCTCACTCTCACTCTCACTCATCAACAAAGACATCTTCGTCTCACTCATCTACATCTTCTGCTTCAGCCACGGAGTCCACGTCAGAGCCTACTGCTACAGAGTCCACATCTGCCACATCTTCTTCGAAGTCCTCTGGTGTTAATAAAAAGTCACTTGCAATTGGCCTTGGTGTTGCCCTCCCAATTGCTGCTATTATCATCGCATCAATTCTCATCTTCTGCTGCTGCTACAAGAAACGTGAAAAGGATGATAACGAGGATGAGGAGAGTAAGTCTCCAAAGATCTCTCGTCCAATTTTGGGTAACCCAGCCAATGGTCCTAATGGAAGATCACCAGTTACTGGTGGAGGTCTTGGTGGGGCTGCTTATTCACCATCTGGTTCTTCTGGTTCTTCTTTGAACGACGAGAAAGCAGATTGGAACGAGCCACAGAGACTTGGGGCTCTCAATGTTTTGAAGCTTGATGAAAAGAATTACTACGAGCATGATTCGGGTACCTCGTCCACGACCAACGTTGCTTCCTTTGACAGTATCCATGATGACACACACTCATCTATGTATGTTGATGCACTTCAAGCCCAGAGTACTGATATGTTGATGGGTCCACCAGCCAGTACACATAATCCTATCCGCTCTGTTGATCCTGAAACCATGCCAAAGAAGTCCTGGAGACAAACCATTGACTCCAAGATCAACAGAGAATCTTTGAACTCCCTTGCTACAGTTTCCACCAACGAACTTTTCAGTATCAGATTAGCTGATGATGATGACATTGAGAGAGATCCAAGAAAGTCCAACTTAGGTTTCAGGGATTCTGCATTCTTGGGTTCTACCGCTTCCTCTATCTTAACCAGAGATGACAGTGGAAACATTCAAAAGCTGGACAGTGATGGTAATATTGTCGGTTATGTGAATGGAAGCAGAGATAACCTCAAGTCCCAGCGAGGCTCCAGAGCAACAAATCTGGACATTCTCAAAGAAGAGGACACTCCACAGCCACAGATTGGTGGGTTCGATGCCGACACATCATTCTCCTCCATGAACACAGCCTCCACTGGTGAGGCATTCTACCCAGTTGAAACCGAGAACGGTGCCGTTCAATGGAAACAACAAGATAAGGGGCAATTCTCCTTTGAAAGTGATACCACAAATTCATTCACACAACAGAAGAACTCATCAAAGGCCCAGCTCAAAAGTTTCAACAACAAGATTCGTTCCTCGCAAGCTGATATCAGCGATGACGTAACGAGGTCTGCCGGTGAAACTGCTGAGATTGAATCTCTTTGAAGTGAAACAAATCGCTGCTAATGATGTTTATGAATATGGTTTTTTGTAATTTTGATTTTTATTAATAGTTATAATGTGTTGTTTGTGCTTTTTTTTAGTTCAATTGATTAACATAATGGACGTTCCTTTTATTGCGCTTATTTCAAACAAGTAATACTACAATTAGTGTCTCTATCATGTATATGAATATAGTAAGTCTTAGGGTACAAATAAATATATTACCCGAAAAGTGCTGCAGCTGCTGTTAAAAATTAGTTTGACTTGATCTGCTGGGCGTAGCGAGCGGTCTCTTGAGCTCTTCTTCTACCCTCAATGAAGCCTATCATTTCAGAGTAAGTCTCTGGAATGACAGAGGAGTAACCTGGGTCTGGCTGTCCTTCTTCTGTGGCATCTCTTGGAACGAAGTAAGAATAGATGAAAGTACCGGATGGTGTGTGTTCAGTGGCATTCAAGTCTCTCACCGAAGTATCAACCTTGACTTGAACCAAAGTACCAGGTCTGTTTAGGAAATCATTTGGATCGTTTGTAAGCTTGTTGGCTGGGGATGAATCAAAGTGCAAGAAACCATCATATTGCTCTTTTTCAGTGATAGAGGTTTTGGTTGGGTCAATATCAGCTTCATGGATGTGTTCAGTGTAAACGACGGAGGCTTGCATGTACAAAACTGATCCAACAGGGACTGGTGCTCTAAAAGTGGTTGAATCCAAAGAAACGAATCTTGGGAAGGCACGAGAGAATGATGCAGCAGTACAATAAGCCAATTCAAAAGTCTGTCTCATCAAGTAACCACCAAAAATCATGTATGAGTGTCTGTTTCTGTATTGTGGTTGCATGAAACTTGTAGAGTTAGCAATAGTGTTCTTCATAAGACTGATGTTCTTTGGCAATTCCTTAAGAGTTTCCAACTTCTTAGACTCAAGGAACATGTTGTGAATAATCTGAGATTCCTCTGTTGTTGGTGGCTTCTTGGAAAGGGTCTCATTTGTAGCAATGACCTTCTTAGCAGCGTTATGGGATTCGGCTCTTCTAAACTCGATCCACTCCTTTTCTGTAATAGGTAACAATCTGTTGACAGGGAATGACTTATGAGTTTCTGGGTTTCTTGCAACGAAGGTGAAGTTCGCAGTTAAGAACACGTCTTCATCTTTAATATCATCCTCTGTGATGTCCTTCTTAAGTGAACCATCTGTAGTGGATGCCTTAATTGCAATCTCCATAGACGATCTACCAGTCCAAATGACAGATCCTGAGATGAGGAAGTTCTTGTGGAGGATGTCATCAACTCTCTTGAGCATATAAATTCTATCGACACTAGCAGTGACAATGATTGGGGATGCTGGGGAGACGTGTCTATAAGCAATTCTTCCAGCAAGGGCATCAAGATCCTGGAACAACTGACCCATACGGAGTCTTCCTGCAGCGGAAGCATAGAAATCAGCAAGCCAGATGTCTTCTTTGAAAGGGAGGGATAAATAACTGAATGATTCCGCTCTTGTCTTATCTTGAATAACTGGTGTTTGAGGAGCGTTATAAGAGTAGGAGTCAATGACTTTACCTTGTGCCAACTGGCGCTTTCTCTCAGCAAGAGCCACCAACCAAGTAGCTCTCTGACCTTTGTTTTCAAAGTGCTCAGATACTCTGGTGGCATCTCTCTTATCGGCCAAAGTGGTAGCGTTGGCATCTTCGGCATCACTAGCCTCTGTAGAGCCAGCTTCCAAGTTAGCCGGTGATGGCTTTGAGCACAGCCAACGTACAGCTGTGCCTGAATACAGGGTCGTAGACCTTAATGATTTTCCAGCGTACTTAAGCATCTGAATGATAATTGAATCCCTTAAGTGATAGGCTCTAATAAGGTAAAGAGGGAGAATTCTCACTGTTTCATGAAAAAGAGATGAGATCGGCTTTAAAAAAGCTGGCGCGAAGGGCTTTCGCACATAATTGACAGCACTTTTCCCTGCTCTTCCCGGACCCGCACTACGGGCAGCCCGGGCACGCAGAGCACAGCAACAGGGAAGCATGCTTCCGGGGGCCCTCACCAGTTCACCGCCATTGCCAACAAACCACTGTAACACTGTTTAGGAGGGGAACCACAGGATGATTCCGGGTGAGGCCTCCTCCCACTGTGAATCCAACGTATCACTAAACTTCTATTTCGATTAGGGGGGAGGGTGCAGCTCTCTCGGGGGCGATAAGGAGACGGTTGGGGAACTCAACAGGGGTCAGCCACATCTGAGTGAGTTCTTCTCCAACACAATGAGGGGTTGATGATTGATCAAGGACAAGTTGTGTTGGGTCCCTTCTCCCATTTCTGGTCTCTCAAACGAGTACTGTTATTTACAATGGAATGGATGATATGTTGAATACGATGATTTTCTTCACGTTGAACCATGCACAATTCTCACAGAGCGATTCACTTAAGGCGAACTTCCTTCTTGACTTGGTCTTCTTCATTCAAAGGGGACCCCATTCTTCTAGTAGGCATTGAAACGTAGTGGTCAGCAGAGTTTAGAGAATCTTTAAAAGTAATGGTATTATTTAATTCCAAAAAATGAAAGCGGTGTATTTTGTGATCGAGGATCGAATCTACTTGGTGGAATTTAACCTCTTACAATATATATTTTGAAGATGATAAGGAGAAAGGAGAAATATCCCTTTATCTCTGGATTTGTTCTACAGAAGGAACCAAAACAAAGTAGCATCAGTCAAGTTGGGGATGGGGGTAGCGGAAGAGATTACAGAAGCTTGAACAGTGGTCAATCTTAGAGCATCAGCTCCCAAGTTTTGTTCTCAAATGTATTCTGAAGAACTTCAAACTTGAATTGATCCAACTCAACATCAAAACAGTACAGTTTTAGTACTGGTAGATCTCTCTCGTAATCTACACTGTACTTGGACTGCTTATTACGGGTCGACTTTACAAAATTTCAAGATTCATAGCGGATGTAATAGTTTAATTAAGGGAAAATATAAATAGTGTATGAAATAACAGCGATGTTAATAGGGCTGAAATATGTATAAACTCCAGTCTTTTAGAGCAAATTCAATAAGCTTAATGACTTCTCGCTTATTGTTAAGATACAAATCTGAGTGAAACCAGTGACAGATTGTGCAGTCACAACCACAACTCAAAACTAAATGGACTCAAAACTAAATGGACTCAAAACAACACACTGACTGACAAATACATTTTTAGCCAATCACAGATCTTTAAACTGCTGATTTCGGTAGGTAGTAGCTTCTGGAAATTCTTAGAAGATTGTCAGAGAGCTCCGTAGTGCTCGCACCAAAAACCCCTTGCATGAGTGATATCTCGATCCGGGGTAAAAAGCCTGATAACTTGAAATTGGTCGATGTTGAGATCATAAACATGGGTATCATTGGATTCGTAATTCGTTTATCATTCTGATGGTATATGTATAATTCTTACTAAACACTTCTATCACTGGGATCAGGACAAAAGATCTCAGAACGAAGATCTGATCACGACTTTTCCGAAATTGGACAGAAAGCACCTAATTAATAGCGAACAGCGAAGTGAGAACATTATTCCTCGAATATAAAAGAAGGGGCAGATTCCCCAGATTTGTAAAACTATTTATCTACTTCTTTCTTCACTCACCCACATACAAAGCATCAGAATAGTATCTTTACTAAGATGCACCCTAACTCTGAAGCTTACCTTTATAAAGTTTACAACTCCTTAGAGGAGTTCAAAAAGCTTACTGATGCCAATCAGCTTAGCAGTGCCTATGACAGAGTTCCTCGTCACAATCTTCATCAGCTTAATGATTTCCTTTCTGAGCTTGAAGTTAATGGACAATACTTGGGTTTGCCAACAACCTTCACAGAGCTTGACTCTAATGGTTACCAGCACGACCCAAAGCACTTGATCACTGCTTCCAATGTTTGTTTCCATTCTGAGGACTCAATGGCTTCTAAGAACAAGCAGCTGAAGTCTAGCAAGACAAACACATGGATCATGTGCCCAATTTGCGATCCTTTTGCTAATGCAAAAAGCCCTGATTGCAAAGATAGAACTAAGAAGATTACCATTGGTGGACTTGTCTTTGAGGAACACTTAAAGTCACCATTACATGGCTTCTACGCTACTTTAAATTCCTCATATGTACATCACATGGCTGAGTGCCATGGTGTTCATGGTCAGGAAACTTTTCAAGAGCCAATTGTAGGATTTACTGGTTCTGAGATGTCCTTGAAAGTCATTTGTCCTTATACCCATGGAAACGGACAGCCTTGCTTAGCAATGACACCCTACAACTACCAAAGTGGAAATGGCTTTAAAGGCTATTACAGACATGTTGAAAAATGTCACCTTGGTAAAGCCTCTATGTCAAAGACTAGCTTCTACTCCCATAGTGATATCTTTGTCCCATTGGATTTTGACCAGTGTCAGACGGTCACAAAAGGTTTGGCTGCTAAGTGGCTCAATCTTCGAACAAGTAGTGAGATCCAGAACTCGATCTCGAGGGCCATTAGTACTATTTTCCCAACTGCCTTTGAAACTAGACCTTTTGTTTCTCCTAGACTTTCTACCCCACCAGAGTTGGTAATGGACTCTAGTCTTGAGATTGATCTCAGTTTTGAAACCATGAATGACGATGACGACGATATAGTGCTCGATGATGTATTCAGCACTGTTGATCCGCTTCAGAGTTATATCACACCACCTCCAAGTAAGAATGAAGCTCTCATTGATCAGCTTCTAAGAGAGGAGGGTATATTCAACGGTATAGCTGCAGATGAAATTGCCCAGTTTCAGGGACCAGAAGAAGAGGAGAAAGACATTGATATCGAAACCATGGTAGCTTCTATGCTTTCTAGTGAGAGTAACTTACAAGAATATGAGGATTTTGCTTGTATAGCAGATCAGTTCTTCAGCGCAGATAGATCTACTTCTTTCTGAGTGCTCCCTGAATATGACGTCAACACTGTATTGAATTGTAGAACTGAATGTCGATTTGTGATTTTCTTGGTTAGATCAATTATCAAAGAAAATCACTACATAGGTATCAAGTATATAATATTGACAGGCAGCTACAGGTTATAGTTAATTTGTATACTTCAATTTCTTGAGGTAAAATATTGGCATATATAATATATAATAATAGGCTCTATATTATTTCATGCTACCCCGTTAAGTCAGTGGTTGCGTAAGCTGGCGATATGCGCGGGTAGAGTACCACGTCTGTGGTAAAGATCGAGAATTAAAATCGCATAACTTTCTCCAGGCTTTGGTTATTAAACTGAAAATTTCAAAAGCAGAATCAACTTATTCTCTTAATTATAGTAACGTGCTTCAATTGGCAAAATTCCGTCAAAAAAAATTATTCCCCATTTTCAAAGACATTGCATACGTTCAAAATTAGAATAGGAGATGCTCTTTTTTGGAAATTCATCTTATTTACAACCAATATTCTATTTTAATTATATTTTCAGCTAGCTAATTATATAACATGATTAACGCAGAATTGCGATCGTGTAAGTGTATATTCATACCTATATAGAATCAGAGGTACTGAGCTATAGTCATGCTCATCTATGTAAGGACACTCACATACGTTTTTAGTTTCAAGAGTATACTTAATTTCAATTTGGAGGGTTACCCTCCTGAAGATCACATGATACACCTCTCCGCATCTGTCAATTTGACACAAAAAGTGTGGCTCCTTACTGGCCACAGCTGCGCCACAACCAGCCGCCGAAGGCAAATTTTTTCGTAAGGCTCACGTGCTCTCACGGCAATTTGGGTAGTAAAATTAGCGCCACAGCCTACACGGGAAGCTCCATCAACAAACAAAACCGCAACAAGTTCGCCAACTCTGAGGGAGATCATCTCATCTGAATTGTTCAGATTCACTCCTAATAACTCGAAATCACTTTTGGTGGTGCTAATTTTCACTAAAGAACTACATCTGTACTCTGATACACAAGTGTCTAATCCTTGGAGAGCTTTCACGTCAAAACTCCCCACACCATGAATAACAACTCATCTTCTACCAATGGCACTGGTGAAGGTCATTCCAGTGACAACAACAACCACAACAATAACAACGATTTCACATCTGCCGCCTTATTAGAACAACTTGTGTATGTGGACACATTTATGCCTGAGATCGATGACCCTACACATCTTGATGACAGATTAACAGCAGAGCTTGCCGCCTTTGTAGGTGACTCCTTTGTGTTCCCAGATGAAGAGAAACCTAAGATTCCTAAACAGGAGGATGATTCAAACAACAAGCTTCCAGATATCAACAAATCGGTCAACGGGTTCAACTCGATCGGCAACAATAATCCTGGTACAGGCAACTTTAACAACAGCAACAACACGCCGTTTTCAGCTTCCGATTTATTCCTGAATCCTAACAACAGCTTGTTGAGTTCACTGAATTATAATACAGCCACAAATCCTGATTCTAACATGAATCAGCTGGCTCTTGCGCAACAGCAGCAAATTTTACAACAGCAACTTCAACTTCAGCTCCAACAGCAGCAAATTCAACATCAACAGCTACCATCAACAGCAGCACCAACGGACATCCTTTCAGTTTTACCAAAAGTGCCAGTTCCACCTGGTGCCAAATCCTCTCTTATAGCTGCTGGTCTATCAACTACTCAGATCGATGCATTAGCTGCATTGATTGCACAACATGAGACTTCAAAAAATCAATCTGCTATTTCAAATCTTGCTACATCATTTTCAACTGGCACAAGTACTGGTATTCCATCATCAGCATTGAATCTGGGACAATCACCATTGACTAGTGCTTCTAATGTTGGATCTTCATCATCATCCATTTTGAATCCGTTTTCATCACTAAATAACGATTCATCATCATCGTCTTCGTCTACAAGCGCGACCCAGCATGCCTCAGCAATTGCTGCCGCTCTTGGGAATACAAATATGAGTTTATCGAGATCATCTTCCAGATCTAGAAATAACTCTACGGTTGAATTACCGAAGTTACCAGAGGATGAGGAGTCTACTGGAGATCCAGAGTTGGATAAAAGAAAACGGAACACAGCTGCATCAGCCCGTTTTAGAATCAAGAAGAAATTGAAAGAACAACAATTGGAACGCAGTGTTCGTGAGTTAACAGAACTTACAATGACTTTGGAGAAAAAGATACAAACGTTGGAGATGGAAAACAGATTATTAAGGAACCTCGTTGTGGAAAAAGGAGAACAGAGAAATAACAGTGAATTAGAGATGCTTAAGCAGAGGGCAAAGATGGCCAGTGATGCCGATTCTCGTGGCCCAAACGGTTTGCTTAATCGCTAAATACTTGAAGTATGTTATGTATGTTGATCATACAAAGGTTTCTTTTTCTTTTTTTTTTTTAATCTTTATTTATTTTCTGGTTTCTTTGATTTTGTTTTATAAATTAATATAACCCATTTGATGATATTGCTTTCGATATATCAGCTCTATGCTGTCAACCGTAGTCAGTATTGCTTCGTAAACATAAAGAATCTAGTTTGTAGGCACCTCATGCATATTAGTTTTAGTAGACTACGGGCCGGCCGCTTTTTTCCTGAAGACATATGTTGACAGGATGCTAGATGAGTTTAATCGGTAGCATTAACGGGCCGATTTGTACATGATCCATTAAACTTAGCGAACTGTTTTAGTACCAAGCCGATATCGGCTTCTCTAAAGCCGTTAACCGAGTGCAGTATTTGTCCAAAAGTACAAAAGCCTTAAGTGAAATCAAAGCACTGAACTGTCTGCAGTAGCAGAAATGCACGTTATTTCTAGGAAAATGTTGCAGCCGGAAAAACTTTGATGCTGTTTGTGACAAAGAAAATATGCAGAGTGAAAAAAAAAAGGGACCCCGATCACCGAGGAGACTCGAAAAAAAAAAAAAAAAGCAAAGACTGCCCAGAAGGAGAAATGAGGCGTGCGACTTTTCAACTAAAAATTAAAAAAGAAAAATAATGATTGATGTATAGCCCAAACTTTAAAGCAGGGAAGAGAAAAGACAAAGGAGAAATGTGCAGCTTAGGCAGCCTAGAAGTTATTCTAACTCTCTATGAATATCGATTCACACGTGTATATCGTAAGGCTATCACGATTTAAGGATATCGGAATAAGCTATAGACGCACCGGATCTCTACGTGTTTTCAAGCGAACGGCTGATATATAGCAGATATTGTGTCAGGCTAAACTATATAGAGAGAGAGACTTAAAGGCAACCACTCGAACCTTTCAAAAGAAGTGAAAAATAAAAAAAAAATAAAGTCATAAGTTTTTATTAGGGGTTCAACCCCTTTTTCTTTGTTAAACCATTTACAGCACATTTGTTTGATTAAGTTTTGTCCCAAATGTCCTGAGCCGTTGAAATATGCGCAGACATTTCATCCGCCCGAATACAGGTTTCTGCAGGTTTGTCGGGGGACCCAAAGGAAAACCGCAAACGGGCCGAACATCGTTTGTGACATATTCGATTGCCGATTTACCTGGTTTTTTTTTTTAGCTGGAAGTGCCTGAGGTGATGAGTTCTGATCATCGGACCGAGAAACTTTTGGAGAAAGGCAGCATCATGAAACTTACGTAGACAACTCATCTCAGCCTCAGCATAGGCCATTATGAAACACCGCCGCGGGACTTCACTTTAGGTCCTTCCCTCCTGCGCGGAATGAATCCGCTCTCTGCCTTAACAAATGGTACAAAGATGGAGGAAATATGGCGGGGTGACAAAAGACGGGCCAAATTCAAAGGGACCGTCTCCTGGGATTAAAGTTTATCAATACGATCATAAAGTTAGGTAACAGTGGCGGAGGGGTATTCTTTGTCTCATTTATCCATGAGATTATAATAGGATCAACACGTGTGGGGAAAGCACCGGCTTCTCACAGAATGTCTTTGGTAAGGCTTTTCCACCTAAGAGTACCAAAAAAGTCAATTTATACTTCAAAAGCCATTGCAAGTGATAGGCAAAACCGGTTGATTCAGGAACAATTAGGACCTTTCTGATCTTGTCGGTGAAAACCGTGTACTAGTTTTTTTTTTTTTGCTCTTCACAGCCAGATGAGATGATATATACACGTACTTAAGTTGCCTCAGACAAGCATATACTGTAAGTAGTACAGTCTTTTTCGGGAGGCAACTATCAGACAGCACATGTCAAAATGTAGTTTAGTCTTTCCATAATTCAGAAATTCGTTACATTGAGTTCTTGGCAGGTCAGTTGAGGCCTCTGACTTTCTACTATTAGCTGATTGAGATTGCAGCCAGCCCTACATTGTAACACAAATGGAGTTATGGACATACATCATAGTGGCTAAATGAATCCAATCTTATTATTAATTCTAGAACTTACCGGATAAAACAAGCGAGATTACATCACGCGGATCAATATATATAACTGTTGTTGTTGGGATGTGTATGTGTGTGGGGTGCAAAAATAATGGGGTGAGTTTTAGGGAGCTGAGACAGAGAACAAGGAATTTATTTGCGCTATACTTTCTTTTTCCTGCTCAATTAACTACCATATGTTGTCTATGTCTTGTTGTCCATCTCACGTTACAAATTGACTCTGCACTGTCATATTTGGCAGGTGGTTGGTACATTGGACAAAATGTCTGTCTTCGCTCCCCGCACCCAGATAAAGGTGTAACGGTCACCAAGCATCATCCCACAGTGAGTTCAAAACGTCATCAGTCAATAAGAGAGGGGAAGCAATAAGTGTGATGAGTTGGAGTTATGTGACACACAATAAAGTGAACCTCAAATAGGATGTCTCAAGAGCCAACACTTATTGAGGCCCTCAAAACTCAATGCATCCCCGCTTATAATTATAACGGTCGGAAACCGTTTTAACCGCTTGTCCAGAAAATCAAGCAAAACTCTAAAGAATCTCATCCTTGCTCAGCTCATGCGACTATGGGACGAAGTCTGGGGTGTGTGGCAGACAGACGTGGGGTGTCAATTCATGACACATCCCCAAACGGGTCAGTGAACCTTTTTTTACAACTTGGCAAGAATATCATTGAGTGACATCACTTCCCTCCCCCCTCGATCGTTATCAGTAGAGACAACGTTCCACGGCTAATGCTACAGTTGGGACGTGCTCCAGTTGTTCGTCGTTGCTATAGCCGCTGTGCACTGACATGAAAGGTTCCATCCTTACATTTTATAAAGCCATATACTACAGAAGTAATTGTGTAACCAAATGGGTGTCTATAAATTTAAAAAAAGAAGCCAAAAACATAACATGTAACACCGAAAAAGCAAACAAAAGTCGTATTAGTTAAAGCCAATCAAACGCCAAAAATCGTAAAGGTCATATGGGGTGTAAAAAACAGTAGAAGAGGTATCGAGCCAAAAAACACTTATATGTAAGCACCGATCACTCCTCTGTATATCATATCTGCATATATTGGTTGCATCAGTTGGAAGAGGTTGAGGAATTAGAGGATAATCTTCTCCATCTGAACTTCCCAGCAAACTTCTTTAATCCTGAAGCTTCGCTGAATGAAGGATTCTTCATACTCTTTTGTGATGATATAGAATCCTTCTTAGTAGATTCATCCGAAGAATACACAGCAGCACCATCTTCTCTCATATCATTAGCTCCAAGAGAGCGAGGAATAGGTGTGCGTGACATATCACGGTTGATTTGATGGTATTCACCACCAGATAATGGTGAGGGACATCTTGAAGAACCATTTGAAGAAGGTTCTAAAGGTGGATCCAAAGGTGAATAGTTCTCACTAAATCTTCTTTGTGTGCCATGTGTGTGGTGGTGATCATCATTTGGTGAGGGCAGAAGACAGTAATGTTCGTTTACTCTATCGGAGAAGTATGAATCTCTTTGTTGCTGTTTCTTGATTCCTTGAATGAATTGTACATAAGCATCTCGAAGTAAATCTTTGATTGAGATCATTGTCATAGTGATAAGTTCGCTACTTGGTAGTTCATCGGAGTCAAAGCATTCACTGAGTTGATATTTGAGCTCATGTGGAATGTTCACCTCTTTTGGAGAGTCTGTGGAAATGAAAGTGGCAAAGATAAAGTGCCATATCTGTTCTCTTTGCTTATGATCTTGAGGGTCCGTTGTGATAAGTCTATCTGATGATATGAGGAACTCCAAGTTCTCAGAGCAATGTACCCTTTTAAGGAAATCAGAAAATGCAACTCTTGAGAATGGTGCTTGTGAGTTTCCTGATAAAACTGCTTCAAATGATGGGTGTGAGTGGCCGTCAAATACCTCTCCAGCTTGCGGAGAGAGAGGTGTGGCTTGCTCATGGGGCTCTAGTTCTTGTGGATGGGAGGTATAAAAGGCCATGGGCTGAACCTCACCAGCCGTTAAAAGAGAGCCAAACTGTGACATATGTTTGGTAAAGTAGTAAGATAATGTGAGTATATGAAGATGGTGCTGAAGTTGAAGAAGGGAGGGGCGAGTGCGCGGATTTCGGGGCCTCTTTAAAAGGCCAAGGTACCTTGCCCACGCCAAACGGTTCTGACCGTTAGATGGTACAAAGATGTGCATATACAGAACATTTGGAGACAAGCGCGTGCTGCATGGTGCATGTCCATGCAGACTACGCCCTGGACAAATGACATCTGGGCCTAACCCGCGGAAAACAGCTACAAATCGAGCCGGACACTAACGCGTGGGCTTTTTACCCTGCTGCTCTGCAATTTGACTCGGGAACATGTGTGTCTACGCTGGATGGGTGTGGACCGCCGGTGGGGGAAAAGGTGGGTGGGTACGAGGATTGTGTGCAACTGTGGCTTTTTTTCTTTCTTTAGGACGCCTGTTGATATTTTTGATCTACTTGTCATAATTTTGTGAGGGTGATATATTATTTTGATTCTGTATCCACTGAGCTTCTTGACGTGTCTTCCGAAAAGGGTAAAAGGGGCGAAAGCCCAGATTTAGGAGATGCACGAGGGGGAATCCCGGTGGGTCGGTGGAGGTGGTTATTAGGGGTCAAAAGTCTTGTCTCTGCCACACCTGGCACCAATGCATTATGGACGAACCCGTAACAAAGGTCTGGGACAAAAAATTGTGATGGCGCGTCAGACTCATCACGACATGTCTGCGTCACCTCCTCCCCCCAGTAGCGTAGCTGTGAGCGGCGGGCGATAGGACGGTTTCTCCACACTCTAGGCTCAGGTCGTACAGTTTCTCACTGTAAGGCTTAACAAGGGTTGTGGGCCGGTGGAACAACGGGCCGCGGTTGATCGGGAGGGTTAGATATAGGCAGTTGATAACTTTTTGATAACTAATATCAACTAAATGATAAAGAGACATGTGAATAATAACGAAATTTTTGACAGCTTACTATACAGGAAACTTGTGCGCACGTCTCGTTTGTTTGATTATAATAATTTCTTTATCAGAGATCCGGATCCGAGCCGCCGGCAACCCTTCTAATATCCGGTCCATGATTAACTTCTGCCAGTTAATGTATATATCTTTGATTAAAAATTTACATGGGAAATGTTGACAGCTACTAGGGTATTGATAAATGTAAAATAACAAAAAAAAAAAAGAAGTTAAACAAAGAACTGTTAAGGCTTATCGGTTCTCCTTGCACTTAGCGATCGACAGGTTCAAACCGTTATCACAACGCACAGTTGGGTGACCAACTCTTATCGTAGCTGAAAGTTTGATCGTGGGGGTGTAAGCGAATACGAGCGCACATTATCTAAAACCACAGTTGACAAGAGCCTAAGGAATTTAGTGCGTATGAATAATTTTCTTTGAATTAACATTGCTGTAGAAGCTGATTGCTAGTGATGCACATGTATATGTTATCGATTTTGTGGTATGTTGATAGATATACACCAAAACACCCCACAAACTTGGGTCCACTAGGAATCGGAATGCGACGATC
Organism: Petasospora bimundalis; assembly: GCA_030569745.1. NCBI lineage: Eukaryota > Fungi > Ascomycota > Saccharomycetes > Phaffomycetales > Wickerhamomycetaceae > Petasospora > Petasospora bimundalis. The sequence continues at coordinate 48,902 of JAJMLR010000016.1, forward strand.
TTCTGTCCCTGGCCTCCACCACACCCCCACAAGCATGATAACACCTTAACTTCTGACCCCTTGTATATTACACCCTCTTATCACAGATACTGTTGTGGTTTTTTTTTATTTATTTGACTTCGATAATCAAAAGTTATGCGCTATACGAAGCGATAAAGATCTTGTCTCTTCGCACGTAGCCGGTGTGGGACTGACCGGAATATAACGGGCGTCAATATAGGCTCACGTGCAATATTCCGGTTTGTCCCATATCTTATTGATGCTAATTTAAAAGTGTATATATTGACTCGTTCTATGTGTCAGTTGATTGATATACAGTATGGAAGGGGTACAAGACAGTACCTTGAATTACTGTGGCGCGTGTATTTTACGATGGGAAGCTGTATAAAATTAGTATACCTTTGTCTCTCGGCCAAAGTGATCAACCACTCTTATCGGATCAAAGCGTCCCCTACCATTCTCCCGCTCTGTCCGATCTTGACAAAAATGATGAAGACAAGCCCCTATTAATCGTACTATTATAATGTTATATGCGGTTAATATCTGTCTATTGTATAACTGTGTTCTCCCCGTTTGTCCCATTTGTCCTGTTAAGAAAATTTATGTGCTCTAGTCAGCTTCTATGTAGCATTTACTCACCTTCTTCGTTAAGTACACCCCTTAAACTAAAAATAAAAAACACACAAAAAAGAGGCATAAAACATTTATGTGCTCTGTTTCTCATACACACGAACACGTACAATCTATCTGCAAAAGAAAATATGTAGGGTTGTCGGTTATATGGTTAAACCGGTTGGCAGTTAGAAGTGAACGGCGCGCAGCCGTCTCTCTCCCTCTCGGGAAAAAAACATCGACCGATTGTTACATTAAAAAGAGTCAATTACTGTCAACTTAGACGCTTGTTTTTATGTATAGAGATACATAATGCAGCATAAGACTTCCTTGTTCTATAGTTTTTTAGTATAGTAGTGAACTTCAGCTTAATTAAGTCATATTATAACCTTAGTTGAGTATATATTTAATTAAAGGGATATGCACCCTGCATGTGAAATGATCCAATGTCTACATATAGATTGATTTAGATTTAACTTTAATCATGTCTTTTTGATGTATATAATTTTTTTTGTATACCTAACCAATATCACTTGGCATCCATGAATCTTCCGTATAATAACCATATTGAAATTTGTGCCTTTATATCTTAAAAAAAAAAATTGTAACCAGTATAGTACCACTTTTGGTTATAAAGTATGCAGTATAATCTACTAGGAGCCAGCCTAATGATCCCACATATTGAGAAAAAATAGAAATAGTTTACTGCAGAGCCAGCTGAGTAAAAAAAGAAAAGTTATAGGGATAGAAAATTAATCTCTATAAGCGTTTGATCTGGCAGCCTTTGCAAATGTCTCCGAGACACCATAGTCTCTCTCTTCAGACATGATTGGCTTGAAGTTTTCAGAACCGTGTCCAAGTTTCTTTGCCAATGGACCATGAGAAATAGCAGACTTTCTATATTCTGCAAATGATGAGAATGAATCTCCTGAACCAATTGCGTGTTTTGGTAACTTAGTGTTGATATCCAATGCGATTGCATGGGTCTTTGAAGAGTCTTTCAACATTGCCCATGCTGTAGTGGAGAAGAGTCTTGCCAATGGGGCAACTGCGGCTGTGTTTGATCTGAGTGCGAGCATGATATTTTTATTGACAGTATCTTACTAAAAAATCTACTAAAATTCTACAACAGAAGGGATCATCATCATATATATATATACACCCCCTTTTTTTTGCCACAAGTCGCCTGATGTGGTCACGTCTTTTTTTTTTCACCGTTGCGGTACCTTCTATTGTTCCGATAGCTTGCGATGAATGACCTCTTTTTGACACTTTGGGCAACACCGAACACCGAAACCCGCTGCTGCGTATCAGAGCCAATGAGGAGAAGGGGGGGGGGGGTCCGAGGTCCGCGCGCGGGTGCCGCCACGGACAGCGGTTTAACCAGGAGCTAACAAAAGATGTAAGAGGGGAGGGGGGGAAAGACTTTAGTAGAAAGCTTTACTTATATCTGAGATTATTAATAGTTTAAAAGAGCTGAAATTTGTAAGATTTGTAAGTGCTTAAATCAATCTCTGGGTAACTTATCACTTCGCGTCCGCACCATAATACGGGGGGGGGCGAAGAGCGTGGGGTACACAATTCTAGATGGTATGCTATCTATTAATCAACACGTGATATTGTAGTAGATGAAGATTAAGACGATAAGACATTTCCATTATTAAACCAAGTTACTATAATACTTACTCTGATGATCATTATATAGTCTTAAATACAAACTTACGTATGGCGCGAATATACTTTTTGACACACACTTTATATGCAACCCCGATAAGCTCATCTTTCATAAGTGCTTGTAAACCATTGTTTAATAGGATAACAGGAATAATTTGTAGATCTTCATAGAATGTCCAAAATGGGTATCTGTGTATCGTATTCTATATAAATGTGGGGTTGTATTCCTCATCTTCTCTTTACTCATTTGTATACCTACAATCTTCGCGTTAAAGATACTCCGAGACCTTCCATATAGTAACAGAAACATGAACTAAACGCTCCAGTATATCGTTGTCATAACAAAAATCAAAGAATCCATGAATTACAAGTTCCATAGCTAAACCTTCCCATATAATATGCAATTTCTAAGCTCCGTCTGAAGGTATGGAGATATGACAAACCATAGCTTTTTAGTAACATGTGTCATATTTGCTTGCGCTCAACCGATTACTAAACTGTCTATTCTAAACATAATTCCCCTCTCAATGTCAACAAGATAATGATCTCCCGGATTAGCAGTATTCAATGCTGATCCATCAATGGTATTCAATAGTATCAAATGGACAAAAACAAATACTACCAAAACCAAAGGAAATCAAACATCATTGTCTTTCAAAAAACACAATTGACTCCGTGCACTTTGACTCTGTTGGCCTTGGCCACCCCCGGGTCAGCTCTCAAAAGGGGAATCTTTCGCGGAGCTGATAAATCTGTGGCCCCCCACGACCGAATATCCTTTTAATCCCCAGCTTTTTGTTTTAAAAATACTTAAACAGCTTGTTCTGCCAATTCTAATCTTCCCCCCACGTTGATACAACAGTCATAACATATTCAATGCTTAAAATGGCAAGTAAACCAGTTGTCCTTAGATTAGGTAAAGTTAATTACGCCCATGAGGCATGGTCTTCATTGGAGAAAATCGCTACTGTTATAGTTGATGATTCCAAAGATCGTGCTGAATTTTTAAATAACCTACAAGGTAAATACAAAGAAGCTGGTATTCAATATATTACTAGAACATTTGCATCTGCCAATGTCACTGGTTTGTTTGATGATGAATTGATTAAGAATTTACCAGAATCTGTTATTTCAGTTTCACATAATGGTGCTGGATATGATCAAGTTGATCCACATGCATTAAGTGAAAAGGGTATTCAATTATCTAATGTACCAACATTGGTTAATAATGCTACTGCCGATGCTCATGTTTTCTTGTTACTTGGTGCCTTAAGAAATTTTGGTGATGGTCATAGAAGAATGCTTAATGGTGAATGGGTTACTGGTGGTCCTTGTGCCGGTGCAACTGTTGCACATGATCCAGCTGGTAAAGTCGTTGGTATCTTAGGTATGGGTGGTATTGGTCGTAATATCTTGGAGAAATTGAAACCTTTTGGATTTGCTAAGTTCATTTATCACAATAGAAGAGAATTATCACCAGAATTAGCTGCTGGTGCAGAATATGTTACTAAAGATGAGTTATTAGCCCAAAGTGATATTATTTCGATTAATGTTCCATTGAATAAGAATACCAAAGAGATGGTCAATGCCGAGATGTTCTCAAAGATGAAAAAGGGAGTTGTTATCGTTAATACTGCTCGTGGAGGAGTCATTGATGAAACTGCCTTTATTACCGCTTTAAAAGATGGTACAGTTAGATCTGCAGGTTTAGATGTTATGCAGAATGAACCAGATGTTAATCTGGAACTTGCCAGATTACCAAATGTTCTTGCCATCCCTCACATGGGAACTTTTACTGTTGAGACCATGCAGGACATGGAAGAGTTTGTCGTTAAGAACGTTGAAGAGGTTATTAAGACCGGACATGTTATTTCCTTAGTCCCAGAGCAAGAAGGTTTGGAGTTCACCAAGTAGATATTTATTAATACAGTTAATCTATTTCGCTTTTAGTGTATGGATCCCCTGGGTCGTGGGTGTTTATACCAGGGCCCTTTGATGCGATTGGTTCCATGTTAAAGAATGACTCAAAACACCCACTCCCCCCCTCCTTCGGGAAAACCTCCAAGGAGTAATTTATCCGTACAGGCAAACCTTACTTTCTTCATGGCTGGGAACATAAAATCCTTTCTACTGAAATTTATTTAGCACTTTTTTTTTCCCTTTATCTAAAAAATCAACCGATAAGGAAAACTTTCGTACTGACAAATAACGAGCAGGCCCAGAATCCCTCGCTTTTATTTTGTACCCGCGGTTGCATCGAGAAAGGTTACGCCGATTCCAAGTCCGAGAGAAAGTGAAAAAACCTTGAAAACTTTTTAAAACTTACACCAACTAAAAGGGAAAACCACAATCAAAAGTGAGATCCATCCATTTGTACTGTTCCTTTATATACCCCATTCATAGGAAGTTAAAGCAACACAGAATTTTTTTACTTCCATTGTGTTTTTTTTTCCACTTTCTCCCACCTCCCCCCGTTACCGGTAACCGTTTTCTGACCTTTTTTTTTCTCTCTCTCTTCCCCATCTTTAAAGTCATCTTTTCGTTTATTTGTTTTTATAAATGCCACTCACAAAGACAGAATCACCAATCGTCTCTATAATGCCACAAGCAGCTGAATCCATAATACCAAATACAGAAGAAATCGACTATGAAGCACTTCCGGAGACAGCAACCTTGTCGGCACAACTTATGGCTGGTGCATTTGCTGGTATAATGGAACATTCTGTAATGTTCCCAGTTGATGCTATAAAGACAAGAATGCAATCCGTAACACATGTTACCCCTGGTTCAACATCCGTTTTAAATGCCATTACGAGGATTTCCTCAACAGAGGGATCCATGGCACTTTTCAAAGGTTTAAATTCTATGGTTATGGGTGCTGGTCCAGCTCATGCTGTTTACTATGCAACTTATGAATTTGTTAAAAGACAGTTGATTAAAGAAGAAGATAAAGATCAATTTAATATGATTAAAACGGCTGTTGCAGGATCTTCTGCTACCATTGCTGCAGATGCATTGATGAATCCATTTGATACATTAAAACAAAGAATGCAACTTGGTTCAAATAATTATTCAATGATACAATTAGCTAAACATATGTATCGTACCGAGGGTTTCAGTTCTTTTTATTATTCATATCCAACAACAGTGGCAATGAATGTACCATTTGCAGCTATGAATTTTGTCATTTATGAAACATCGACAAAAATTCTTAATCCAACAAACAGATATGATCCATTAATTCACTGTTTCTGTGGTGGTTTATCCGGTGCTACATGTGCCGCATTAACAACACCTTTGGACTGCATTAAGACATTGTTGCAAATTAGAGGTGAAAGCACTAATCAACAAGTTAGAGATTCAAACACTTTGTTTAAAGCTGCTAACACAATTTATAAACTTCATGGTTGGAAAGGTTTCTTGAGAGGTTTGAAACCAAGAGTCATTGCTAATGTCCCATCAACGGCTATTGCATGGACTTCTTATGAATTAGCAAAGCATTGGTTAATGTCGGACCAAGAACGTTGATCCTGTTTATCCACACACACACACACACACACAAAATTTACTCCACTGCATAACTTTTTTTACATATATCCCACGTCTTTTAATGATTTTTTTTTTGCTTCTTTATTCTCTATTTTTCCTTCTGCTCTTGATCTGTCCATTCAGTTTATATATCATACACTCTTATTTCGTACATATATATAGAGTTTCTCCCCCCCCACTTCTCCAAATGTATTCTTTTAGCATATACACATTGTAATCCATTGATTGTCATTGAAGTCATTAAGCTGTAATTGCATTAGATAAAGCAATGGCCCTAGCAGCAGCAGCAAGTTCTCTTGGTTGTTTAGATAGTCGTTGTGCTACAAATGAAAAGGCAACACAAGAACCTAGAAACCCCAGTAAGTTAAAGAACTGATTAGTTAGTATATAATACTTCAATAGACCCCTCAATTTTCACTCACAGCCTTCCGAGAATACATCTTCTCTTCCTCTTCGGATCGCACAGACGCGAATATTCTTCTTATACTATTAAGGATCATTGTTTAATGTTTTTTTTGTTGATGAAAGTGTTTACTGAGTTGTTTAGGCTTTCTATGGGGGGTCTTTTTTTTTTTTTTTGTGTGTGTATGTATATACATTAGCACGTGACCATAGTTACAAATAGGCAAAAAAAAAAGAGGACGTTCCCACCAGAAGTAATCGGTATCGGGTTCCACATATAGTGGTCTGTATATTGCACTCAATAGCCCCTTTTAAAAGGGACCAACTGTCCGTGCAGCCTCCCATGCCCTTCTTCCAAACGAAAGAAGGGCTGATGTTTCTTATGGCCGCACCCAGCGATTCCTCGCCAGGATCTCTCAAGAGAAGATTATTGTTCAGGACAGAGCGAACCACCGAATTTCCCACCTGCTTATGTAAACACTCCAAATGGAGGTGCCTCTTTTGTTGGCAGGTCCATACAGACTCAGGAGAGAACGTTTGCCCCAACTGCGCCACGGGGACTCAGAGGAGCACCGATTGACCGCACAAGTCCAACAAGCAAAATACCGCTCGAAAAGTTCTGGGTTCGATCCTCACCAGAGCAATGTTTTCGCAATCATTTTCTCAGGTTGGCTCTATATATATTTTTTTTTTCATTTTTAATTCCCGAACCACACATCTCTCGGGACTGGAAAACACTTGTGACTTTTGCTTATTTTGTTTAAGTTCAACTGAGGAAGAGAGTTTAATGCTAAACAGACATATTGGAGTAACAATCAAAGGACTGTCGATACGGCCGTACTCAAAGAAGGCAGGTTCGGACTTTCTCAATGAACTTGCATTGGGGTTCAAGGCACCTGCTAAGAAGAGACAGAACTCAAGTGATATCTTGAAAGGATTAACAAAAGGTCCAATGAAGTCAAGCACTGGCAACCCGAAAAATCCATTAGACGTTTCTTCACTTATTTCAAAAGCCAAAAATAGAAACACACATCAAACATCAAAATCACAACATAATGAATTTATACCTCTGTCTCATCAGAAGCCTAAACCAAAAGATCAAGATATCTATATTAATTTTGATCCAAAGACTTCAAAATATAAACAATGTGTCTCTGAACGTGAGAATGAGTTCTACACCGAGAAATTGAAACAGATCTTTGCCATTAACCCAAGATTTGACATTATGGCCCTTGGTGGTTCAAAAGGACCTGAGAAAATGAAGTTAAAGACATTTATTTCAAGATTAAAAGAGGATGAAGCATTTGATGTTGTTGATGTCCAACAGATTAACGACACACAGTATCCATTTCTTAGACCGTTGAACAAACTAGCAACTTTGAAAACATTTTCTGATCAGAAAGCTGTTGAATTAACTAAAATGTTTGGAAGAACAAGAGAGAAGAAAAGAGAGAGTAATGTCAAATTTATCAAAGTATCATGGGAAATTTCACAATCTGATTTGGAAAACCAAAAAACTAATGAAATCTTGTCGCAATTAAAAAAGGGCTTTAAACTTACCATAGCTATTGATACAAAGGATAACTTACAAAACACTAAATATGCATTTGAAGAAGATACATCAAACCGCAGTGGTACAACTTTAAGTAATTTGGAGTTGTTAAGAAGAGAAAAAGCATTGGAATACGTCAAAGAACTTCTTGAAGCCAATGGTACTGTGGATTACACCGGTACTATCAAGGGCAAAATCATCTTGAACGTTACTCCAAATGCTTCAACTGACAAAAAATCAGAAAAGAAAGCTGCAAAAGATCAAAAGAAGAATGATAGAGCTGCTAAGCAGAAGAAAAGAGAGGAAGAGAAAAAGGCTCTAGCTGAGGAAAGAGCTAAACAGCTGGAAGAGACTATGTCCAAACTCCAGTAGATATAATGAAACTTTGATACGACTGTACATAAAAATTTATACAAAACTCATCATGTATTAAGAAATCATTACAATGGGTAGATACCAACACGACCCGTCATTTTCTTTGCATCGTCAAACATTTCACCGTAACCGAATAGAGGCTCACCAACTAGCAAATATCCATTGAACGCCTCTAAAGACTCCCCGTACCCGCTACTCCCCGGGCCAGAACCTTGCAAGAATATCTCATCCACATAAAGAGATTCACTTGGTGTCAAATCTGCAAATACATTCGACAATTCGATCTTGAAAATGGCCCCAGATTCCCGGAATCCTGGGGAGGAGACATACAAGATATCATCATATACAACCCCGCTATATCCAAATTTCGCAAGCGAGTTCCCCAGGTCAGGCTTTAGCACCAACCTTGTTAAGAACATAACACCTACTGATTGAATAACATAGACATAGACACTGCCACTAGAGATAGAACCACCGTCAGAGCGTGCATGGGCACCGACTAATAGGTATTTGATGCCATTGAAGTTACCGGTGCTCATCCATTTCTGACCAAACATCTCTGAATCTGCAGATTTTCTCCTCATGACTATAACTTCATCGGTTTGCTCCTTCATGATAACCTGTTTCAACTCCATCTTAAAATCATAACAGAATACGACACCAAGGCCACTTGCTGTGATATAAACCCGATCATTGTCGCTGGAGATGTAGCTTCCAAATTGCTCATATCCGTCTTCCAACAAGTATTCTTCCGGTACTGTAATTCTATGAGATATTAGTTGATCAATATCAATCATGAGTACTTGTCCCGAAAGAAGTAAAGTAGAAAGCTTCTCACCTGATAGTATGAGAACAGAACCAGTCTGCTGTCCGCTTATATCATCGTAAGGCGCAGATATCAACAATTCCGGGAATCCATCTCCATCCAAATCCTTAGATAGGAGGTGCATGCCTTGTTGTTTTGAACCAACTGCATCATATTCAGAAGATGCTTTTCTACTGATTATCGTGAGCAATCTTCGATTTCCCGAATAAACGTAGATGGATGATGTCCCTGGTTCAGTGATAAAGAGGAAATGTTCGTCGAAAACGGTGTACGTTAGTAGTGCAGTACCAAATTTGCATGGACTAGGAAACTCAGACTTTAATGGACGAAGTACCAGTGTGCTTATGGATGTATGCGTGAATTCGGAGAGTGGGAGAATGTATACTGATCCAATTGCATCCTCGTACTGTGAGCTGATAGCAACTGATGGTTCTTGTAAGAAGTTACCAGTAGCAATTGCACGTCCAAAATTGGACAAGGGAATATAAGGTGATATCAGAGTTCCATCTGAACTGATACTTATCTCCTGGATAGTTATTTTATTGGAATTTAGGGTATTTGGGATAATGGCACCACATAGTTGCCATGCATCTTCCGGTACCCCTTCGCTAAACCACTGTGTTAATTGTGGGATACAACGAGTTGCAGATTGTTCAATTTCTCGCAAGCCACCAAGATAGTAATCATTGAGAACATCTTCAAACAATGGTGATATCCCACCGTACATTGTAGCCCCTGATCTGGCTATCCTGGTCTCAGCCTTAAGTGCAGACTCTCCTCTCATGGTGCAGTACCTCAATTCAACTTTACTGACAGTAACACCCATCCTTGCAAATATTTCCTTTAGATCTTGAAGTAGAGGCATCCTCCAATCGGTATAAAAGTAATCAAGATCTCCAATCTTGTTTAATAGTAGAAAATCCCCAGCTGTGTCTATATATTCATGAGCTCTCTCTGCATCACCTTCAAACTCCATATGAGCGAGCATCTTCAACATCCCCTGATGAAGTCGGATAGAATGCCACGATGAATCCGCAATTTGGTGAGTTAAAATTCCATAGATGAAAGCTTTCAATTGTAGAGCAGTTGGTGTTGGTTGTGTGTATTTTGACCGATAGTGATGTACTGCGGCCATCATAAAGGGAGGCCAATGTGCCTTTTCGCTTGTATCTGGAGAGCCACAAGTGTAGAATGCATCTGGGAAAAAAGCACCAGCCATGAGATAAGGTATATATTCAGAGCCCTGTAATTCTTGTGGGATGTATTGATGTACCCGAGAAACAATCGTCGTATGTACTCTGTGACCTCATGTGTTAGTAACCGTTTAGAATGGAAGTGATGTATAAATGACGCACCCAACCCCAGCAGCTATCGCCCCTCTGACAAGAAGAAGAACCAGTAACACGTTCATGGCTCTTATATCAGACCTTACTTTGAAGTAACAAGTCAATAAGTACAAAAATGACACTTAATCCCCCCGCGCAAGCTTAAAGCCGTTATTTAGGGTGTTATGTAGCCCTCAAATCCCACTTTGGTGTATATAACATTGACGCATTCTTGCCCATCGCTTGTTAGTTGCACGAGGCTTTAGAGGTATTTACAAAACAGATGGCAGTATTACCGGAGTGAGTAAATAAATAAGATGAAGATCTCATCAACAATGCTAACAACTTACAGGTGGCTTATTTCCGTTTGTGGAACTTGCGCACTTGTCGCTTCCATTGTGTCTCTAGTTGGTATCCATTTACAACTAAAGAATTATCGTAAACCACATGAACAACGTTTAATTGTACGAATTCAACTAATGATCCCATTATATGCAGTGTCATGTTATATATCATTACAATGGTTCACTTTATCGAAATTCATTGAGCCAATTAGAGAGATTTATGAAGCGTTTGTCATCTACACATTCTTCAGTCTCCTTACACGTCTTCTTGGTGGTGAACGTAATATTGTTATTACTGCATCTGGTAGAGAACCAGTGAAACAACCACCACCATTATCATCAATATTCGATCCAGTGGATATATCGGATCCTTACACTTTGTTGGCTATTAAGCGTGGAATTCTTCAATATGTGTGGTTAAAACCTTTCATTTGTTTGATGACCACTTTAACTCAAGTGTTTGGTTTACAAAATCATGATGATGGGATCTTGAGCATGTACTTCATCATAAACTTCATCTATAACCTAAGTGTTACCATATCACTTTATGATTTGGCACTATTTTGGAAGTGTTTGTATTCCGACTTGAAACCTTTCAATCCATGGGGTAAATTTCTTTGTGTTAAGCTCATTATATTTGCCAGTTATTGGCAGGGGATAATCTTGGGTATATTAAGTTGGTTTGGAATCTTACAAAATTCTAAATCAGATATGGATAATACATTGGGATTTGCAATTCAAAATGCCCTGATGTGCGTTGAACTGATTGGATTTGCCATTGGTCATTGGCAATCTTTCTCATGGACTGAGTATAGTGCTAGGACGTTACCTGGTTGTGCACGTTTATCATATATGGCTGCTCTAAGAGATACTTTTGGATGTGGTGATTTGATTTATGATTTTACTATGACATTTAAAGGTGATTCTTATGATTATAGACAATTTGATTCCATTGAAGCATTGATTGCTCATCCAAACTCTCGTTCACGAATGGCTCGATTCAATGATGGATTAAGATTCACTGATTCTGGGAAACAAAGGTATTGGCTACCTAAACAGAATCCATCAATTAATATTAAGACACCACTAATACAAAAATCTCGAACTGGATCTACTCATTCCACTACAAATGCATCAACAAGAGCTATATATGCAAACAGTATTTTAACGGTGGATTCTAAAGATTATGCAACATCATCTCATTCTCAAAATTACAATGCAATTGATGAAGAAATAGATGATCAATTGGATGATTACGTTATGGATGAAGAGTTTTATAAAATGATTAAAAAGGAAAGGCCATATGGTGATAAGAATTATCCAGTGATCTACGACACAGAGGCCCACACCTATTCTCCTGCATTACAAAGGCTTAGAGAACAAGCCAGAGCTCGACAATCCTGTTGATGCTTACTCTGTTTTTTTACATAACAAACTGCTAATGATATATACGATTGCTTTTTTTCTGCCCCCCCCCTGTTTTACCCCACAGATTTATAAAAAAAATATATAAAAGGTCTCGAGACATCTCGAGTGCGCAATCTGCCATTTTTCACACGGGCAACCTATGCCCCAAAACAAGAAACTCACGGCGATGGACAATTGAATTTAAGAGAGAGAGAGAGAGAGATAGCGCTTAGACGGTTTAGGTAACTCTTTGTATAAACTTATCTGGAGACAATGGAAGACAGTGACCTTCAAGCGATCAGAGCTGCAAGATTGAAAGAGCTTCAAAAAGGCTCTGGCCAAGGAGCTTCACAAGAGTAAGTGTTTTTTTTTTCCCCCTTCATCTCATCTCATCTTTGATCAAGACTAACAGATACTGGGAATAGTTCACAGGGTTCTGGATTAAGTGCTGCTCTTGATCAGGTTCTGGAGACTTCTGCTAGAGAGAGGCTCTCTCGTGTCAACTTGGTAAGACCAGATAGAGCCAAAGCTGTTGAACAGTACGTTATGAGATTAGCACAGAGTGGACAGATTAGACGTAAACTTGGAGAAGAGGATATCGTTGAGATCTTGAATGGAATCGCTAGGGATGAACAGAAAAAGAATGAGACAAAGATTGTTTTCAGTAGAAAACAAACTGTTGATGATGACGAAGATGACGATGACTTCTTTGATTGATTATCAACGAAGCTATGATTACACACACCAAAAAAACACAACACAACACAAATTAACATTTAATGCAATGAACCATATGGATTTGAGAGATAGAATCATGTAGTTTGTCTTACAGTATATATCGGCCGCCTTTTATATTATTTATTTTCTACCATATTATAGTCAGATAGATTTACTTCACAATCATGTTTGATTTAAGAAACCTCATGAAACAAAGCTTAATCTGTAACTCTGAAAAATTCATTAATTAGAAAACAGCTGATCATAAAAAAAGGTTACAAAAACTGACACATCGAGCCGGTTGTAAGCAGAAAGGCGCTAATGGATTTCCCAAAGCGGCAAGCCGAAGACGCGGAGTTGATATGTTGGTGGAGAAGGGCAAACATATGGGCGCGCGCGGATGTGTCCTCGCACGCTGCTGTAGCTTCCGTTTTGGGACACTCCAGGCGGTCAGAGCGATTAGGCAAGGAGAGCCGCCCTTCTCTTATTATATAAAGGGCAGCGTTTCTGCCCCCCCCATGATTTAAACTGATCTTCTTTTTCTGAAGCCCACACAGAATAACTCATTAGATATGTCAATCCATCCATTTGACTCCATCACAGATGGTGAGATCCGTCTCACCACCAAGCTCATCAAGGACCTGCACCCAGGCAGTAAGGTGCACTTCACACAGCTCGATAGACTTGACCCTCCAAAGCAGGATATGCTCAAGTACTTGGATCTTGAGCGTGCTGGTGTTCCAATGCTTCCTCACATCTCTAGAAGAACATATGCTTACTACTACTTGGATTCTAAGATGCCTCTTCACAAGGCTCTTATCAATGTCTCTTATGGTCATGTCATCACTCACCAAGTTGTTACCGATGCTAATGCTGGTCCATTGCTTCCAGAAGACTTGGCTGCTATTGAAGCCATCTGCTTTGAACATCCATTGGTTAAGGCCGAGGTCGAGAAGCTTCGTTTGCCAAAGCACATTGAAATCTGTTGTGACCCATGGATGTACGGTACCGATTCATCTGATGTCAAAGAACCAAGAATTCAATGTTACGTTTATTTGAGAGTTCATCATCCAGATGCTAACCACTATTCTCTCCCAGTATGCTTCTCCCCAGTTTTCGAGCTCTTGACCCAGAAATTCATTAGAATGGATTACTTGCCAGGTGGTATCGATGAAAAAACTATTCAAACTCAACCTTGGATTGAAGTTCCTGCAGTTGAATATCACCCAGATTTATCTGGTGAGGAAGTTCCTAGACCAATCAACCCATTGGTGGTCAATCAACCAGAAGGTGCCTCTTTCACTGTTGATGGTGGTAAGATCACTTGGCAAGGTTGGGAATTTAGAACTGCTACAAACGTTAGAGAAGGTGTTGTATTGTATGATGTTTGGTTCAAGGGCCGTTCTTTATTCTATAGAATTGCATTGAATGAGATGACAGTTCCATATGGTGACCCAAGAGCTCCATATCACAGAAAGCAAGCCTTTGACTTGGGTGATTGTGGTTTCGGTGCTAACGCTAACCAGTTGAACTTGGGTTGTGATTGTCTTGGTGTCATCAAATACTTGGACACTTTGAGAATTGATCGTGAAGGTTCACCAATCAAGTTGACAAACACTATTTGTATGCATGAACAAGATTATGGTATTCTGTATAAACATGTCAACTACAGAAATGCTCGTTCAGTTGTCACAAGAAGAAGAGAATTTGTCGTCCAAACAATTGCAACTGTTGGTAACTACGAATACATTGTCAACTTTGTCTTTGATCAAGTTGGAGCCATTACCGTTCAGGTTCGTGCTACTGGTATTTTATCTACCATGCCTATTGAAGAAGGTGCTCATGTTGATTGGGGTACTAACATTGGTCCAGGTGTTATGGCTGCTTATCATCAACATTTACTCTCTTTCAGATTTGACACAAGAATTGATGGTGATAAGAACACTGTTGTTTATGATGATTATGTTCCAATGCCAGAGGATCCAGTATTGAACAAGTATGGTGTTGGTTATGTTGGTAAGAGAACGGTTGTTGAGAAGTCAGGTTTCGTTTCTCAATCACCATTCACAAATAGAACTTACAAAGTCATCAATGAATCTTCTATTAATAAGATTACTGGTAAACCAGTTGGTTATAAATTTGAGATGCCAGCTAAGCAAATGATGATTGCAAAGCCAGAATCATATAACGTTAAGAGAGCAGCATTTGCTACTCAACAATTCTGGGTTACCAAATATCAAGATGATCAGTTATATGCTGCTGGTGAATTCACTAATCAATCTACTAAAGATACCGGTCTTGGTGAATGGGCTAACGGTACTGATGATGTTAGAAACACCGATACAGTTGTTTGGTGTACACTGGCATTGACCCATCCTCCATCTACAGAACAATTCCCAGTGATGCCTTCAGATTTCATGCAGTTCCTTGTTTCCCCAACATCATTCTTTGAAAGAAACCCAGCATTGGATGTGCCATTGGCTAACAATAAGTTTAACAAGTCCAAGTACTTTGAAGAGACTAACGGTGGTTCGATTTCTAGTGCCGAGGCTAAGGCTTCCTGTTGCAAGACAGCTCTATGAAATGTATATTTCTTTCTTATTATTTTTTTATTATATAACTGGGTGTGTTTAGGTAAAATTCTTGTATAAATCGATTTGGTGTCTTTTTGTAGTGTGACAGCGCAATGTTTTGATTTCGATTTCGCGAACAGGCTGGTGCGCATTTTGCAAAAATGTAAACAAACAAAAACCCCCTTTAAATAATCGTTTTGCCCTCCTTTTTTTACCCTCCCACTGTGTTTTTATTGACAACTTCAAATTCCCATATTAAAAAAATTATGCTTCGTCTCTTCAGATCCCAGGTGGCTACAGGTGCTGTTCTTGCCACTTCGACCAGGGCTCCTTCCGTGGCGGCGCTCACCGCTCGTTTCTCCACCACTTCTATCAACTGTGAGGCCAAGACCGTTAAGACAAAGAAGACTAAGAAGGTTGTCAAGAAGGAGACCATCAAGCGCGCTGTTTTGCCATACATGTTCTACGTTAAGGAGTATTATGCTCAACATGGTGAAGAATTGAAATCATTGGCATTTGGTGAAAGAACCAAAGTTATTCAAAACAAATGGAATGGTTTGACTGAATCTGAAAAAGCACCATATGTTGCTCTTCATGAGGAAGATGTTAAGAGAAATGCTGCTGAAAAAGCCGATGCTGCTGCCAAAGCTCCACCAAAGAGACCATTGACATCTTATATGGCATGGTTAAATGAAGAGAGAAATTCCTTATCAAGTTCCAACCCAGATTTGAGTGTATCTGAATTGGGTAAACTTGCTGGTGAGAAGTGGAGAGCATTATCTGAATATGAAAAGAGTCATTATGCTGAATCAGCCAAATCTGAGATGGAAGCTTGGAAGGTTGAATATGCTAAATGGAAGGAAGCCAAATCCGAGTAAATATCTCTTTTAATGTTTTTTTTTATTAATTCATGTAAAATCCAATCCAACAGTTATCTAACATTCTTTCGTAATTAACCCAAGAATGATATTTCATAAATAACAAAGTACCATCTTTACCTGCACATTTCATAATTTCATCAACACCACCTGGATGAAATTTTATATATGGTGTTAAATTGTAAACTTTACCTTTAAGTACAGTCCAACAATCTGATTGTGAATCATGTTGTTTAAGTAACTCTTTAGTCACTTTAATAGGGAAATCCCTTGGATCTATACCTTTAAGATTCTTCCCACTAGAATTTAATGCTGCCCAATCTAATGGTGAACATCCAGGTTGTAAGACAACTTTATTACGAGCACCTGCTCTTTGTACAGAGTTGATCGCTGGAAACGATGGAGGAGTTATTGCTCGTACTCCACGCTGTGCTTGTAATCTCTCTAAAGGATTCATTCGATTCTTTTTATCCATTTTATCCATTTCATCCATTTTATTACTGTTTCGATGGGATGGTAAAAAAGTGTGCTGAGTAATCAACACCTGAACATTATTTTTATCCCGAGTGTCCGCCCCGGTTTCCTCCAACGCTCAGCATACAAAAGAGACAGAAAAGGCAAACAGGCAAAAAAGGGCAATAAAATTTGTTTGGAAAAAGACCAATTAAAAAGGTTTCATTCATATAAAAGAACTACCCGAAATTGAGCCGAGAAAGGGCAAAGATCACAAATTTTTTCATTACTTAATCCCCCCCACCCATAAAGCCGAGCCGGGACAATATACTACCGAATTGTTTTCGTTTTAAAAATTGATGTCATTCTTTGACAAATTCGGTTTAAAAACATATCTCACAAGAGAAGAATACATTGCCAAACATTCTCGTAACGTTGTTGAGTTCTTTTATCTCAAATATTGGAAATTGGCTTCTTCAACTATAAGAATTCGTATGTTGTTGATAACAACATTTACAATTTTATCCATTTACGTCATTTCTCCAACAATTTCATACAATTTCATATCAAAAGAAGATAAAGAAAAGATGTTTAGTTCAAAGAGACAAGATAAACATACCACAGGTTTAATAAATACAAGAAATGATTGTTTTGCTAATTCATCAATACAAGCATTTGCATCATTACCTGGATTGGACATTTATCTTAATGAAATTTTGACAAAATATCAATTTTTAAGATCTTTACCTTTACCAAAAGATGAACCAATTGTTAATTTACCACTTCATGAAGCTTTAGCTATAATTTTACAACAATTACAAGAACCAATTGTATCTTCAAAACATATATCTGTTTGGCCATTTTTACAAGTTATTGAAAAAATCTTTAATTCAAAGATATCAACAAATCAAAATGATGCTCATGAATTAGTACAATTAATATTGGAAACTTTAGATAATGAAGTTACAAAATTGAAAAAATTCATTAATCTTTACAAGTTAAATATTTCAATTCCAGATTTACCATTTAATGGTCTTTTAGCAGATCAATTAACTTGTTATTCTTGTTTGAACTCTTCAAAACCATCATTCCATCCATTTTCAGTATTATCATTACCTGTACCACAAGAACGTACTGCTACTTTAAAAGATATGTTGAAGAGTAATGAAGTTGAAACAATTAATGGGTATCATTGTTTAAGATGTAAGATTAAAGCCATATTGAACGTTGAAGATCAAAAATTACAAAAAGGTATTATAATATCTGAAGATGAATCTCAAATGGTATCAAAATTGAAAATAATGGAATCAAATCTTACAATTAATGATGATTTACCAGAAAATCTTGAAAATTTTGTTAAAAATTATCAAACTGTTGGTTTTAAAACTGAAGATTTATTGTCTACAATTGTTAAAAAAACTCTTGTTATTAAACCTCCATCATTATTAACAGTTCATCTTTCAAGATCAATGTTCACTGCTAATCATTTAACTAGAAATAGTTGTAGAGTGGAATTTGAAGAATCTTTAACATTGGATGTTGATGATATATTGGCTCATGAATATGAACAAAGACAAAGACTTGCTAGAAGAAATAAGAAACAGAGTACTACAGTCACCCCATCTGGTGAAATTATTGATACAATTGAAAATGATGGAATTGATGATATAGATCATATTGAAGGTTATGATGATGATAGAAATGAACCTGAACAGTTGAAAAGAATTCATTCAAAAGTATTAACTCAACATGATGAACAAGCTTCAACAATTGAAGAAGTGGAACATTCCGAAATCGTTAATGATACAGTCAATTCAGATACACACGATTCTGATCAACAACAACCATCAACAGAAGCTACAAGTATAACATCAATCAATGAAGATGATGAAGCTTCAATTAACAGTGGTGATGCTCTTTCAGAAGAGTTGAATATCACAAAGGATAAAGCCAAATATAAACTTCGTGCAATGATTAGACATCAAGGTACTCATCAAGCAGGTCATTATGAATGTTATCGTCATAAACCACTCTTTGTTAAAGATACCACTATCGATAAAGTGGTTTGCCTATCTCCAAAGATCAATTTGGGTAACAATGAGGAAGAAGAACAACAAGGAAATCAACATCCACAAACGATCGTCGAGGGGAAACAATACGTCTCACCAGCATCACCAAAGGACAGTTTATCAAGAAATTCAGATGCAATGGAATCAACAGATGGTGAAGGTGATGGATCATTCTCTCGTTTCAGAAGTAGACTGGGATCAATTGTGTCCCGTCGTTCTTCTATTAGTAATACCCCTATGCCAGTGCGCAGTTCTACAATTCATTCATCAAGTGTTGAATCATCTCAGGTTGTTACAGACTTTGATCAGTTGAAGCTCAACAACAATCATTCCAATAAAAAAAGATATAAGAAAATATCAACAGTGTCCAGTCATCCATATTGGAGAATTTCCGATACCGTTGTATCAGAATCAAAGTCTTCACAGATACTCAGTGAAAAGACTGCTGTTTACATGCTTTACTATGAGATGATCAATGACTCTGATTGATAACATTCTCTCTCTATATATAGGACTAAATTGATGACTACACTCAAATTTAAAAACAAACTATAAAATTAATACTGTGGGGGAAAAAAAAAATAAAACTAATATGGTACAAGAAATAAATTAAGAACAATGCAAATGTTGGTGTGGTAAAACGTTTAGACAATGACAGCAACAACATCACCAGCGTCAACCATATCACCATTTGTATGCACGATCTTGTACACCTTACCCTTGACAGGAGAAACTGTGGTCATTTCAGTCTTCATTGCCTCAACAACAATAAGACCCTGACCAGCTTCAACCTCATCACCAACCTGAACCAATGGCTTCCAGAATCTACCACTGTTTTCAGAGTAAACCAACTCGGCACCTTCTGGGTAAGTTTCCTCCTCCGCGGCCTTAGAGCCACCGGATGTCTCTAGCTCAGCGTTGGCAACCTGAATCAACTGAGCAAACTCAGCTGCCTTCTCTCCCTTCTGACCCTCTTCAAATGCAGTGATGGAATCCAAGTTCTTCTCGATCCATCTCAAATACTCCTCGTGATCAAAGACACTCTCGACATAGTCAACCTTGAAGTGACCATGCTTAGCATCTTCAGTAAATTTGTCAAGTTCCTCCTCAGAGACTGGGTAGAACTCAACTTGATCGAATGGAGTCAACAACCATGGCTGCTCAACAGAATGCTCACCAAGTTTGAGCTTATCCCAAATTGGAATGGTACGACCAACCAACTGATAACCACCTGGAGAATCCATGGCATAAATACACATGTACATACCACCAATACCAACAGCACCATTTGGAGTGAAAGTTCTGGCTGGGTTGTACTTGGTACCAAGTAATCTTTGGCGTGGGTCCAATGGAACAGCACAAGGAGCACCCAAGAAGACATCACCAAGACCCAAAACCAAGAATCTGGCACTGTAAACCATGTCCTGAACATCAGAACGCTTCATGTCGTTAACTTCAGCAATGAAATCAACGTTATTTGGCAACCATGGAGCATCAGAACGAATAGTCTCACGGTAACGCTTGACGGCATCCAAAGTGACACTGTCCTCAAAGGCCATTGGCAACTTGAACACCTTAGACTTGACTTTCCACTTGTTCTCAAACAAGATCTCACGCTCGTAAGCAATCAAGGTCTCGATCAAGTCAGACTGGCTAATAGCATTACCGTCAAACTCAACCAAAACAGATCTCACACCCTGAGACATCTCAACAATACCAATGGTTTGATGGAAGTTAACAAGCTCGATCAAACGGTTGATTCTGTAGGAAACGTTCAAGTCCAACTTCAAGTCACCATACTCAACTAAGACGTAACGGTCACCAGCCTGACGGTAGGTAACAAGAGGAGCCTTGTCATCTGGCTTGAAGGTAGTCAAAACTGGAGACTCTGGTTTGGACAAAGCAAGAGCAGAGAGATCTGTTGGGTACTCACCGGAGAAGGTCTCAATAGAAATATCCTGTTTGGACTTCAACTCACGAGCGGACTCATATGTGATTGGAACAAACTGGATTGAATCACCTGGCTTAACTTGACCAATCTTCCACATCTCAGCATCAGCAACAACAGCCTCACAGACGAAACCACCAAGAGATGGACCATCGCAAGTCAAAATGACAGGCTCATCACCAGTGAAGTTAATAGCACCAATGGAGTAGACATAGTCGTGCTGGTTAGATGGATGCAAACCAGCCTCACCACCGTCGAGTCTAGCCCACTTTGGCTTAGGACCAATCAATCTAACACCGAATCTGTTGGAGTTGTAATGAACTTTCCACTTCTCAGTGAAGAACTCCTCAACGGATTCCTGTTTGAAGAAATCTGGGGAACCATGAGGACCACAAGTAACACCAACAGTCCACTCCTTAGCCTCCAACTGTGGAATCAAGTTCTTTGGTAAGGCAACTGGCTCAGACTCTGGAGCTGGAAGTGTGTTAGATGGCAAGTAAGGCTGACCCAAGAACAAAACATCACCAACCTTCAAGACTCTACCATTGTAACCACCCATGTTACCAAGAGCAAAAGTGGATCTGGAGCCCAAGTATTCAGTGACGTCAATACCACCTCTGATTGCAAGATAAGCTCTGCATCCCTTGGTTAATTTACCAACAGACAACTTGTCACCTCTCTTCAAGTTCACAGGCTCCCACTGGTTGACAATAGTGTCGTTGACCTTAACCTCAACTTCACCACCGGTAACTGCAATGACAGCATCAGCATGGAACAACATGGATGGACCGTTCAGAGTCATCTCGATAGCTGGAGCAGCCTTAGCATTACCAACAATCTTGTTAGCCAATCTGAAAGAGTATGAGTCCATTGGACCAGAAGGAGGAACACCAATTCTCCAGTAGCCAGTTCTACCTGGGTAGTCCTGAACAGTAGTGTAAGCACCAGGGGTCAAAATCTCAAAAGCATTGGCAGAGTAGTCGTAAGAATCCAAAATCTTGGTGTGCATCTTAGCAGCCTCAAACATCTGAGAGTTCGCAACCGATCTCAAATAGTCCAAGTTAGTGACAACACCGTAAACAACAGTCTCATCCAACGCCTTCTGCAAAAGTCTCAAAGCATCGGCACGGTCCTTTCCATGAACGATGATCTTAGCAAGAGTTGGGTCGTATTCAGCAGATACAACAGTACCCTTCTCGACCCATGTGTCGACTCTTGCCCACTTTGGGAAAATAACATCAGTCAACTGACCAGGAGATGGCTTGAAACCCTTGACTGGGTTCTCAGCATAAAGTCTGGCCTCCATAGAAGCACCGGTGACCTCAATCTTCTGAGACTTGAAGTCTGGGGCTTTGTTGGCAGCAATGTTGAGCATCCACTCAACCAAATCTAATCCAGTGACAGCTTCAGTGACTGGATGCTCGACCTGCAAACGAGCATTGACCTCCAAGAAGAAGAACTCATCTCTCTTCTCCTCATAGATGAACTCAACAGTACCAGCACATTTGTAGTTCATGGAAGCACCAAGCTGCTCAGAGGCCTTTCTCATAGCCTGTCTAGTAGACTCTGGCAAGTTTGGAGCTGGGGTCTCTTCGATAATCTTCTGGTTACGACGCTGCAAAGAACAGTCACGCTCACCAAGGGCAATAGCATTACCGAAACCATCACCAAACATCTGAATCTCAACATGTCTAGCGTTCTCGACAAATCTCTCCAAAAAGACACCAGAGTCACCGAAATAAGCTTGACCTTGGTGCTTGACAGTCTCAAACACTTTTGGCAAATCGTCCAAAAGGTCAACCTTCTGCAAACCAATACCACCACCACCAGCGGTAGACTTCAACATGACCTTAACAGATGTTTCTGGGTCGTTAGAAAGACCAAGCTTCTTTGCAAAAGCGATGGCTTCATCAATGTCCTCAATCAAACCAGAACCTGGAACCAATGGAACACCCGCCTTCTCGGCAATCTCTCTAGCAGAGTGCTTGAGACCGAGCTTTCTAATGGAGTCACCAGAAGGACCAACAAAGACGATACCTTCCTTCTCACATCTGTCAGCAAAGTCTGCATTTTCAGACAAGAAACCGTAACCTGGGATAATGGCTTCGGCACCGGAATCCTTTGCAGCCTTGATAACCTTCTCGATGTTGATGTAAGTCTCAGCAGCAGAGTTACCAACCAATGGAACAGCGACATCAGCGTCCAAAACGTGTTGGGCATACTTATCAGCGTCAGAGTAAATAGCAATAGCTTTGATACCCATCTTCTTGATTGTCTTCATGATACGGACAGCAATCTCACCTCTGTTGGCAACAAGAACGGCATTGAATGGCTTTCCAGTCTCAGCAGCCTTTGTGGAGGCAATGTATGGTCTCCAGCCACCAAAGGAAGTGATATCCTTGGTTCCCTTCTGAGTGTATCCAATCTCTTCACAGATGAATGATTTAACCCACTCTCCAGAAGCTGTTTCGACGGATCCAATACCCAATGGTTCTGGAACCATAGCAATGAAGTCACCAAATCTCTCCTTAGGAACGGAGTAAATCTCAATGGCAATCTTAGAACCGAGCTCAGAGACTCTTCTCAAACCAGGTTTAGCGACAGGGCCATTCTTTGGCAAGGCGTAGAGCTTGTAGTTCTCGGAAGTTGTTGTGGCCTCAAGTAAAGTAGCATTGACTTTCTCCAACTGCCAGTGCAAAGCCATACCGGACAAGTGGGCACCAACAACTGCAAGTTTGATTGCCTGAGACAAAGTTGGCTTTGGAGTGGTGTACTCGTCACCGAGACCAGAGACTGTCTTTGTAGCACCAAGAGGTCTTTCAGTTGGTGTGAATGCGGTCTTCAAGTAACGGGAACCCAACTCGAACAAGGCATGCTCAGAGAATGCCTTAGCGATCAAAGTAACACCATTTGGCAAACCATCAGGTCTGAAACCAGCTGGAAGGGCAATGGCACACATGTCAGCCAAGTTGACGAAGTTGGTCCAAGTACCCTGCTGAGAGTTAACGAGGACAGGCTCATCTTCCAAATCCTTCAAAGTTGGGTTCAATGGACAAGTTGGTACAGCGAGAACGTCAATGTCCTGCATCATTTTACGAACCTTTTGCAAGATTCCTTGTCTCTTGTACTCATAAGTGAAACTGTCAGCGGCATCAAACTTTGTTGCTGTCTTGATGATACCGATAACGGTTTTGTCCAAAGTTTCCTCTGGTGGGTTTGTGGCAAGGAAGTCCCTTGTAGCAGCGTATCTTTCACCGACCCAAGCACCCTCATAGAGGCACTTGGCCAAGTCGAGCAAATCGGAGAAATCAACAGCGACAATGTCACATCCTAATTTGGAAAGGTTCTCAAGAGCCTTTTGATAAAGTTTTGGGTTCTCAGTTTCACCGTACCATGGTAAGTTAGTTGGAATAGCAACTCTTGGTTTAGCACCAAAGCTTACCAATGGGTTTGGTGGCATAGGTCTTGAATACTCATCGTTTGTTGTGTCAGGTTGACCCATAATACCAAAGGCAGTTTGGGCATCTTTCAATGTCAAGGAGAAGACACCAACACAATCCAATGATTTACAAGCTGGGACAACACCAGAACAAGAGAATACACCAACTGATGGTTTGATGGAGATCAAATTGTTCAATGCTGCTGGGACACGAGTGGAACCAGCTGTGTCTGTTGTAAGTGCAAGTGTTGCGATACCTCTTGCAACAACACTGGCAGAACCTGATGAGGAACCACCAGAGACATGCTTATCACTGAATGTGTTTGGGACTCTACCATATGGTGATCTAACACCGACAAGACCTGTAGCGAACTGATCCAAGTTTGTCTTACCAATGATGATAGCACCTTGTTCTCTAAGAAGAGACACGGTGGTTGCATCCTTTTCTGGTGTGAATGCAAATGAAGGGCAAGCAGCAGTAGTTTGGAAACCCTTGGCATCAATGTTATCCTTAACGGCAACTGGAACACCGTAAAGTTTCAATGATTTCTTATTTGAACGAGATTGAAGAATCTTCCACTGATGTTCAATCTCACTTGTGGAGGCAACAGAGATCCATGCCGGATCCTCTGGAGCTATCTTCTGTGAAGCAACAAGTTGCTGAAGCGTCTCAAGAGACGTCTGCGGTGTGCTCTTATGATGGAAATCTATCCACTGGTCGATGGTCCAACCAATTGTGTCCACCATTGTGTAGTGTTGTTATTGTGGGGTTTTCGTTCTTGTCACTGCAATCACCTGTAATACGGTAGGAGTGGGCGTGTTGTATTTTAAATACGCCCCGTCCGCGATCTTGAGCTCATCGATCCCAGCGAAAGCCGCTCGTTATCGTCCTCCGGCGCTTTGTGTCAGCGCAGCTCGCCGAAAACCCCCTTCTGCCTATAAGCTTACCTGTGCATTGTGGTAAGTCCTCACACAGGGGGTTTTGTCGTTTAAAGGGCATTAAGAATAAATTGATTTTACTTCCAATTCATATATATATATATCTATAAGAAACAATACATTCAAATATAATGAATTCTACTAATTGGTTAAGGGGAGACGTAGAAAAAATGTATTGAAAGGTGCCCGCACCACGACTTGATAAGGGCCCTTTCTAGAATCGGCGAAAGGCGCATGTCATAAAAGATGGGAAAACAGAGATCAAAAAGAAAGAAAGGTAATACAGGCGAACTTATACAATAGTTTGTATAGATATATGAACATGAACAATCTTATCATAAATATTTTTGTGTTGTTAAATTGTTCACTGATGGGATCGTTAACCATATGACGCAATGCTATATACATATAACTTTAGTGTTCCGGTGAGCTCCGGCGGGAATAGCCAAACGAGAGAATCGAAGAGCCCTACTTTTAACCCCAAAGGAGATCACCGAAGTATATAAGTTTGAGACATTTCGATATACCCGATTTGAAGTAGGTTCAATTGTTTAATAAAGCGATGATATATATACATTAAACTATAGATAAGAAACTCGCAAAGAAATCTGATTCCGAGTTGGTCTCCCCCTCCCCTTTTTTTTTTTGGTTTTCCCCACAGTTTCAACACTCCCCCAAACAACAACTGGCTGCTTCGTCTTCCTTCATGTTTATGTTCCCTTTCGGCTTTAATACAACTGACTTGGGGAATAGGCAGATTCGGAGTTCACCACACGGGGCAATTACTCTGCAGCATTCCTTCGCGCTGATTGGTGGATTTAAATCTCGTGCAGCCTTGCCCTCCCTCTCCTACAACTGCGAAAATCGCGGGGCGTGGCCGTACCGGCTCTCCACCCTATTTTGCCTCAACTTCCGATTTCGCTTCAACTTCCTGTTAGCTGCAGTGCCGCGGCGGCAGCAGAACCGCCGGCCCCACACCCACCAAATGGAGCCAATAAGAATGATTATGACCAAAAAAGTTCGTAATGAAGTAATTGAAATGGAACACTGTGTAAATTGAAAACTGTCTTTATTGCCACATATGCACCTCATTTCGACGTGTAGATCTTGCCTTTAGAGTTTAATCTTCCCTTTGCATCATTCTACGTGAACTCTATACATACAAAGCCAACCTCGTATCCATCATTAACTTAAAAACTTCTTTCCCTAGAAGTAATGAATGTTCATGATCTGATCATTGGAATCTCTCATAAACAAACTTCCCGTTGGTATCGAAAGATCAATTAGATTGCTCGTACTACATTTAAGGTATGCACGTGATTCTACATTCTATTTGGTGATTTTTCAGTTCATTTTTGCTTATTCATAATATCCTATATAAAACTGTTGTGGGAAAATGTCTCAGTATGGTTTGTTATGCGCAACACTCGAGATTTGCATTGTTTACCATACCGCGCATGCAAATCGAAATCATAACAAAACACCAATTGGCTCATACCATAGTATAACCACTAGATTTTGTTAAGATATAATATGGATATCCTATATCTGGGACCTGTTATAGGGTTATTTGTGTATGCAATCACTAAAAATTTCCACTATCATTTGATTGTAAATGCATCTCCTGAAATTAACGAAGTGACACAATTCATACTTGAGCCAGGGTTACGTCCTTTGACTGATGAAGAGATTGCCGGTATTATTCGATTCATAATTTTCATTGTTGGTTTTATAATGTTGATTAGGGTCATTAGACATTATAAACTCTCAGAATCACAGATTAAAGGATTTCAAGCTTTATTACCATCACAACCAGTTGTTGAATCTGCTAATCAAATGACAAACAATGACCCATCAATAAACTCTTCTCCTTCTGCTGCTCTTCATTCTCGGATTTCAAATTCTTTTGTCACAAAATATCTCAATACTCTCAGTTTGAATAGTGGACAAATTGAGATTAACACTTCATCAAGTGACTATTATGACTTGCCATCTATCAAGGTAGATGGTTTAAAGGATAGAGCAGTCGCTTGGAATGCTATATGGGACCTTATCAAAGACCTACCTTACGATAGAGTTGATCTTCTGGAGTATTTGCAGCAATGCTTTACGACTCATTCACCCAAAGATCTTAGTGAGTTCTGGACAGAAATTGAAGATCTATTAATCGATGCCCATGATAGATTCATTGATGCAGAACCAGAATCGGTATTCAATTTTAAAAAGATATTCTTGAAAGCACACTTATCTGAAAAAGAGTTCGAGAAACAGAACAACAAGAGTATCCACTTTCTAAGGAGCTATCCACAAGTTTATACTGTACCACAAATTCTTCAATTTTTCGAAGACATAGCTGAGATGCCTTACTTCACTTTTATGAATATGAGCGACTTCATTACCGTCACAGTTAAGTTTGGTCCATTGAGGAAACTCGCTTACACGGACTACCTCATAGAAGAACTCATGGAGATTGATGCTGACGACACTAACGATCTTGCTGGTGAAGCTATTAATATGATAGATTGGACAGTATATGCGGTGAAAGACAAAAGGAAGAAACGCAGAGTGCTAAATGGCAAGCATCTTCCTTCTGCAAGATCTGGAAGGGAACTAACTCGGGAGAATATGATTCCTTTACTGGCAACCAAGCTAACTTTGGACAGTGGTAACGAACTTGTCGCACAAATTAACCCCAGATCTTCCACCGGCTTCATATCTCGAGATCTTCTTAACGGTATTGACCAATACGCCGATCAAGACTCTGTTTCTCACTCTATATTTGTCGAAAATCACAAATCAACTGACCATAACAATAGTGTTACGCTCGAGTTCATGATCAAAGAGATGGACCAAACCAAGATGTATTTATATCATCTTGAAATTATTGAAGGTGAGAACAAACTAGAATTAGGTAAAGACTTCTTGGTAAAGAATTGCTTAGAGTTGAAGCTGCATGAATGCTCTGCAAGCCAACCTGAAGAGAAAGAGAGCCGCAAAGCTGAAAGATACGATGAGATTGTGACGCCTCTACTACTCAATGAAAAGTTCTCTCTTCCGAATCATAACAGATATGACTATGACCTGCGCCTATCAGACGATATCGGGACCTGGAGAGAAAGATCATCGATCGGAATGTCCCCTGATGATGAGACATTCCTTGATAAAGAGCTTGATAGGCTGCTTAGAAGACGCTTCATCGAGAAAGTGGAAAGAACTGACAATTACAGTCTACCTTTTGTATTCACTGAAAAAAACAAGAAGAGGATGGCTGTTAGTTTCACAGATCTTAATAGTGTTACTAAAACAATATCCCATTACTGTCCCTCATTTGATGCAGCAATTAAGGATGTCAAAGGAAGTGTTTTCTCTTATTTCAGCATCGCTGATCCTTATTACCATATACGTTTGACTGAGGAGTCGTACAAACTTACTACTTTTAAAACCAAAAGAGGGTTTTTCGCATTCCGAGTTTTGGCACCTGGCTTAAAGAATGCTTCAGAAGTTTTCCTTTCCTTCATGGGTGATGTACTACGCCAACATCGCAAATATATCCGGATTTCCACGAGCGATCTATTGATCTTTTCAGAGGATGAGAAAGAACATGAAAAGCATATATGTGCTGTGTTGACCACGCTGCAAGAGAGTGGAATACATTTACGTCACAATGAATCGGTGTTGTTCGCCTCCTCGTTGAATTGGCTACGGCATACATTGTTTGCTGACTCCGAAGGAGGTTCGGTTAGGATTAGCCCATCCAAAGATTTACTTTCTACAATCGAAAACTCTCAATTTCCAACTGACGAATGCGAGTTACAGTCATTTCTCATAACTTGTTCGTCGGTGTCGAATTGTGTTCCATTATTTTCAGAGATAGCTTGCCCTCTCTATCAGTTATTGGAGAGTAAAGTGGGGTTTGTCCCAACCGCTGAACACGGTATAGCATGGAAAGAACTGAAGACGGCAATCTCCAAACATTTCCAGCTGAGTGCTCCTGACTCTTCAAAGTCAATGAAGATCATTACCAGGTTATTTGATATTTCTTTTGTTGTTGTCTTGCTTCAGGAGTCTTCCCCGACTAGCTGGGTTCCTGTAGCCTTCTTATCACTTCCTCTACGAGGTTCCCAGAAAAATTGGTCGATTATCGATAAGGAGCTGAACGCTATTGTCATTGCTCTATCAAGGTTTAGGCATTATCTCTCCTCGAAGAGTCTGCTGCTCATCGAATCCGAGAACGCACCATTATGTCAACTCTTTGAACCAGATCAATCTGTTACTGAAAGGCAAAAGGGTTGGATTTCCAAGCTTACGAAAGCCGGTTACACTACACCTCAAATCATATCTAGTGACAAGAATATACTGACGGACCTCCTACCGCATTAAGATCTCAGTATGCAAAATAATCTATTGCACTGAAATGTCCAATAGACAATGGTATTTTACAACAGTAATGATAATAATGACGTAACTTATCTGACTAAACTCCAGGGCTTAGTTGTAGACATTCACCATACCATAGTGCTTCCAGATTCTAGTTCAAGAGTCACACCTGGAAATAGAGGTTTTCAATACACTGTTGAACGATTGCTATATTGAGCCCAAAAGGCAATATTGGATCCTTTTGCTGAGTACCTTATACGTTATTCTAGGGCCTAGCGAGGTGCAGGAACTCATTTGCACATTGGCTTAAAGTACTACTGAAATACTAACCAAGCCAAAGCTTCACACAGAGGTAACTAGACAAAGAAAGAAATTCTACAGGATATTTATTATGAAGAAAGACTTTGGATTTCATGAAGTTATGACTATTAGGATATTAATTGAATAAAGTGCTTTCAACAATGGGTTTGAGCTTCAAGAGGACTTCTCCTCTTGCAATTTAGCAAGTTCTTTGGCTTGCTTCTTTTTCAACTTTTGTAAGTTCTTCTGATCTGTCTTGGCCTGTGCACGTTCAGTTCTCTTGTTAGCCCAGACTCTCAACTTCTCACCATAGAAGAAGACATAAAGAGGGAATGGAATACCTGTTGCGAGAATCAAGAATCCAAAGATAGAGCAACCCCAACCAGTTCCCAACTTATCAAACATCTTTGGTGAAAAGAGAGGGAAAGCGAATCCAAAGAAGGATCTAAACACAGATGCTGCAGCGATGGAAGATGCCGCAAATCTTGGGTTCATATCAATTAGATAGTTTTGAATACAGTAGAAAACTGGGATAACACCGAAACAGAAGATTCCTGCACCAACGGCTGGGAAAATCCATGGCATGTGTTTGTCAGAACCCCAACCGTACCAGAACAAGCCTGATGCCAGTGTAAATCCACTGATGAAAAGGAATGGGATACGGTATTCTGGTTTAGATACACCACCATTTTTAGCTGTAAGTTTGTTGTAGATATGATCAGAAATTCTTTGAGTGACTAATGTACCAATCATATAACCAGTGAGTAAAGTGATGTACATCAATCCGACTTCACCCTTGTTGAAACCGTAATTTTCACTCCAATTAGAAGGGAAAGTAACAATCAAAATGTACAAACAACCATATGCAATAGCCATAAATGTTCCAAGTCCAAACACCATAGGATGTGTGAATAACAAGACAATAGGTCTTGTTAAATTGATGTAGAACTTGTCAAATGTGGTTTCACCTGTTGCAATTTCATATAGGCAGTGTAAGTTATTATTACCAGTGAGTTTTCTTAACTTAGCAGCCTTGACTTTCAATAACTGTGGTGGATAAGTTTCCTCGAGCATCCAACTACCGTAACAACAAAGGACACCATTAACGATGACAAGAACCCAGAAACACCATCTCCAACTTGTGCCCTGTACAATGAATCCAGCGATGAGGGCACTGACACATGGTCCAACTGTAGGACCAAGAGAATAAAGAGCCATAGCCTTACCACGTTCTTTATTATCCACCAAATCACCAATGACACCTGCACCAATTGAAATTGGAGCACATCCACCAGCACCTGCCAATAATCTAAAAATGCACATTTGTGTTGGGTTTTGTGCTAAGGCACAACCAATGTTAAAGAAGAACATGAACCAAGCGGAGATGTTCAAGACCCTTTGACGTCCGTACATTTCAGATAATGGAGCGACTAATGGTGAAAATACAGCCCAAGCCAAAATGAAGATAGAAACCATCAAAGATGAAATGACTGTATCATTACCAAAATCAGCGGCAATATCAGAGACAGCTGGTGAAAGCATTGTTGATGCAAAAGGAGATAAGAAAGTATACATTGAAGCGACACCCATAGATCTCCATTTTCTAGATAAAGTCCAATTACGTGGATTATTTGGATCATCTGGACCATCCCATGTGACTAATTCCGGATCAATATCTTGGAATTCAACACCATCATTCTTAGTTGGAAGACCTTCTTCACGTTCTGGAACGATTTCTTCTTCATTTTTTTCATATAAATGTGATTCTTCATCATCTAAAGCTTCTTCTTGACGATGAACACGTTCTGATAATGCAGTAATGATAGTATTTCTAGTTTTCTCCCTTTGTAATGCGATTTCTTCTGAATCTAAATCTGGATAAAGATTCTTTTCTGTAAAATCAGCATAATCATTTGCATTAATACTCTGTGGTTGTGATCCACGACGTGCATTGTTATTACGAATTGGATTAGGGTTCAACGAAGAAACCGTATGTACTCTACTCAAAGAGGAATGGGATTGTACTCTATTGATGTATTGAGCCTCACGGTCTGTAGATGAACTCTGTGAATCCAAAGTATGTAACGATGTAATATCATCCCCACTCATCTTTGTAGAAATGTCACTCATCAACTAAGCCAAGAAATTTATAGATGTCTCGATATGTGTGTTGAGGTGGGTGAGATCTGAGAGTGTTTCTTTGCTCTTTTTCAAAAACAAAAAACAACACACAAATAAATGGTTTTTTACTTTCCTTCTTATATAAATAAGAAAATAAATATATAACGAAAAAGTATTACAAATTCATTTGTAAAAAAGAAAAAAAAAAAAAAAAAATTGGGGGGGTCATCGTATGCCCCTCAAAAGAAACGCAAAAAAAAAGTTAATTTCCTCGGGGGAGTTACATATTCGGCAACTTTGACCGATTGGTATTTTTTTTGATTTAACCGCACATTCCCAATACGGAAGTTGCTCCGGATTTTGGCACAATCTTAATTTTCTATGGATATTTTTTGGATTGTTATTTTTTGCGTTTCTCTTGGAAAGTAAGAAAAAAAGGAGAAAACATTATAAAAGATAAATATACATTGAATACCATAAAATAACCATATAACCCACCATTAGGAATACAACACTTCCAATTCATTTAGGGCTTAGTTGTATAATCTACAGCTCCCGAAACGAAAAATTCGCGGTGCATATCACTTGCATAGATCGTGCAGATATCTCATATCTTACAAACGAGCAT
Organism: Petasospora bimundalis; assembly: GCA_030569745.1. Taxonomy (NCBI): domain Eukaryota; kingdom Fungi; phylum Ascomycota; class Saccharomycetes; order Phaffomycetales; family Wickerhamomycetaceae; genus Petasospora; species Petasospora bimundalis. The sequence goes on from JAJMLR010000016.1 coordinate 81,410, forward strand.
AAATCGTTGTTGCAATAAAGATTGTTGCAATAAAGATTGTCAATTTATATCTGTAATATACCCAATTCAGGATCATTTGCTCTTATTTCTCTCATCAAAATAGATTTCTCTTTGCCATATGACACATCCTCATCAATACTTTCAATCCCACAATCTTCTAAAGGTGCAACAAAGAATACCAAAGATAATGAAAGAATATTGGACCAAATGAAAAATAAATACAGTAACAGTTCAATGTAAAGACTCCCAATTATCTCACTTTCTTTTGTTCCCAATTCTAAAGAAATTTTTTTATCGTAATTCATATGAATGTTTTGTAAAACTAAATCTTTTGTCTCTTTAACTAATTTTTCTGAAACGGTAATTGAACTCTGTATAGAATTTGAATAAATCAATGAACTTATAGAGACTCCAAGTGTACCACCAATTGATTTAAAAACATTTCTAGTGGTTACTGCAACTGAACGATCTGCTTTTAAAGATTGTGCCTGAACTGCAATCACCGATGGTTGCAACACTAATCCAATACCTAATCCAATCATTGCCAATATTAAGCCTTCAACCCAAATTTTGGAATGGATTCCAAAAATTTCAGCCAGAAATAAGAGCCCCATCAACCAAATAACTAACCCTAAGCGTATACAAGTTTTGTAACCATAATGAGTAACAATGAATCCAGCCAGAATTGAGCTGGAACAAAGAGGAATGACCCAAGCTAATGACATCAATGCAACCTGGTTAGGTGGAATACCTTTCACAATTGTAAAGAAAAGAGGGATATAAAGTTGCATTGGTTGGAAAATGAATCCAATAATAAAATTTTCACACAAGGTATAGAGACTACCTTTAGCACAAAGAAGACGCATTGGAATGATTGGCATCGTGGTCCATTTAATCTCCATAATTACGAAACAAATTAGGGAAATTAGAGAAACACATAATAGAATCATGGTTTGTGGATCATTCCAATTCCAAGAGATTCCAGCATTCATCAAGGGTAATACCAGACATATCAAGAATATCGTGATGGATATAATTCCGCCATAGTCCAAGTTCAAGAACAATTGTCTCTTGGTTATTCCAACTGCAGTGTTCGGCAAGATAAAGACAGCACAAATAGCACTCAATAAAAGTATCGGTGATGTCGTAACATAAAACCATACCCAACCTGGACCTTGCAAATATGTGCTTATTAAAAGTGGACCAATACAATCACCAATACCCAGTGCACAACCCAAGAACGCTTGTAATTTAGCTCTGTTGTTCATTGTAGTCAAATCTGCCATCATCAAGATTGTCATTGATTGAAGACAAGATGATGATACACCTGCTATTCCCCTACAGATAAAGAAAGCCAATCCACTAGACAAGGTAGCAGAACCCAAATGTGAAATGGCCATTAATACAAGTCCCATGGCAATCACATATTTCCTACCAAAAGTGTCACCACAACGTCCCAATAAGATTGTTGTAACAGCTAGTCCGATACAATAAGAAGTCCCTGCCCAATGCATTGATTTTGAGATATTAAGTGCATCTGCAATATGTGGGAGGGATAAAGCCGCAGAAGAGGCATCAATGGTATTGAGACAACTTATAATCAAGACAGTCAAAATGGAAAGTTTATTATGTCCTTGTGACTGTTGTTGATCTGACTCAGGAACAAGTTGAGCTTCAAGTGCCGATACAGGTGATATGGGTGACGTAGAGTGGGAATGACAATGAGATTGAGGTGAATCAATCTCTTTCAAATGGGGAGAGGTGTCCATTGACCCTGTTTTGTAACTCTAATCACACCTACTGGTCAATATCACACCCTTGATTTCTAGCTTAATTAGTGTTATTCAAGAACTACAAACTTGTGCCTCGAGACCCTGCACCCTCAGCTTGACACAAAAACGACCCAGCGCTGCTGGTGGACCCAACAGAACTCCGGAATCGGTAAAGCTTGTAACTCTGAATCTCTGGAAGATCACATGACTCCACTGTGGTGGTTTACTGTTCATATGAACTCATCCACAGCTTCTCCTTCCTACTTTCAGCACCATCCCATCAGATCCTCATTAGAAACCAAACCCCGTCCGCGCTCACTGACAACGTTTCGGAGTAAACTCCACCCCACTGCGCACAATCTCTCTCTCTTCCTTACTCTTCCACCAATTTGTCCCATCTCCACCTCCCCTCCTCCCAATCAAACAGCATATATTAACCCGATCTCAAAATGTGCAGACCAGCTCAGTGTCCTACTTGCAGTAAGCTAAGATCCGATCTTTTGAAAGATCTGCTATATCAATAGTCCCATCTTTACTAACCTAACGCCTTCAAGGTAAGTCCTCTTGGATTGGCTGCGGCCTCCATATCCCTTCTGCCATGTCTGGAGTCGACAAATCTCAATGGTAAGTACATTTGTGTTAAGGTCTTTCTTGTATTACTAGAAGTTCTCTTTCAAACCCCAAACCCCCAAAAAAAAGAATGATAATGCTAACTATACAGGTGTGATTGTCTTCCAGAGTCCGGTGTCAGAGGTGAGTTCCCACCAAAGGCCGGTACAGGTAAGAGTGCCTAATCGCTCATCACCAGCGATAAGGAAATGAATCAATGAGGATTCCCAAATCCCTGACAGCTTCTTTTTCGATCTACAACTAATCTATGGAGATTTGCCTGATAGGAAGCAAAAACAAATCTTGGCCTCAACCCATATTTGGGGGGGACCTTTCTTCAATGTGATATGTTCCTTACGCATGCAAGTGAACGATCTACACGCCTTTTATTTGCTTCTATTACTTGGTTATATACAAAATAAAAACAAATAATATCAATTCCATTATACTCCTTTTTTTTATGTTCTTATCAGTTTATACTGCCTTAGAAGTGATGACGCACTAGACGAGTTGCATTTTCCATGTACTCATATACTTCTCGTCGACAAATTTGTGTATACATCGATGATCTTTTGGAACAATTATTAATGACACAATTTATGGCGTATGATATTATTTTTATTTTTATTTTTTATTTTCATTTTCAATTTTGGCTTGGGATCTGCGCCTTTATGATATGAAGATCTTTCGGCCGCCCATATTCGTGGGTAAGGTATACCAAATGCTAGAAATAGATGAAATTGCAACCTCCTCTGTATTTACCCTCGTAACGGATGATCGAGAATCCCGTGTCAAACCCCCTAGTTATACACATTTTACACGAAAGCTGTCTATACATCTTGTGACGTGTCATGGACCTTCATCTGAAATCTGACTGATCATCAATCATCGACTCGAATGAAAAACAGTTAGAGCTCGTGATACTGCAGATGCCCCAAACTCCGCATATTACAAGTTAAGACACCAAAATAGTTATGCTTACCTTGCAGAATACATTCATCCTTGGCCATTCGATCATATTGTATATCGTCATGGCCGTCTAAAACTAAAACGCGCCGCTTCCAATGGTTGGGTACTTGAAAGTACAGCTTCCAAGTAGATGCATAATCTCACACTGGCACGCAACCCATACATACCCCAAAAGTCGCTATATTTTAGTCACAAATATGTTTCCTACTATAGTTGATAGGAGTATTTGTACGTTTACGCATAAGCTAATGATACATTCTGATGAGTATCCGTTATCAAAGACTACACAGCCTTTAACCAATATTCGATTTAGAGATGATATGCATTCCTCCTGTTCAGTGTATCGTGCTAGTAAATTGATAGTCTATAGTATACTCTCCTCTGTAAGAAGAAAGGATAGCACCACTTGGACCAAATCCTCGGACGATATCAACCAAATTCTTATCAAATATATTGAGATCTCCGTTAATGAATTGTTAAGCTCAGGCTGAAGGTTGTCTCTCGCAATCGAGTATGAAACGAATGATGGAATAGAGCAATCAGTATGCGCTGGTCTAGGCCTATAATCGAGCTTGAGACGATTAATTGAAGAGACTCTCATATAGATTAATACAGTAATATCCAGTGTTTCGGTTGATCATGCATATAGATAACTGCTGGTCGAAGTAGTTCCATTACTTGAAAACCCCGTGGAGACCCTGTCTCTGTAAGGGTCTTCGGTCCGAAAATATACCATTTGAAAATGGTATAATTAAGTTACTGAGTTGTTCATTAGTTACAGGGAGACATTACAATGATGTCTTTGGTTTCTCCGAGACTCGAGATCAGTAAAAGACAGGGGGGCTAAACGGGTGTGTCTCAGATCTTCCCGATTCGCCGGTACGCCGACGCCAGACAAACAGAGACGAGGAGATGACTAAAATTCACTTTGAAGAATAGGGTGATCTTGGAAACCCATTTCCAATCATTACGTATTTAATGCGTACACTTAAATACATACTACAAACTTTTATACCTCCGCAATTGAAACCCTGTATACGGCCGAAAACTAGTCAAGGACCTATATCGTCTGCCTGACGGATTTCCACCCCTCCTAGCCCACCTCGGTTTGGCATAAAGTCCCACCCTCCCCCTTTTTTTAAGATTAAGCGACTTAGTACTGAACGGAGAAAAGTCGAGCGACACGGTTTAACTATAAAGAAATACCTCTGCAGCTGTATTTTTTTTATGTAGAACTATATATTATCTGCATCTATTGGTTACGTTGTGTTTCGGTTATACATATCTACGTATAGTTAAATAGAAAAAAAAAAAAAAAACACTTATAGTATTAAATTGATATGTCATAAGCTCAATTGCACGTCTCTGTATAGGATGCATTAACTTATACATATATGAATTGTGGGCTGCTTATAAGCAATTGATCAGGATCAACATGAAATGATATATGAGGTGATTTCTCCGTGTATTCAGATACAAACATAAAAAAAACAGTCAGATGCTGCAACTTATGTTAACTGTATTGTACATTTACTTCTATTTTTCCATCTTAAAAGGGTTATAAAATTGTCCCAGTTCGCTTGGAAAATCGGAAAAGGGCCCAGAACGGTCGATGCGGGCCGCCTGTGTCTCCGCCATAAATAAACGCTATGTTAAGTATACTGATGCGGAGATTCAGCAGAAGCGGCTGCACGATATACATATTGGGCGGACGGTTTCTGCCGGTTTAAGTGTATTGAACCGTTGCAGTTTACGGAGTTCATGCCGTGATATCACTGTGATCCATTATAAAAGGATAATAGGGGTTTTACCTATTAATTTTATCATTTTCTCTTCCCTAAATTTATTAAGTCAATAACATAAATTTTTAATCTATCTTCCAATGGAAACTTTGTATGTAGAAAAATGCCTTGAATACTTCTTTAACCACCCCGCCAATTACAGGCTTGAACAAATCGGGATGCGTATTCCCGAGGGACGACGGCAGAACGTCCGATGGCCCAACTTTGTGTTGGTGCTCAGTTCTAGTGCATTTGTTGCAGCAGTACTTAGTGAGAGCTCCTGCATTCGCGCCAAATACTCCTGGGCTACGGTGCACGTATATGTCCTTAGATGCATACAACAGCACTTTTCCACCAATCTTGAGCACCCTCTAACTTCTGTGCATCGGCTGCTCCGATGGGGCAAGTTGTGAGCACCCCCCCCCCCCCGATGCTGCACTGTGCACATACACTGCGCTCCCACTCAAACACTTTACGCCATAGCATTTGTTCTTCCTTCTCCCCCCCCCGTTATATATCGAGCAGAACTCCCACCCACCTCACTTCTCCTCAATCTTTAACCCCCCTACAAGAGCTATACGCACACATATACTCCTTGCACACACATATACAGAAAATCCGGACATGACGAGGGAATCTTCACTGGACCATGGACATGGGCTGGCATTGACCACCTCCAACAACTCTTCACTAAAATCTTACAACTCGTCAATAGCAGAATCAACCGCTACAACTCGATCAGTTGGATCCAAAATAAAGAATGCGCTTTCAAGGAAACGTTCAAAGTCCTTGATCTCTATGAGCAGCTCGGAATCTCAATCACAACAACTGGCATGCGGTCCGGCTATGCTTCCCACAACAACATCAACAACAACACAGTATACCCCAGTCAGCTTGTCCACAACAACAAAGCCAAAGCTCATAAGGAACAAATCGATTCCTTCTATCTTCACATCGTCTCTACATTCTCTAACACAACCACCATCACATACCAGCACCCGGGATAACTCAATCTCATCTCTCTCGGATTATGAATCCGATTTTTCACTGACTCCAGTGACTCCACTCCATCGTATTGAAGAGGATACGGTTGAGAAAACTGGTGTTTTCCCTGGTGGAGATCACCAAAATGGGTTGCAATCATTCAGATACAACCCAGGAAAGAGATCAAATAGTGCAGTATCGATGAATGAAAAGACCCATATCGCAGTGTCTGATAAAGCGTTGGATGATATTGCTGATCACATATTAGACGAAGTTGCCGGTAAAGAGTCCATTATCGAGTGGAGAATTTGATCTTTAAGAGGCATTGATCTCAAGAATATTGTAAGGCTGGTCCTTATATCTCAAACTACCCACTGGTTGGGCGTTACCGTCTCCCCCCCCCCCTCCAGCAATAACAACGGCAAATCTACCGCAATAAAAACAGTACTTGGAAGTACCATTTTGCTATATCTTCACTTCTTTGTTTTGAGTGGAAATTCCTACCCCAAAACATCCTTTACTCTTCGGCTTCTTTTATAACGACCTGATTTTACTTTGATGACCATCTAAACATATTTATGTAGCCGAAATAACGAGATCCCTACAAAAGCTTTATCCCATCAAGGAATCGTTTTATTTTATTCTAGAGAAAAAAAAAAAGGGTACATTAATCAGTCATTTCTTTCTTTGACATCACCCAAACCTTTGACAATCCACAAATACCAGAAATGGCACCACTGAAAAGGTATACAGCTGGGTTTAACTTAATGTCAAAGACATCAATAGAATCACAAGCGAAATCAAACAACAATCTAACCAAATCCAACATTATAATAGTCTCTTCATGTTTCAACTCTTTCAATTCTATCAACAACGCATCACCACCTGTAAATGATGACTTACTCGAATTAAACTCACGCATGATCTGTTGTCTTAAAGGTGTGTTTCCAATGTTCTCAACCAACTTCTTAGAGAGTAGTGATGCTCTCTGCTTTACTTGATGTTGGATATTAATCTGCACTTGTCTCTCACGGTTTTGTTGTAACTTACACCAATTCTTCTTCAATCCAAGTAAGATATCAGCGTACCATGCCAATGCACCTTGCCTCACCACAATTCTTTTAAAGGACTCATTTGTGAGTACATTAACCTTGTATAACAGTTCGAGCTCATCAAAGATACCATAGTAAAGGTCAATAAAATCCCCAAGGAAGTTTTCATTAAGGTAAATGTGAGCAAAGTTCTGAGGTGTTGGGCTCTTGATAAATTGATCCATCTTCATTAGGAACAATCTCACTCTATTAGGCGTACCACCGAATCTTAAGGCATATCTGAATGCACTGATGTTTTTCGTCACCTCTGTGATCTTCTTCTCAAACATTGTCGAGTTGAGGAATAACAATAACTTCACATATTTGTATGGAGTTTTCCAGTGTTGTCTTGGATCCAAAGCTAAATTTGAAAACTTCTCATCGATAAGATATCGTCTTGTATTGATCAAATACAACTTGATCAAATTCAGGACGTATTGAGAGACTTTTGCAAGTCGATCTTTACCGGTAACTTTACTCAACACTAGCTTGAAGATATCAAACTTGGATAACACTCTTCTAAGATCCTCATCACGTAGTTCTTGACCTAATGATATCACTGAGTTCTCCAAATCTGTAGAAGGTGTATGTCCTCTCTCGGGTTTCGTTGGTGAAAGCTCAGTTGATGGGGGTATGGATCTTTCCTCATGTTTAATACTGTTATCTTTGAATGGAGAAGGGACTGGAGATTGCAATTTAAGGCCCATAAACTCGTTCGTGGTAGTAAAGACGTTTGACCCGTCCATTACGTCGGATGAATAGTCCATTGTATCTTGAGAAAGCCAGTATTAATAGCAACTTTGCCCGTTTCTATTGCCTTTAGAGTAATCCGGACGCGTCGCTTCAGTAGAGAGACATTTCTCATCGTGTGCGGTGCTTCGAAGATGATGGAGGGGGGATTTTTCGGACTGATATTTACGCGGGGTTGGGAAGCTATCTGGGGGTAACCGGTGCTCACTCGGCCCAACATTGCGGGATGAGCAGCGTAAATTTAAGAACGGCCCATTTATGTAATATGTATAGTACTGAAAAGAATTGGTTAGTAAATGACTTTTTGAGTTCAATTTGGCTGTTCCAGATGGTATTTACTCTCACTGCTTGATTTCCTATTTCTGCAATCTCTGTCTTAGACTTCCTACAACATCGAGTGTGAACATATATATATTGTAGATGTTAAGTAGATGGATCCAAGGCATGTATGATTAATGGAGGTATAAAACATAGGACCCTGTATGAGTACAGAACCGAGTCAATGCTATGTGACTTAACTTAACGAATGAGAGATATGTATACATGCGTCCTGCTTGCACTCGCAGTCACTTCTCGAATAATTGGGTAATGCACAAGTGGGAGCTGCTAAGCAAGCTGTAGTCCTGCATTACTAAGATCATATATGTTTATGGTTGGGAGGGTTAACATGACTCTGTCGTATTTCCTACTTCTACATGTGTTTTACCCAAGTTTTCTAAAACAATGTTACTGTGGTCTCAGTTACTAATTCAGGGCATAGGATGTTTCCCACACATTTCAATTATGCGATGTAGTACTGACCGGCAAACAGATTCACTTGGATGCCTTTGAAAACGAATTACTTTGAGACATGTGTATACACTGGAAATTGTTTTACAACCAAATACAGGCGGTCATGGTTATATCCTGATGACGTCCTTGTAAGTGACGTAATAGATTTAGAAGTGGCACTAGCTTACCAACATTCAGGTTTAAGAAAGTAAATCATACTTCTCTCGAAGTGGGGCTAGATCATAAAACCACTTATGGGAAATATCAAATATCGTAACTTTAAAGTAGTGGAACATCGATTCACGTCTAGTAATTGACAGGTACAGCATTCTCAGTATAAATCATCCTCTTATTGTGCTAGCCGTCAACTTACACAACTTCTTGACAGATCACCGATTCTTATGCTGCCATGCAGGATCGTACGATTGTGATCCTACTAGGACCCATCTCACAGGTACAATAACACACCTAGCAGACTTAACTTGATTTGATCAATAACTAAGTTGACTCAGGTCGAACTTAAACTGCGGTGGACTGCGGATGTGTCAGGTGTCAGGGCCAAAACGGCCACGGCGCGCCTCATCGCAGAGAACAAGCAATCCTACTTAAAATAGCCATATAAAGTTCAAAACCTAAGTGGACTCGGTGTACCTCTGTGTAAACTCCGACAAAACCATGAGTCATTTCAACATTCTTTTCCACTCTTTCCATCCTATTCAAAAATCAAGAAAACATATCACCAAGCGAGGTTTTCCGATTTGGGAATTCTGATCTCACTCAACAGCCTAGCGATTTTCTGCACATTTTGTACGAAAACGGTAATAGCGCCGGGACCGGGGTTCCGGCCCATCGGGGGAGGAAGCTTCGAGAGCCGTCGTAATCGAGATAAAATTTTGGCACATATTATTTTTGCTTAACTATATCTTCAACTGTATAAGGCTAAACAAATATTGGCTGTACCTATCAGATCTATCTCATCGTTGACGAGTATTATCCACGAGATAGCTGAGAACCTTAAGCTGCTTTAACATCTCATCTCAGATTTCCCTGCAAAATTACTTCTCATCTTTCATTTCAGTTTATCCCTTATCTCTTTATCTCCGGTCATAAAAATACAATTCATCACACAACATGTCCAATGACCAACCCATACCATTGAAGTCCCTATCCAAGAGATCTGACGATGATGAATCTACACATGAACTGCTAGAGAGTCCATTGAGCGAATCACGAGACTCTTTTGAAGTTGAGATAGAGCTTGGTGAATCACAACCTCCAAAATTCACTATAAGTAAAGAATTTGCACAAATCTTATTTGTCTTATGGTTTGGTAACTTTTTGACTTCCCTGGATGGTACTATTGTGTCAACGACAATGTCAAATATTGCTGCAGATTTTGGTCAAAGTAATATGGTCACTTGGATAGCAACGTCTTATCTATTAACATCAACTGCCTTCCAACCTCTGTATGGTAAAACTTCCGATATCTTGGGAAGAAAAGAGCTGTTGTTGGCCGCACAAGGTCTATTCTGTCTTGGTATCTTTCTCTCAAGTTTTGCTGTCAATGTTGAAACTCTATCAATCGCTAGAGCTATTGCTGGTATGGGAGGTGCTGGTATATTTGCGCTTTCAAATATTATCATCAGTGATGTCGTTCCTCTCGCTCAAAGAAGTCTTTTCATGGGGTATGGAAATATCGTCGGTAGCACTTCACAAATGCTTGGTGGTCCGATTGGTGGACTGTGTATTGTTACCATTGGTTGGAGGATGATGTTCTTGATCCAAGTTCCCTGCTTGATCGTCTGTATGGCGATCCTTTGGTTTAAAGTTGAAATTAAGGTAGAGCATATTCCAGATGGTGACGACAAATATTCTAAAGAGAATTTGAAAAGAATCGACGTTGGTGGTATTATCACTTTGAACTTGGCAGTCTCATCCATCATATTTTTGTTATCTACAAATGAGAACACTACCCAAACCTATAAAGCTATGTTCTCTATTCTCTTAGTTTTATCAACTATTGCATATGTCATTGTGGAAAAATATGTTGCTGTTGAGAAAATCATTGATCCGGAGATTATGAAGGGACAAATCGGTATTCTTGGGTTTACAAACGGTATCAGTGCCCTTGCACTGTACATGGTGCTGTTTACCATTCCCTTATATCTTCAGATTGTACAAGGTGTTGATGTTACAAAGATTGGATTTTACACCATGTTCTTTGTCATTTCCACTGCATTAGGTGCTCTTTATTCTGGTTACGTTATTAGAAAGTATGACAAGTCAGAAGCGCAGACTATGGTTGCTGGAGTATCCAACTCATTCAGGTTCTTCATCGTACAAAGTTTCGGTTTCCTTGTCCTCTTGTTAGTCGTTTACTTGACTTCTCCGGAGTCTCCATATATCCTTTGGAGATTGATGCTCATCATCTCGCTCATCATCTCTGGATTTGGTGCCGGTGGGTATGGTATCGGTATTGGTATCTTCGTCATTGGAAAAGCAGGTAAAAGAGGTCAGGCTAGTGCCAACACTGTTGTGTCTCTTGTGAAGCAATTGGGTAACGTTCTTGGAGTCTCCATCTCTTTGGCATCTTATACCAAATCTCTGTACTCACAGCTACAAGGTTTCTTCACTGAGAGTGACCAGATCGAATACATCGAAGAACTTATGAAAGACTCAAACTTCATCAGAGCAGGGCTCCCTTCAGAATACGTTGACAACGTCTTGATCTTCTACAGAACGAGTATCTGTCAGGCTTTCTACATCCCATTGTACCTCTCGGTCGTTGGTCTCGTGGTCATGTTCCTTGTTAGCCGTAGAGTAAAGCAAGATCTTTGGCCCTGAGCTGCAAACATCTCTCACAAATTATAGCGATTTCATCACATTTATAAATATATAAACAGCATTTTTTACATCTGCTCATCGGTTAGCCGGATGCGGATTACCGTCCGCGCGTCGCGTAAATAATCAGAGAAAACACAAACAACTACCTTGTAGATAAAGAGAGAAGCACATCAGCTCATCTGTTTAAAGAGACCAATCATTATCCCCGGAAAACACTTAAAAGCTAATGAATCCTCTGCGAGACACGTCATCGACAGATGATCTTCTTCGATTACACGAGTCATCCAGATGCTCCCTTGGTGATACAGGAATCATACTGAAAGATCAGCTACGGGCATTCAACCATAAAGCCAGCGTTTGTTGCGTACCAGCTATTACATCCAGTCCAACGATTACAACTCCACCAAATGTGATACCGTATGAAGATATACTTGCTGCTCGACTAATAGAGTCGTCCAGTCCTCTACCAACTGAATCGAATGTGTCCATCACGTTTGCCCACAGAGTCAACGACCATCTCGAGCCAATGACAATGACCCTGACTGTTGACCATTCAGGGTCACAAGACATTATCAGCACTATCTACGACCGGAGCTATCCACAAACAACACCACGCAAGAGAATTGTTGTTTTAGTAAATCCACATGGAGGTAAAGGTAAAGGTTTGGATATTTTAATGCAAAGGGTTAAGCCTATTTTGGACGCTGCAGAATGTGAAGTTGAAATTATTAAGACAGAGAGAAACAGACATGCTATTGAAATTGCCCATACTCTTGATGTTGACAAGTATGATATCATTGCATGTGCTTCTGGTGATGGTATCCCATATGAAGTTTTTAACGGACTTTACAAAAGAAAGGATCGTGCTGAGGCATTAACAAAGATCGCAGTAACACAACTGCCCTGTGGATCGGGTAACGCTATGTCCAACTCATGTCATGGTACAAATGAAGCATCCTTTGCTGCATTATCCATGGTGAAGTCTAGCGTTGTTAATGTTGATTTAATGGCAGTAACACAGAATGGAGAGACAACAGTTTCTTTCTTATCTCAGACATTTGGTATTATTGCTGATGCTGATATTGGTACTGAGCACCTTCGATTCTTGGGACCTGTGAGATTCGATATTGGTGTTGTACAAGGTGTATTAACTGGCAGAACTTACCCATGTGATATTGCCATCAAATACCTTGCAAAGGGAAAGGACGAATTACGTTCATATTACGGTGAGCAATCGAAGATGGTGACTGACAAGAATGGTGCTGAGATCACAGAGGATAATTTAACACTCAAGTACGATGCTGATAAACCTGTCCCAGATGACTGGGAATATGTTAATCGTCAGTATTCCAAATCCATCTCAGTGTTTTATGCTGGAAAGATGCCTATCATTTCCCCTAATGTCAACTTCTTCCCAGCTTCTTTACCTAATGACGGTGCCATTGACCTTGTCATGATGAACGCCAAGACCTCTTTACTAAAGCAATTTCCAATCCTACTCTCTGTGGATTCCGGTAAACATGTGGATTCTCCGGACGTTATGCATTCTAAGATCCTGGCATATAGATTGATTCCAAAAGCTGGAAAGGGATTCTTATCGGTTGATGGTGAGGAATACCCATTAGAAGAACTTCAAGTCGAAGTTTTACCGGGTGCTGCTAAGACATTGGCTAAGAACGGTACGTACGTTGAGACCGGATTCTGAACATTTTTAAAGTCATATAAACGGTTTGAATATAATCCTCAACGGTATCGTAGTGAAGTATATGAGTAGCTTGGATGGATTGATATGTCCAGGTGTTTCGAAGATCGGCCGGACGTCTCGGCGCGGGCCCGGGGCCCATGGAACGGGAATCCTAGAAAGGCCACACAGCACGTAAACAGGCCAGTTGAGAAGTCTTTTTAATATCAATCAGTTAAAGAAGAAAAATCAAATCAATTGCACAGTAATGGAGCAGATTAACTTATCCACGCATGGAAAGCAGATTCAGAAGGCTTATGAAGCTATCGTGAGAGGTGAAGGAGACTTCACCTGGGTCATTTATGGTCCTGACAGCTCAAAGGCCTATGAGGTGAGCGAATCTGGTTCTGACTTTGATGAATTCCTTGCCAGTTTCGATGATGCTGCCATTCAATTCGGTCTTGCAAGAGTGAACCCACCGGGCTCTGATGTTTTCAAGAACTTACTCGTTGGTTGGTGTCCAGACTCCGCCCCACTAAAGTCTAGATCTTCCTTCGCCCAGAACTTCGCCGAGGTCTCCAGACTTTTGAAGGGTTACCACGTTCAAGTCACTGCCAGAGATGCAGATGATCTTGACAAGCAGGAGTTACTCTCTAGGCTTTCCGCTGCTGCTGGTGCCCGTTATTCCATCCAGGCCGCTAGATCTAATGCCCCTGTCTCGGCCGCATCTTCTAGACCAGCACCAACTCCAAAACCAGTTGCCCCAAAGCCATCCGCTCCAAAACCTTCAGCGGTTCCAACCCCAGCACCTGCTCCTGCAAAGAAGTTTGAGCCACCAATCATTAAGCCAGCTGCTCCAAAGAAGGTTGCTGTCGATGAAGACGAATGGAACGAGCCAGAAGTTGAGGAGAGAGACCTTACTAAGAACCCATTGAAACCAAATGCCTCTTCATGGAAGCCAATTGGCCGTGTCAACTTACAAGATGTTATCAAAGAAGAGAAGGCTCGTCCAGACCCAAGACTTGAGGTTGAAAACTTGAAGAAGCAGGACAAGATTAAAAGAGAGCAGGAGATGGATGACTACTTGAAGACCAAATCTGCCCCTGTGGTGACCAAGGCTCCAGTACCAGTTGCCGGCTTAAACAAGGTACAGCCACTTGGTGGTATCTCCAAGAACTTTGGTTCTTCAAATGGTAAGACACCTGCTCAATTGTGGGCTGAGAAGAAAGCTAAGGCATCCGGTGCTCCAGCTCCAGCTCCAGTCGCACCTGCTTCTGAAGAAGTAGAGGAAGAAGAAGAGGAATCTGTTGCCGACTTGAAGAGCAAGTTTGAGAAGATCCAAGTTCAGGCTGAGGAGGAGGAAGCTGAAGAGAGTGTCCCACAACCGGTGGCTGAGGAAGAAGAGGAGGAGGAAGAGGAAGAGGAAGAAGTTAAGCCAGTTCTTCCATCTAGAGGTGCCGTTCCACCTCCACCACCATCCAGAACTCCACAGCCAGAGCCAGAAGTCGAAGAAGAGCCAGAACCGGAACCAGAAGTTGAAGAAGAGCCAGAAGAGGAGGAGGAAATTGTTGGTGCCATTGCCATTGCTGAGTATGAATATGAGGCCTCTGAAGACAACGAATTGACCTTCGCTGAGGGCCAGAAGATCATCAATATTCAGTTCATTGATGAGGACTGGTGGCTCGGTGAGTTGGAGTCTGGTGACAAGGGTCTCTTCCCTTCCAACTACGTCTCCTTGCAGTAGACCTGCCCTTCCTCCATCCCCCTATTCCGTGTATTATCTAAGATTCTGCTAAATTCTTTGTAATATTTATGTAGTAATATGACCTAATCTTAAGAGCCCCTCGATCCACCCCCGAACTGATGATCTGAGCAGCTCCGAGAACTCATCGCGAGAAGAAAAAGGAAAATTTTTGGCACATAATCCATCACAATACTGATAACCTCAGCTTAAACAATCACAATATCTACTTGAAAAGAAAATGGTTACTTTTAGTTGTGAAGTATGTTTAATGAACTTCTATATCTTGTATTTAAGTGGAAACTAACCCGAGACTCATAGGTTTGTAACGAGTCCCTCGCCAAGAAGAAGCTCGATGTTCACACACAAAGATGTTACGGTGCTTACTTCACCTGTATCGACTGTTCCACCACTTTTAACGGTAATGACTATAGAAACCATACACAGTGTATAACTGAGGATGAAAAGTACCAAAAGGCTCTGTTTAGACCGAAGAAGAAGCAGCAGCAGCAGCAGCAACAACAAAAACCAAAGGAACAACCAAAGAAGGTTGAAGAACCAAAGAAGGTTGAAGAACCAAAGAAGGTTGAAGAGCCAAAGAAGTCCAAGTCTAAGGTTACAAAGCCAACTTTGAAGGAGCACAAGGGTAAGGATCTCTACAAGGCTTTAAAGAAGTTCTCCAAGGATGAAAAGAAGGATCTTTTGAAGAGAATCACTATCAAGGAGGATGGTTCTTTGGAGTTGAACTAAGATCATAAACATGTCATGACTTTCGATATTTAAATAAGGTGAGCATATGCATATAATGTACAATTAAAGAGGCTATTACTAAATTATGTATTGTATTTTGCCAGAGAGTGCAAATCACTTATTAAGCCCACGATAGATCTTATGATAGAACTGTTGAAGACTATCCAAAGGGAATGATAAATCATCCAAGAAATACTCTGGTAAAAAGTCCTTCAACTTCTCTGACTCCTCTGCATTGTTCATTGGTTCATAGATGATCTCCGAGGAGTCTTCCTTAGATATAATCAATTTGTAGTCGAGAATACCGTTGGTACCGGATTGGGAACAGGTGAATGACAGTGTAGAATCTGTGTCTTCTGTTTTATGAATTCTCAATCCAACAATCTGTTCCATCATGTCAAGGATGAGTTGGTTCTCGTATTCCTGCTCGTCTGAGTGACCGTTGCTCGAAGCCGACTCGCTGATTTTTTCTAATTCAGTGATACGAGCCATGGCACCCTCCAACTGTTTGACCAATTGTTCGTTTCTAGTTGACAAGGTATTGATTAAATCATCCGATGCCTTTGCCTGAGCATCAGTAGAGTTCTTGAGATCGGAGAAGAGTTGATCGGCTCTAGTTGTCTTCAACTCTTCAATTATCGAAGTTAATTTTGGGAGATTCTTTGATGTTAATGCTTGGTTCACCAATGACTCCATTTTTCTTGTGTCTAATGATTCCATTGATGGTTTATGAGTAAGTGATGGTTTTCTCATTGGAGATGGAATTCTAGAGAGCATTGGCTTTGTTGGGGACTTTATTGGTGATGATGGAGTAAGGACAGTTGTAGTGGGCAGCTGCTTTTTGACAGCTGGTTTCTCAATACCTTTGGATATGGATTTTTTAGTCATTGATGTATCTCTTTTAGTGGCTGATGAATCCTTCTTTGGTTCGGCTTTGATTGGTTCTTTAACTGGTGTCTTGGCCTTTGAGACTGGAGACTCATCGACACTTTTTGATTTTAAAAGGTTGGCCTCATCTTTCTCATCAGCAATTGATGTAGATGTAGCAGCCTTTTTAGGACGACCTCTTGCCTTTTGCTTCTTTGCAACAGCTAAAATGTTTATATGTTAGAAACAACAACAAAATTTGATCCCTAGTAATAGAATTGACACTTACGCTGATCCACCAGATCATTAGCGCCTTCTAATTTCTCAGGTTCCTCTGAGGCAGCTTTAGCTGCAGCCCTTGTGGCTCTTCTCTTCGGTGGCATTTGTTTCACTTTTTGTTTCGTTATGAAGCAATGCCCTGAAAGGAATGCTACGCCGAGAAGCTTTTTGACTGCTAAATTGTTTGTTTACGTTTTTGCTGTGTTTTGTAAACACACTTTGGCGACAAGATCAGGCTCGCATAACACCCAGACACACCGTTGACCTTCTTGGTCACGTGACCTTCAGATTCGCGAAAACATAAAGGAAATGTCCGCATACGGAAGAATACGCCATTCGTAAGCGGAGCCCGGAACCCGGGACAGCGGGAACGCGTGCTCGGCCTCTATTCCGCGAGTTCCGGCCGAGAGTAGGTTTTGGTGTTGCTCGTACCGGTTAATTGACTCGAATTTTTTTTTTTTTTCTTTTCTTTGTCGTTTTTTTTTTTTTTTTTTTTTTTTTTTTTTTTTTTTTTTTTTTTTTTTTTTTTTTTTTTTTTTTTTTGGTGCCTGCCTCCCACGCGTGCAGTCTGCCAATTTTTTTGCCAAGTAGAAGAAGGCGCGCGCGATTGTCGACAGGAGAAAAAAGAGCTGGAAGAAATTAGGAAGGCCTCGGTAGGACAACGCCAATAACAACAACAGCAAACAACAACAAAAACAGTGTAAAAACACAGCTTTCCCTGTGGATTTATCTCCTCCATCAGTTTCTTATTATCTCAATATCAGCTACTTTTTTTTTGAAAAGCATCAGCGCCTCTCAAAAACACCTGTTGCTTGTTGTTCTTTCATCGACTTTTATTAAGAGGTACGAACCCCTTAGCACATATACAGACGCACCTTTAAACACTTTACTTGTCTTTATATCAACAACCATCGACCACGCACAATGTCTTATCCTCCAAGACCACAGAATTACCAAAGGCTAAATGAGCTGCTGGATGCCATCAAGGAGGAGTTTGAGAACGTCAACAATGAAGCCTCAAACTTCAGACTTCACAAGAACGAGTACGACCTCAAGTTCTCACAGCAAACAAGCGAGATGCAGCAGATTAGACAGACTGTCTATGAACTGGAAATGGCACACAGAAAGATCAAGGAGGCCTATGAGGACCAAATCAACAGACTTAAAAGCGAACTTGAAATGAAGGACAGACAGCTCGCTAGTGCCGCTCAACAGCATCTCCACCAACACAGCAACAGTTCATCCATGAACAATGGCACAAACAACCTTCCAAAGCCAAACGCTAACTACCAATTCAACCATGGTTCTAATGCCAACACTCCACAGCAGCAGCCATCCCAACTTCCTCCTGTCCAGCAACAACTTCCACCTGCTCAAGCCCAGCAGGGTCCTCCACAACAGTTGCCACCAGTGTCTGCTCCACAACAGCCTACTCAGCCAAAGATTGAGACCACTCCAGCTGCTCCATTGGCTTCTATTCAACCAACTAATGTTGCCACTCCAGCTGCTCACCCTGCTTCCGTTGCTGCTACTCCAGCTTCCGGCTCTAAGGTTACTCCAACTTCTGCTCCAGCTATCCCAGCTGCTCCAGTCTCTCATGACAACTATCTTGTTCCAGCTTCTGCTAGAGCCAGTCACAACAAACAAATCCCACCTTTCCTCCAAGATTTGGACTCTAACTCCGTTCCAGCCCATTTGAAGAAGATGGAACAGGACTACTACATCTTGTACAACCCAGCTTTGCCAAAGTCCGTCGATGTTGAACTCGTGCACTCCTTGGACCATTCCTCTGTTGTCTGTTGTGTTCGCTTCTCCAACGATGGTAAGTTCTTGGCTACAGGTTGTAACAAGACAACTCAAGTGTTTGGCGTTGATACCGGTGAGTTGGTTGCTAGATTGAGTGATGATAACACTGCCGCTGAGAATGCCGGCTCTAGTGCGGACTTGTACATCAGATCTGTTTGCTTCTCTCCAGATGGTAAGTACCTTGCCACTGGTGCTGAAGATAAGGTTATCAGAATTTGGGACTTGTCCACCAGAAGAATCACCAAGTACTTGAAGGGTCACGAGCAGGATATTTACTCCTTGGATTTCTTCCCAGATGGACAAAGACTTGTCTCAGGTTCTGGTGACCGTACCGTCAGAATTTGGGATTTGGCTTCTGGTCAATGTTCTTTAACACTTTCTATTGAAGATGGTGTCACTACTGTTGCTGTCTCTCCTGATGGTAAGCTTATTGCTGCAGGTTCCCTTGACCGTACTGTCCGTGTTTGGGATTCCTCTACTGGTTTCCTTGTCGAAAGATTGGATTCTGAGAATGAGGCTGGTACCGGTCACAAGGACTCTGTCTACTCCGTCGCTTTCACCTCTGACGGTGCTGAAGTTGCCTCTGGTTCTTTGGACAGAACCGTCAAGTTGTGGGCTTTGAAGCAACTCAGTAATTCTGCTGCTCCAAAGAAGAACGTCACTGCTTGTGAAGTCACTTACGTTGGCCACAAGGACTTTGTCCTCTCTGTCTGCTCTTCTCCAGATGGTAACTACATCTTGTCTGGTTCCAAGGACCGTGGAGTTATCTTCTGGGAGAAGGCCACCGGTGACCCATTGTTGATGCTCCAGGGTCACAGAAACTCTGTTATCAGTGTATCTGTCGCCAATACCGCCATCAGTGGTGCTGGTATGTTTGCAACTGGTTCTGGTGACTGTAAGGCCAGAATCTGGAGATGGAACAAGGTCTAATTGAAAGACGGGCTGGCTCGTCGAAAAATGAAGATGGGGAGAAGACTTATGATTTTACAACTGACAGAGAAGACAAGATGGGAATGAATGAACAAAAAATGAGATGATCTGATATCTTGTGTGAAAAAGATATGAAAGACTGCGAGTCGAACAGTAATTCGGGCTCTAATTTGAAGTCCAGATTTTTATCTGGATCTGTACTATATCGGTTGTCTACCTCCCCCCTCACCATCGAATTGGTGCATACAATCGGGGAAACAACTCCTATCTGTCTCTTTTTTTATATATATATGCTGTATTTTTGTGCTTTGAATTGTCCAACTTAATGTTAAGCCTTGTGTTTTTATTCGTGGTTATCGTGTAGTGTGTCTACATAGTATCAGTCTCGTGTTCGAACAAAAGCACAGAAGTTTTTTATATTAAAGCAAGCCGCAAATTTTAACCAGAATCTATCTGATGAGCTTTTTTTTTCAAGAACTTTTCATTATTTAGAGAAACTTTGGGTTTCCCTCGGCGTTGACAAGGCTATCTTTAGTATCTTGTGGACCACTACCAACCTTTGTCAAGATGATCTTAGAGACACCCTTGTACAAGTCGTCATCAAGTGGGAAGCCGATTGTGCTCTTGATCTTCTCAAACTCAGCGGTGAAACCAGAGAGCTGCTCGGTAGAGTATTTTGATTCCCAACCTTGGACCTTGTTGAAGAGTGTGTAAAGGAAGGCGAAGACCTTGGCCTCGTTCTCCTCCAAATAGTAAATGACAGCGTTTGGACCAGCATCAAATGTATAAGCGGCAATTGTCTCACCATAGAACTCATTGATCGCATGGATGAGCTTCATGATTTTCTTAGAAGTGTCATTGAGGTAGAAGATTGGTGGATATGAGTCCAAACAAGTGGCATGGAAGGAGTTGGAGTCCATCATGGTCAAGTCAGCAAATGTAGCAAAGTCCTTGTCAACAATAGACTTCTTCATCTCAATGAATCTCTTTGGAACGACCTCCTTGATTCTCCACTGGAACAAGTCTGATGTCTTGACTGTTGTTTGCATACCACTTGTAGATGGAGTGTCCTTCTTGTCTGCACTGACAACGAGAATAGCAGCCTTCATGTTTGGCCAGTGTTCCATTGGAGCAACTTCAACGGCCTTGGAGTCAGAACCATCAATCTCATCACCCATTTCCCATGCAACATACCCACCAAAGACAGATCTACAAGCGGAACCGGAACCCTTTCTTGCAATTTTGGAGATCTCTGATTGTGACTGAGGAAGCTCGTATAGCTTAGCGATAGCAGAGACTAAAGCAGCAAATCCAGCAGCAGAGGAAGCAAGACCAGCAGCAGTTGGGAAGTTGTTTTCGGAAACAATGTGAAGTCCCCATGTGGAGATCTTTGGGAGGGATGAATCGGCGTCCTCGAGCTCCTTACGGAGAGTTCTGAGATCCTTGAGACATGCCTGTGTTCTCTCGGAGGAGAGTGATTCCTCCTTACCGTTCAACCACAACTTGTCTTCAGAGAAAGTCTCGGATGTGGCCGCTGAGGTGAGAGTACGAAGATCATCCTGCGAAAGTGTGACGGAAATGGAGGAATTAGTTGGTAAGTTGAGGGTCTTGTCTCTCTTACCCCAGTACTTCAATGTCTAGCGCGTCGTTAGTATAAATGAGTTGGGATTTCAACCAAAATAAAACATTATATTGGGGGGGCATATCACATACCGCAATGTTGACTGGGGCAGTAGTTGTAGCTGTGTAGACTGCCATTGTGAAGTTGTGGTCGTAGTTTTGTCCACTCTCTTCAACTGTTTGGCATCGTGTTGAACCTCGAAATTTTCAGCTAAACGAGCAAAAGCGTCAAAAAGCGGCCAACGGCCAACGCGTCCCTGTTACGCGCCACATGCTTGTCTTTGTTTACCTTTTTCAACTCATCGCCTCTCAATCTTTGCCTTTTACATTTACATTTTGATCTCTGAAACACAATTCTGAGATGTACAGAAGGCCAAATGGGTCCAGGCCAAATGGTGCTTTCAAACCGCCGCGTATGACGACTCCACAATCCACTGTGCCATCAACAGTCAACCGCCCACGAACCTCAAACGATGCATCAGTCACAACTAAACAATCTGATGAGACCAGTTTGCCAGGGCCTATGAAGAGATCCTCTCTGGGAACAAGGCATGTATACTCTGCAGTGGCGAAAAAACCGAAAACAGAGGTTGTACCAGAGGAAGACCTCAATCTGTGCGATGAGACACTGCGGTACTTTGAGGTTGTGTGGCGAAAATATACCACTAAGAAGAATAAGACTTGGGATGGTGATGGAGTTGTGGTTATGGGACCTACGTTTCTTTCCTTTAGACTTGATCAATCAGATAACTATAAGGAGAAGTCTCGGGTTGCAAATATTTCCAAATTCACTACAGATGGAGTCTTTTCCATGGGCTCATTCGAGCTTGAAGTGATGAATGAGATCACGGATTCCAAGCAGGTGGATACCATCAGATCATTCACCAAGACAGGATCTTTAAAATCGCAAGCTGTTGAAGACTCTCCGATATTACGTCCATCTAAGCAAATGCCGATCAAAAGAGAACCTGCTCAAATCCACAGACAATTTAAGCCAGTAATATCAACTAATGAAGTCATGCTAACACCAAAGAAAGGTGAACCTTTGCACAGTCCAGACCACCCTGAAGCTATAGTGATGGCAAGAAGTAGCGATCCAAATGAAACAGATGTTGTCATCGACCCTTTCCTTGCAAAAACACTTCGTCCACACCAAGTCAAAGGAATTAAGTTCTTATACGAGTGTGTTATGGATCTTAGAGGGTTCGATGGACATGGCGCCTTGTTAGCCGATGATATGGGTTTGGGAAAAACTCTTCAGACGATCACACTAATTTGGACATTACTAAAGCAATCACCTGAAGGTTTTGATAAACCAGTAATCAATAAGGTACTCATTGCATGTCCCGTGACTTTAATTGGAAACTGGAGAAGAGAATTCAAAAAATGGTTACCAATGAACAGAATCAACATTTTAACTTTGCACTCCAAAAACACTATTGCAAAAGACAAACAAGATGTAAAGAATTTTGCCAGAACAAAGGTATATCAAGTACTCATAATGGGGTATGAAAAAATCTTAAATATGAAAGACGTGCTAGTAGAGGCAAACTTCGATCTTCTCATATGTGATGAAGGTCACCGACTTAAAAACAACTCTAATAAGACACTTCAAGCTTTGAATGCTTTAAATATTGAGAAAAAGGTATTGCTCTCTGGTACACCAATTCAAAATGATCTCTCAGAATTCTTTAACATCATTGATTTCATAAATCCAGGAATTTTGGGAAACTTCAACCACTTCAAAAGAACGTACATGAATCCCATTTTGAGATCAAGAGATGTGAATTGTTCAGACCCAACGGCAAGAGAGGATGGTGAAATGAGATCCCAAGAGTTAATCAACTTAACCAGACCATTCATTCTTAGAAGAACTGCGTCAGTCATTTCCAATCATTTACCTCCAAGAACAGACGTTGTTCTCTTCTGTCCACCAACAAAGGCACAACTTGAGATGTTCAACAACGTTCTCCATTCACATAAGTTCACAGAACTCCTAGACTCTACCTCTACCGCTGCAGGTTCATTGGGCCTTATCACTACATTCAAAAAGATATGTAACTCTCCTTCTTTGGTCGCATCTGACAAAACATTCTTAGAGATCAATGAATCAAATATCACACCATCATATTCAAGTGGTAAACTAATAGCTTTCCAAGAGTTGATTCATCAGATATTCCGATCCGGGGAGAAAGTTGTTGTTGTCTCAAACTACACACAGACACTTGATATTCTTCAAGGAATCATCACAAAGCAGAACATGACATATTGCAGACTTGATGGGTCAACACCCAAGAAAGACAGAGACTCCATCGTCAACGAATTCAATTCCAGTCCGCAGAGGAAGTCATTTGCATTCCTCTTGTCTTCAAAATCCGGTGGTGTTGGCTTGAACTTGATTGGTGCCTCTCGTTTGATTTTATTCGATAATGACTGGAACCCCTCTGTTGATTTACAGGCTATGGCACGTATCCACAGAGATGGGCAAAAGAGACCAGTCTTTATTTACAGATTGATCACTACAGGATGTATTGACGAGAAGATTTTCCAACGGCAACTTATGAAAAACAACTTGTCTGATAAGTTCTTGGATAATAAGACTGGCTCTACTGACAATCTTTTCGAGTTGTCTGACCTGAGAGATTTATTCACAGTGAACAACACTACTAGGTGTAACACACATGACCTTATCGAATGTAATTGCAGTGGGAAAGGTGAAGATATTATCCAAGATGACGGTGGCGAGGATGAGAAAGCGAAATCTGTCCCGAGTCTGAAAAGGGAATCAAGTTGGATTTCCGCTCTGGAGATCAAACACACGCTACCAGAGGACGAAAGCGTCAAAAAGAGCACAATCAAGAAGTGCCTTGTTGGTTACAGACATATTGATCCTGTAAATATCACGTCTCTAGATTGCTCAACAGGGGATGACATAATCGAAAAGGTTACTACCAAAAACCCGAAAGTATTCACCTTCATCTTTACCAAGGTCAACAAGCCTACATTATAAAATTATGAAAGACACTCATGAATAAATCTTTTTTTTTCGTCTATTATATCCAGTAGCAGCTTATTTTCCTGATTGCATCTTCTTAAATCTTTCCTCAGCAGCTCTAGCCCTTTTCTCTCTATCTAATCTCATTCTCTGGGCATCAGTCAATGTACTGACATTGACTTCGGTCATACTGACACCACCCAGTCTCTGCTTTGAAGTGGACACAACAGGTGCTGATTTTTTCAATTCCTCCTGAAGCAACTCTTTTTTCTGTTTTTCCTCTAACTCCTTAGCCTCTTGTTCTGCCCTGTCTGCCTCTTCTTTTGATATAGGGTCACCCACATGAGCAGCTTCCCAGTCATATGCTGACTCCCCAAGCTCGTGTCTGACTATTTGGAATGCCTGTTTCACTGATTTATTAATTGCAATGTCGCATGGTGTTCTTCCTTTAGCATTCGTTGCAGTTGGATCGCACTTCAATGTCTTTATCAACGGGCCAATCAAATTCTTTGGACCATTGGCAGATGCGAAATGGAGTAGCGTTGGTGTGTTGAAGTATTCTGCAGATGGCTGGAGCTCGAAGTCTGCACCCAGTTTGTACTTCTTCACATATGCCATCAACAGTGGAATTCTTGCCTTCTTCAAGTACTCAACAATCTTCCTCGTGTGTTCGATCTCTGGTGCTTCTTCTTTGGTTTCCTTTTCCTTTTTAATTTTGCTCTGTTTGAGCTGCTCCTGAATTAGTTTCTGCTTTGCCTTCTTCTCATCAACAGATGGCTTATCTGTAACGGTCAAGTATGTCAGGTTGACCCAGGCTCTTCTGAGTTCCTTTGTGATAGGTTTTTTGGTAGTAAATGGGAAAGATCTGATTCTTGGATCATTACTCTTGATCACAGAACCTTCATAACCAACAAGGGTTTTGTACTCTTGTTTGCTTGCTCTTATGAATATCAGTTCACACTCTTCCAAGTGAGATTTCCAAGATTGAAGAAGTGAACGAACATCATGCTCTAAGGCCATTTCATTTTGACGACGCATGTTTGCACCAACAGATTTGGCTTTGCCCTTTGCGTTATCATTAGCAGATTGTGACCCACCTTGTTTCTTTCTTGTGGTATAACGACGGAAATTCTTCTTCTCAATGAAATCAACCGACATTTCAATCAGAGATTCTCCAGCCTTTGGAGTGTTTCCCTTTGTGGACTTTGGTGTATGACTGACAATGGCACCGGAGAAGTAACCACCTGCAAGCATAAAAATGGCAGATTTCTTTGGCGTCTTGGAGACCTTCCAGTTGGTAATGGTCTCAAGTGGTGTCTGAATGTCATTGATGTTGAAAATAGACTTGTAAACTCCAAAACATTTGTCCTCCGGAAGAAGGTCAGATTTGAAAAGAACGAAAGGTGTTCTATTTGCCAAATGACTGACGACACCCGTGGATTCTTCTAATTTAAGCTCTTCAAGTTGCTGCATGCTCCTCTCAAATATCGTGTCAAGGGGCGTTCTTCTCTCTTTCTCATCGTCTGAGTCGTCAAAGTCACTGTCATCGGAGTCTGATTCAACCTCGATCAGCTCCTGGGCCAGAATGTTGAACTCCTCCTCTGTGACAGCTGGCAACCCACGCTGTGCACGTTTCAAGTTGAATCTGTGAAGATCGGACTTATAGTAGTCCTTGTCCTTGACGATTTGTGAAAGTTCTGGTGTTGTCTCGCGTGGTGTCGGCGTTTGCTCTTTGTCGAGTGGCGACATCTCTTTGGTTGTGTCACTGTCAAAGAACATCAGTTGTAGCGATTGGAGAACATTTGAAGAGAGGTTAAAGACATTTATGTCCTCTTGTTGGAACGTTGGCTTCTCTTTTGTCATTGGCTTTGACATGGCCTTTCCGTATGTGCTAAGGGCCCTACTCTAACGTATGGGATGCCCGAACAAGTTGGTCCTGGGATGCATCTTAGTTTTTAAAACCCTCGCGATGACCGATGGCTGATGACGGAAGGCTGATGGGGAACCCCCCCCCTTCACGATCGTAATGTCTCTATACTTCTACTGGTGCAAAGTCCAATCATAGGCTAATAAAATAGCCTCTATAATGCGTTTTATTTTTTTATTCTTTATCTATTTACAGGAATGATGCAATCACTGGGATCCAATTCTGTGGCACTCCTTGAGGAAGTGACGAATTTGCTCTGGATCCATGAATGGGTGGGTACCATGACCAAAGTTGATGATGTAGTTCTTCTTTCCACCTCCGAAGCCCTTGATCATAGCCTCGACCTTCTTCGTGATGGTCTCCTTGGATCCGTACATAGTACCAGGGTCAATGTTACCTTGCAATGTCACACGACCTTTGGCAACAGCAACAGCATCCTCTGGGTTATACAACCAGTCAAGGGAAACACAATTGTAACCAGACTCACAAAGGTCATCGAGGGCATACCATGAACCCTTGGCAAAAGCGGTGATAGGAATGTCCTCAGTGATGCCCAACTCCTTCAAACGAGGGCCGAGCTTTGCTGAGATCTGTCTAAGGTATGGTAAAGAAAACTCTTTGAACTCGGCTGGTCCAAGCTCACCACCCCATGATTCAAAGACTTGGAGCATCTGAGCACCAGCAACGACTTGTTGGGCAAGGAACTCGACAGCAACATCTGTGATGCGCTGAAGCAATTCATGAGAAGCTTCTGGGTACTTGTAGATCCATTCCTTGGCGTATCTGAACATCTTGGTACCACCACCCTCGGTCATGTAGACCAAAAGGGTCCATGGAGCACCACAGAAACCCAAGAGGGGAACTCTACCATCAAGTTTGGTTCTTGTCATTGTAATGGCCTTGAAAGCCCAGTCCAATTCTTTCAAAACATCAACTTCCTTGGTCAACTTCTCTAAATCTTCTGGTTTTCTAAGAGGGTCTGTGAAGTGTGGTCCGACTTTATCGAGCATCTCGACGTTCATACCCATAGCCTGTGGAATGACGAGGATATCAGAGAAAATGATCGCAGCATCAATAAGGCCATCAAAATGGTCAATTGGCTGAATGGTGATGGCTGAAGCAGTCTCAGCATCGTGACATGTCTCAAAGAAGTCACGACCAGCCTTAACCTCGTGATATTCTGGGAGGTAACGACCAGCTTGTCTCTAAATGGAGATTATCGTTAGAAGGGGATTAAAAACGAAGAGACAGAGAAAAGAGGTGTGACTTACCATGATCCAAATTGGAGGTCTCTCGACTTTCTCACCACGTGCGGCTCTCAAAATGAGATCATTCTTCAAAGGAGGGAATACAGGCATCTTGAACTTTTAAATATCAAGATATCTCCTGTTAATAATACGTCCTTTAAGGTCCTTACAGAACTTTCCAGCTTCGAAGAGCAAAATAAGCTTATGTGCCCATGTCGATTTGACCGGGACAAAATGACAGACTGGATAATTGCGCTGAAATGACCAGATGTAGTAATCCCGGGAACCCTTTGCCTAATCCGGTGATTTGCGAAATGGCTCCAAACGCCAATCGCGGTTTTACTACTTTGGGGCTTTCTCGCAACTCTTTTGGTACGGACAGTAGGGGAATCATCCAACACGAACAACTTCACCCCACACAAAGCACTTAAAAGACTTGAGAGAGGAGAGGCAAGAAATAAGGCGCAGGATCAGAGGTTGCATACTTGCTTTGATGACATATAGACTTCTCAAAGCTCAACGGAGGCTCATACGCTTCCATATACATGAGTCAGTGTTGTTCGATATGCCCCCGCAAACCTCCATTATCAACCGGGTCGTACTGGATAATGACTCGACTCACATCATTAAACCTGAGCTGGAGTTATCATTACAACGATCATTTGATTCAGTGCTTCAGAGATATGAGGGTCCACTTTATGGGTTGGAAGGAAAGGAATTGTCAAAGTTGTACATCAAAGCGTATCGTCCATTTATGAGCAAAGCAATGCTGAATAAATACTTCAACAACAATATGCTAATACAAGAGCTCAAACAAGCGGCCCGATTTCATGCTTCCTTACGACCTGGAGCTGCAGAGACTCTTCGGACAGTTTCGAAGATACCAACAGCTGACTTTGGTATTCTCAGGGGCAACTACTTTGTATCCCTTGGAGGGTTGCGCGGATACGCACGTATGCTAAACTATACTGATCGCACATTGTTTAAAGCACATCATAAGATGAATGTTAACTTCACTGAGCCATTGAGCTTCAACGATCCGACGGGGTGTGAGAAGAATCTGGAGGTTTATTTAAAGGCTAACGCTAACAACAACGTCCACATCAAGAACTACCTTGTTGTGAATTCCCCAAAAGACTCTGAGTTTTTCTCAAATTTGGCATCAAAGTTTGGTACAAGGATAATTGTTCTTACTGAACCAAACTTTTCAAGACCAACTTCTACAGTGGAGTCTCATCTTTGGGAGTTTGAATCTTCAAAACGTCGTGGTGATGCGCATCGCTGTGCCTTGGTTCAACAAGAGCTACTGAACTTGAAGTTTATAGCCTTGAAAAACGTTCAGGAGCTTATAAGATTCATTTGTACCATTACTCCTTCTTCTTCAACCCTCGTTTCTTCTCTGTCGCCTCTCTCTGGATCAGATGTTGCATTTGATCAAAGACTAAGAGAAATGGAATATGATATCATGGGTCACTCTGAAACTGATGATTCACACATTATATTCTGATTCTCGTTATTTATTATTTATTATTTATTATTTATTGCTTATTGCTTATTATTTATTGCTTATTATTTATTGCTTATTATTTATTGGTTCCCTATTTATTACCTATTTATCCTGTTTATTTATTTGTGTGTCTCACAGGTCAATCAATATGCAAGCCTCTGTAAGCTCAACTAGTAATGTGTAGCTCAGGTTTTTTGCCTAACGCATATGTGTAGATTTACCTGTAAATGCGGGCTCTAGTAGTCTAGAGAGTATTGGGAGATGAATGATGCTTCTCTCTCTCTCTGTTTCTCATTCTCTTCGTCTTAACCTCTCCGAAAGACTTTGTCAATTTGTGTGGTGCTTATCACATTCTGATCCCTCGATGCACATCAAAAATCTCCTTCATGAACGTTGAGCATATCTCAACGAGCTTGGATCTTTGACCGCGGATCGCAATCCCTTGCATTCTTTCCCCTCAACCGTCAATCTTTATGTAGTGAGAGACTTTCATACTTTATAGTGTATTGACTATGTGGGTCAAAAGAAAAATCCTGCAGTTCGGTTTCTCCTCGTTTTTAAGGTTTGAAAACCGCGCTGGCCATCGTTTTATCCGCTAAAGAAAATGTTCTGGTTGTTCCCCAAATATGACGTTGATCATTATGTCATTTACGTACGATTATGTGCTCTCTCACAGCAACATACTTTACCGTTGGGACAGGTCCCCCCGCCCCCACCTTAGCTCTTGGTCTGGAAAACCACCTGCTTTAGCTTCTACGCGATCAAAATTGCCTTGTCCTCAACAATTCAATCACCCCCTGGCCCGGGGTTGCACAAAGATGGTAAAGTACACAACTACCATATGTTATTTGTCACTTTGTGATTTTTTTCCTCAAATGACAAAACGAACTCAGAATGGCCCCAACGTTCAAACCGTACTTCGCCATCCCTCGGTGTGTGTTCGTACCGAAACTCTAATATCCGATGCTGATCCGGTGTTCGGAATCCATTGGGCACTAATAGATGTGGAAACGGTTTCTCTTAGTGACAAAAGTAGTGATTCTAGAACAAAAACTTGCATCGACTCATCACCAATCTTAATTCTCGTATTTTCGCCAGATGTGTTGGCTAGTCAAAATCGATTCCCTCCTCATCTCCTCAAGTTTGGGTATAAATACCATCTGCTTAACCCTTGGGTTAAAGCCAAGTGGTTATATCTCATATTTCTATATTTAACAAAAGCAGATTTTTCAAATAACAGAGATGCTGTCCAATACCATAATTTTTGCACTTTCTTCAACATTGGCCATTGCTGAGACTGTTCCTGAGATAGACAACTTATCACCGTCCATTGCCGGTAAGAAAGTTAGCAGTTTGTTCAAACGGAGTGGGAGATGTTCTATTCCTGAGAACAAGGGATTGGTTCCAGTCCAGTGTGATGGTGAAAATGCAGGTTGGGCGATGCATTATGATCAGCCTTGTACATATGGCTCCTGGTGTCCTTTTGCCTGCCCACCTGGCAAACTTATGAATCAATGGGATCCCAGTGTCAAAACATATTCATATCCTGAATCACAATATGGTGGATTGTATTGCAATGCACAAGGTGAATTGGAGTATCCAAGGGAGGGTGATTGTTGTGTTGAAGGTACAGGTTCTTTGGTTGTTGATAACCAAATAGCAGAAAACGTGGCTTTCTGTCAAACAGTTTTACCAGGAAATGAAGAGATGCTTATTCCCACGGATGTTGATGCTAACAGTATGGTCACCCTTGCAGTTCCAGATCCTAGTTATTGGTCCTCTACAGCTGCCCATTATTACGTCAATCCACCTGGTGTTTCCGTTGACGATGGTTGTAAATGGGGGACAAAGTACAACCCATGGGGTAATTGGTCCCCTTATGTGGCAGGTGCTAATCAGGACTCTAAAGGTAACACCTTTGTTAAAATTGGCTGGAATCCTGTATACTTGGAGAGTGATTGTCCCTTCAAAACCAAAAGACCAAGTTATGGGCTGAGAATAACTTGTGCCGATGGTGATTCTTGTAATGGTCTACCATGTGAGATTGATCCTTCGACAAATGCAGTGAATGAGATGTCGGGAGCAAGTGTGGCCACAGGTGCCGGTGGTGCTACTTTCTGTGTTGTAACAGCTGAAAACTATGGAAAGGCAATAATCGAGGTGTTTGAAGCTGGTAATTCTGCAAAGAGCAAGAAATTAAAGAGAGATGAATCTCCTTTTGCTGCGCACCATGTTCACGAAGGGAAAACAACTCTGATGACCGTTACATCCACAAAGACCTTGCTCTGAAAAAAAAAAGGGGGGGATCCAACTGGGCCGAAAATTATTTGCTTTTGAAAACTATTTAATGGTTCCTATAACTTTAAAAATTGTATAATTTTAACTTGTGTAAAATTTGTAAAATTCAAGGGTTATGTAAAAAGATGCACGTGACCTCAGAAAAAAACGGAGAAGCTGCATGTATGCGTGCCATATATTTATGGTTGCCAGAGCAACTGGATCAAAGGAGTTGACGCACAGAAGCCTTAGAACGGAGTGGGCCCACTCTTTGTGATGTTTTCCTTTGTTTATGATTTATGTTTTTGGGGGGGGGATTGCAAAGGTAAAATAATAAATAATGAATACAGAGAAAGAAAAAAAAATACTATGTCATCAACTCATAATCATATACTATATCAGGCGTATGTAATAGCAACGATCCTACCAAAGGATATTTAATTTGCCCCTCATGCAGTTGGCAGCAGCTCGGCTTCCACGTCCTCAAAGTCGATCCTCTTCGATCGAAGTGTAATTGGTGTTGAATGGCTACCCCCCTCTGATGAACGGCCTACTGTAGATGGGAATCCGGAACTAGACGGGAATTCTGATGTTGCCTCTGAAGATCCGCCAAGTGATGGTGAGTGTCCATCAAGACTCGAGTTGTCAAATGATTGTGAATTGTGGTGGGATGCAGAAGAGATATGACCCATCATACGCTTTGTAAAAGAGATCGTAGACACAGAACCGTTATATCCAGATGATACTTTACGGTGTGAGGCATGTTTCAAACGTTGTAGTTCTGGATGGCCTGGCTCCAACTCTTCCATAACTTCAAGTCTTGAGAGCTGGAGATGACGGGCATAAAGAGTTTTGAATCTCCATGTGACACCCCAATCATCTGATGGAACGTATGCTGTCATTCTATTATGTATTCAAGTGGTATCAGAACCGAATGTATCAAGTCTGAAGGTCAACAAGAGTCGAAAAAAAAAAGGAAGTTTTATTTTGTGCAAGGTGGGCCGCTTTTTATATATAATTTGTTCGAATCTCGAGGAAAGTGGGAGGGGGAAAGTCGAGCGAGAACGCACATTAGATCGCCCTGCGTCAATAAACCCTCCTTTACATATGTTAGGGGGTTTTTTTCTTCGACTATTTATGGCGCCCCGAATAGGCATATCCCATCCAGGTTCTTTATATAATTACTTACAGTCTAAGATAATTTTCAATTTTGATGCACTTGAAATTCTTTACCATTCACTATATACGCTTGGGCCTGGTACCCCTTGCGACTTCAATGCGGATATTGCATTGGTATGTACATCAAGATCGCACATACAAATTTCGACTTAATGGGTAAAATGGTATGCATTAATCCATTTTTCCGCTTAATCTTTTAAGACCTCCGTTTTCAAAGGTAATTTCTCTCCTAACCATAAAGCATGTGTTGTATGATCAATTAAATCACCTTTATCCGTTCTTGGATGTATAAGAACTGATAATGATTTATGATGTGTTTGGTAATAATTTAACAACTTAAGGAAAATTTCAGGAGATCTCGTATCGGATTCGAACATTCCATAACCATCCGCATGAGGACCAATCGGTTGCATGTGTGTCTTAAATAGACGGCATTGACCTTCCTGCAATTCATTAACAAACTCTTCTTCTATTGATTTCCTAAAATTCAATGCAAATGTCACTTGCTCTTGATCCGCAAGCTTAAAGTATGTGTGGAAGTCATAGGACTCAACTGAGTAGTGGAATGCCATAATGATTAATATTATTTTTTTTTTGCCTTGGCTTTTTTATTTTCAAAAGCAAAAGTGTTTTTATTTTTTAAGAGAACAATTGGGGGATAAACGCTTCTTTTATATACTTGTAGAGAATTACATAATGGCTAACACTGCCCAATTTATATATATAATCTGAGGTGACTAAGCTGACAAAATGCTGCATATTGGAAAGGAGCTCTGGAAAAGGTCTGAAATTTACACCGTGTGTGGCACTGCCTCAGTGTAATTGTCAGCACAAGGCCTTATCACGCGGAGCGGGAGGGAAATGGCACTATTTCCTCATTAGGACATTGTTTCGCGTTTTTTCGATAAGATTTTTTTTTTTTTCGCCAGTTTTCCCTCCACCCTTCGGCACCTTCGCTAGGTCCAACTGCAAAGAATCACCAGAAAAATTTTCCAGAGATAAGAAGCACATAGCAAAAGCAGCCAAAAGGAGCCCTTATCTCTTGACAACCTGCACCCCACAGTGAAGTAAAACAGACTATACACACTGATCGGTGCTTTTTCCCTCCCTGTTGCCCTTTTACCCGACTACACACACCCACACACCACCACCCCTTGTCTTAAATCCCCCTTAGTTCGGCGTCGTGTTATCGCAGTCACATTTTCCATTTACCTGCCTGACTAACACCCCTCTCAACTCTTTTTGCCTTCTGATCCATGACAAGGAGATCCCTTTACAACTCGACAAGATAAAAAGAACAACCCATCTACGAGCAGTTTGAACACATTCGCTGAATATCATCGCCCTTTTTTACCTCCACCAAGTTATACGTCTTTGACATGTCCCAGGTCCAACCACAAGTCGCGCCCCTTCATGAACAGAGTATGAATACACACACAGCTTCTGTCCCTTCAAATAACAATCAGCAAGCCTCAGTAATGACAAACATCACGGACTCTTCACAATCCGGTTCCTCTTTGGTATCATCCCATATGCAGTCCCATCACGAAGCACAACATTCACAGATACCATCTGATAAGAAACCTATCACAGAATCTGTGACGGCACCTTCAACTTCTGCTCCTTCACCCAAGGAAAAAAGGCACACAAGTGCCACTCCTAGGGACTCTAACCCTGCACATCCAAATGTGAAAACAACGACCTATATCACAGCTGAAGGGTCCGCTACAAGCAAATCCAACATATCCACTCCAATATGTAAAAACTGTAAGACATCAACAACTCCTCTTTGGAGAAGAGATGAAACGGGACAGGTACTGTGTAATGCATGTGGTCTCTTCCTCAAGCTTCACGGCCGTCCAAGACCTATTTCTTTGAAGACTGACGTTATCAAGTCAAGAAATAGAGTGAAACATCCAGGTGGTACTTTTAACGGCCCTGCTGGGTCTAAATCTGGACCAAATACACCAGAGTTGAAAGCCAAGAGTGAGGCCAAGAAGCGTGTTAATGGTCAGAAGGATGCTACACAATCTTCTTCGAGAAAGGATAAAAAACCATCTCCAGGGCCAATGGTGGCGTCTCCTCCATTAGTCCCACTCTTACCAAATGGTTCAGAGTCAATGAAGCCAACACCAAAGTCCCCATTTATGTACAATCACCCTCTCCACCATCACCTCCCTCCACATCTTCAACAACAAGTTCCATTACACCACCCATCATCTGTGCCAACTCAGTTTGCATCAAATTTACAAACAATAACGTCCCCATTGCTACTTAGTACCACCCCAAAAACACAAGTTGTTCATCATCAACTTGCACAGACACAAGCTGCTGCTGGAGTATTGGAGAACTTGAGTCAAGATAAACGTGATAGCTCTGATCTTATACTACCAAGACCTCATCTTAATCCATCACAAATTGACGAGAAGGTTGCACCTTTCTCCCCAGCCTCTGCTCTCACTGGAAGTCACAAGCTACCATCTTTACTCAATCCTGTCTCGTCATTCTCCTATTCGTCACCATCCTTTGGTCCACAGCACTCTTTGACAAATCCATCTGCGTTCTCCTTGGCTAATGGTAATAACAGTATGAATAATACTCAGACGTCATCCACATCAGCACAATCTACAGCCCCACCATCGTCTTCATCATCTGCAACTACTACAAATGCCACTGGTCCACATCCTCCATCCACATTAGGCCATTCTAATCAGGAGAATAAAGATGATGATCTTGTGGTTAGTTTGAAAACAAGGATCTCTGAACTTGAACTCGTCAATGATTTGTATAAGAGCAGAATCAACGAACTGGAAAATGCGGAACAACAAGGAAGATTACGTGAAATCGAATTGAGAAAGCATATTGAGAACCTTGAAAGTGAACAAATGAGAAAGAAGATTAAGTTGGAGGATGGGTCTGCAGCTTCTGCTAATTGAATATCATATTCCTTCCCCCCCCCCCCACCTTTATAAATGACTGTATGAGAGAAGAAAGCTGCAAAATCGCACACACACATGTACACAAAATGGTCTGCCTTATTATATTTACTATGTAACCCAATTACTTCTGCTATTTTTTGCTTCTTGTTGTATAAAATATATATAACACCTGTTTATATTTTAATTAATTGATCAAAAGGAAATTCTGTATTAATGTTTTGCTCATCGCCAAAAGAGGCAGGGCTCAGAACTGTAAATCTTTAAAAAAAAACACAGGGTCATCGATAGGAAACCGAGAGACCGACACCGAGGTCGGTTACTGTCTATATTGAATCCCCAGAAATGGCAAGAGATCCGTTGATTGGAATAGTGGGAAAGCCTTCGAGTGGTAAATCCACCACTCTGAACTCTCTAACTGATGCGGCAGCCAAAACAGGATCATTTCCGTTCACAACGATCGACCCAAACAAAGCGACAGGATACCTTCAAGTTGACTGTGCATGTGCCCGTTATGGCAAAGAATCGTTATGTAAACCAAACTATGGTTGGTGTACCAACGGTAAGCGTCATGTTCCTATTCTTCTCTTAGACGTTGCGGGTTTGGTGCCTGGTGCTCATGAAGGTAAAGGTCTCGGAAACAAGTTCTTGGACGATTTGCGTCACGCTGATGCTCTTATCCATGTTGTCGATGTCAGTGGTACTACTGATGCTGAAGGTAAGAACACAAGAGGATATGATCCTCTACAGGATGTTGAATGGCTCCAGGATGAGATCCGTTTATGGATTGAAGGAAACTTGGCAAAGAGATGGGGCTCAATCGTAAGAAGACACACAGCTACGAAGTCGAGTGCAGTTGATACATTGACAACGCAGTTTGCTGGTTACAGTGCAAGAAGAGAGATGATTGCTCGTGCATTAGACAGACTCCCCAATATTGGTAAATTAGAGACTTGGGACAGTGCACAAATTACAGAGGTTGTCAAGGCATTTATGGCTGAAAAATTCCCAACAGTGTTATCCTTGAACAAGATCGATCACCCAGATAGTGACAAGAATGTCTCAAAAATTATACTTAAATACCCAGAGACGAAGGCTGTATTAACAAGTGCAATTACAGAGGTCTTCCTTCGTAAATTGGCAAAACAAGGATTTGTGAAATATGAAGAAGGTACCGAATTCATTGATACAAAAGAAGATCTCCCAGACGATGAAAACTTGAAGGAGTTAGACGAAAAGTTGATGAACCGTATCGAAAATATTAGAGATTTGGTTCTTTACAGATTTGGATCAACAGGTGTTGTGCAAGTGCTCCAGGCTGCTGCTGATGTTCTTCAATTAGTGCCGGTGTACACAGTGAGAAACATTAACACGTTCACTTCCGGAAACGGAACAAACGTCTTCAGAGATTGCACATTGATGAGAAAAGGAACGACGGTGGGTAAAGTTGCCAGACATATGATGGGAGAGGTGACCATTGCAGCTATTGAAGGTGTGGGCGGTCAAAGGGTCAGTGAAGATGACACGATAGACGTGGGTAAGAATGATATCTTGACGTTTAAGGTCGTCCCTGGTACTCAAAAGGAATGATTTATTTTTTCTCGCTGTATATACCAAGTCGAATCATTTATAGAATTTGCATCTACTTAAAATTTTAATAATCGTAAAATGTATCATTAAAGATCCTCATAAAGAGAAGTTTGAAGATTCTTGTGTAGAATGCTCCGAAGGCAAGACATTAAAACTGAGTGTGAATATGTATAACAATTACTGCTGTGTTTTCTGTGAAGGCTGATCAAGATCGGTATTTTCCTCCTTGAGTGATGAGAGATTTTCAGATGAATCCATCATAGCTTGATCGTGACCTTGCTCAGGATCGTGTTCATGGTCGAGAACCTTGGCAATGTATTTCTTCATCAATGGAGAGGACAAGTCTCTATGGAACTTTTCTGGTCCAACGAAAGACATCACAAGTGTGTAAACAAAGACAGCACCAGTGAAACAAGCCATCGTCTTGGCGTAATCCAACTTTGTGGCAACACCGGCGGCATTGAACTCCAATGGCCAGTTCTTAGCCAATCTAGTCTCAATGGTAGAAGAAGCAGAAGAAGCCAAGTTACCCAATTGATATGCCAAACCAGAAACTAAAACTCTGGCATCTGGAGGAGCTAACTCTGATAAATGGGCTGGGATAACGGCCCAAACACCCATGACGTTGAAGAATAACATGAAACCAGCACCAAGGACGGCAGAATCTGTCTCAAGCATGAAAGCAGGGTAGACGAAGCAACCACCGGCAATACAACACATAACCAAAGATAAACGACGACCAAGTACTTCCATGAATAAACCAACAATGACAGAACCGATCACACCACCCATGTTTGAAATAACAATAGCGACGGTAATGGCATCCTCGGAAAACTCAAACTGCTTTCTTAACATGGTTGGGAACATATCCTGGGATGCGTGAGTCAAGAAGTTGGAACCAGCAAGTAACAAGATTAAGTAGATAAACAACACCCAATATTTCTTGGTTAAAGCCCATGTGTTTTTACATTTGGACTTGAAAGTTGGTTCGACGTAAGTTCCTTCTTTGATTTGGTCCTCCTTGATCAGTTTTCTAGCAGCAAGGACATGTTGGAAATATTTGGTTTCTGGCATAAGCAATCTCCAAACAATTAGAACTGCTGGAATACCTGAAGAAAACCAGAACAAAGCTTTCCAAGTTTTGGCAGTAGATTCGAAGGCCTTCCAGAAAACAGCCGCAAAGACCAAACCACCACCGTAGGCGGTGAAGAAGAGACCAGAAAGGAAAGATCTAGCCTTCACTGGGGCATCATCCAAAGAGGTAGCAGCAGCAGTAGCATAAGTACCACCCATGGCAATACCAGACAAAGCTCTCACGGCCAAAAATTGTCTGTAAGTGGTAACGAAACCGGTACCAATCTGAAGTATCATGAACATGAAAGCAGTGGCGATATATGGCCATTTTCTAGAGTAGTTATCAGTCCAAAGACCAAAAATAACAGCACCTACAGATCTAACCATAAGAACTGCAGATAAACCCCAGGTAATATCAGCGGTAGAAACGTTCAAAGATTCGGCGATATAAGTACCAGCGACCGAAGTCAAGAAGAAATCAAAAGAAGCAGATAACCAAGCAAGCATACCCAGGAAAAACATTGCCCAGTTGTACATGGTCATTTCTTTTAGAGCTGGGAATGGGTTGATATCAGACACTGAGGTGTAGTGTAATTGGCCCAGTGAGGTGAATCTAGTGATGGCATAGTGTTTGATAGAGGGCCAGCTGAGGTCAGGGGCGGAATCCTCTTCAACGATACCATCGGAGGGATTAAGAAATTCGTCTTCTTTATCCTGTGTCATTTGTGTGTGTGTGTGTGTGTTTTTTTCTGTAGCACTAATGTGCTAAAGTATGATAAAAATTGTCTATGGATTATATAAACATTCTACACTGCTGTCTTTATATAACGTGAATGGGTGGGCCCTAGGGTATTTATACGCTTTTGAGGGAAGAGTGCCCGGAGACTCAAGTGTCAGCCTCATGGTAAGGGCGCAGATGCTATGGCTGCATCTGGGGTGTGTTCTTCTTGTTCTTCCTGGATAGTGTGTTAAACGTCGTGAATTGTGTGGTTTGTGGATGGACATCACGGCACTTTGACGCATGTAACACAGTCCGTAATCTGAAAGGAGATACAATTTCTTGACATCTCGGAACAGTCTCAGAGGAAAGTCTGGGCACGGAAAAACTAGTGGTACTTTCTTCTATCAAAGGGCATTGAATCCAAGCAAATACCACAATATACATCTCTCTTCTCTTGGATAGATGGCCTAGTATTACTGGCGGAGATACCTCACCATCGCGTACCGGCTCCCCGTAACGGAGCGGAGATGTGTTCTAACTGTAAACTGATGGGGGGGCCCTGGCGTAGTGAAACCCTCAAATGCTCACTGTTCAGACCCACCGGCAAGGCCATTCCGGTGAAATCACCGTCTACAAAAGACTCAAAGATACACATACAATAATAGGACCCCGGTGTTCTAGCCGTCTAATTAGGCGCAAGGCTGGGAGGGTTTTTTCGATGGAAAGCGTGGGGAGCACTTCCAACATCCTTCTAGCAAAAACTCATGGAACAAGGCCCATGACAAATCAACAGTGCTGTGATGTTTTTTTTTTTGCTATTCCGTATTTTTATTAGCCCATCAGAGGCATAAGGATAATTAATATTATTAGCTCAAACAGCCCATTCGGGGGGAGGCAGACAAGGATCTGTCAAAAGAAGGCATCCTCTATGAAGTTTCTTTTTTGTGTGCGCGCTCGGGGCTAAGCGCCTGCTTGCTCCATCTGCCTGTTAAGCATTCAAAATCTATTCAAAAGACCCTTTTTTGCTTTAAAAGACCTTCTTCGATCCCGTAAATTCCGCTTTCACAGACGGACGAACGGGCCAATAGAACCAGTGCTACGTTTATAAGCTTTATCGGTCTGACTCCAGAGTCGCTGTCCGGGGTACGCAACGAACCACTTCCCAGGTGAGTCGCCAAAAGCGTGGGGTACATCATGTGCAGATACACTTCTTGCGCTTAAATTTACCAGTTCAGGACGGAACCCTATAGACTCTTTCTAGTACTTTTTATTTTCCTTTACAATTCACAGGAGTTACAATTCTCCACTAGCATCCCTTCCCCCGTATTCTACAGGGGAATTCTAAGGTTGCATCCAGATCACAGGGCCCGTACATAGTACTGGGGGGGGTTCATTTCCAGGAACCCCCACGCACCCCACACTAATATACAACTTTTTTCTTCCATTTCACCAAGAAAGCAGGTTTACCATTGGACTGGCTGATTGAATCATGAAGTCATTGCCTTAGGATGTTTGAGTCACGTACCCATGACTGTAAGGTCCTGCCAGCTTTATTTGTAGGCCGATTTACACTGATTACACCCGGTACACTTCCGTGTGTCTTTCTATATACGATGTCGGCTCCTAGAAAACCAACACCAGACACATTAAGCTTTGCAAGACCCGTGTGTACCAACCAAATATCTAGTGATATGAAGTTTACTGCTTTACATTTCAGGAGAAAGTCCTGAGATATATGTTGCCTTA
The DNA here is from genome assembly GCA_030569745.1 of Petasospora bimundalis. Taxonomy (NCBI): domain Eukaryota; kingdom Fungi; phylum Ascomycota; class Saccharomycetes; order Phaffomycetales; family Wickerhamomycetaceae; genus Petasospora; species Petasospora bimundalis. The sequence goes on from JAJMLR010000016.1 coordinate 121,854, forward strand.
GTCAGATCAGAGGCCGAGAGATGAACAAGAAAACCAATCTAGATTTCCATATGAGGTGCAATATCGACAGCGCATATTGGCGTATACAAAAAGTTCTATTTGAGTGAATCCTTTCTACTAAACAATATCATACGGTGTATAAGAATTTTGTAGTATTTATAATCGTTCTTAAAAATAAAAACGACGTTATAACGACTGGAATTACGAAAAGAAATCACAGAAATGAAGTTTATCCTACTTTAGTCCACTAACAAAGTTTTACTACGGGAATCTTCATAATTTCTATCACCAGTTGGTTCTCTTACAGAGTCTTTCTGAAAATCAGGTTTTTTGGTGTGCCTCTAATGTCCAGCAGTAAGTATAAATAGATTAGAGCTAAGCTTAATGTTTGGGAACGCGCGCAAAATACATATCGATTTGGAAAAAAAAACTAGAAGCGACTTTTGATAAATACTGGTGACTCGAACCTCAGTTGGAGTCGGCTTTTGTTGAGCTGACATCCTCGGAGTCTTCAAATGTAGCAGCTTTTTTCTCATTTTCAATGACTTTTCCCATATACTTACTGATGATAGGAGAGGACATGTTTCTATGGAATTTCTCAAATCCTACCAAAGTGATAAAGAATCCATAGATGAAAACAGAACCAGTGAATACTGCAATTGTCTTAGCATAATCAAGTTTAGTGGCAACTCCTGCGGCATTGAACTCCAATGGCCAGTTCTTTGCTAATCTGGTTTCAATGGTAGACGATGCTGAAGCTGCCAAGTTACCTAATTGATATGCCAATCCTGACACCAACACTCTAGCATCTGGAGGAGAAACTTCACTCAAATGAGCAGGCATAACACCCCAAACACCCAACACACAGAAAAAGAGCCAGAAACCAGCACCAAGAACAGCTGGTGATGTTTGGATCATCACGGCAGGGTAGCAAGCACAACCACCCATGACACAACATATGATAATCGAAAGACGACGTCCGAGAACCTCCATTAGTGTACCAATCACAATAGATCCCACTACACCACCAAAATTGGAAATAGCAATCGCAACAGTAACAGCATCCTCGGAGTACAATAACTGCTTTCTCAACATGGTTGGGTACATATCCTGCGATGAATGAGCTAAGAAGTTAGAGAAGGCCAGCAATAAGATCAAATAGATGAAAAGGATCCAATACTTCTTACACATTGCCAAACCATTTGATACTTTGCTCTTGAGAGTAGGTTTCACGTAAGTACCCGCTTTGATCTGATCTTCTTTGATTAATCTTTTGGCCTCCAAGAGTCTCTCAAAGTATTGAGTTTCAGGGGTTAATAGTCTCCAGATAATCAACAGCGCAGGGATACCTGAAGAAAACCAAAAGAGAGCTTTCCATGTCTTTGGAGTTCCTTCAAATGCTCTCCAGAAAATTGCAGCGAGGACCATACCCCAGGCATATGCAGTGAAAAACAAACCGGATAAGAAAGATCTAGCTTTCACTGGGGCATCATCTAAAGAGGTAGCAGCTGCTGTGGCATAAGTACCACCCATAGCAATACCAGATAAAGCTCTCACAGCTAAGAACTGCTGGTAGGTTTGGCAAAATCCTGTACCAATTTGCAACACAAGGAACATAGCTGCTGCAGTGATATAAGGCCACTTTCTCGAATAGTTATCAGTCCAAATACCGAATATCACAGCACCAATGGATCTAACCATGAGCACAGCAGATAAACCCCAAGTGATGTCGGCTGTGGAGACATTCAAGGAGGCTGCAATATAAGTACCACTAACAGATGTCAAGAAGAAATCCAAAGACGCAGATAACCAGGCGAGCATACCCATGAAGAAAAAGTTCCAATGGCGCCATGTCATTTCCCGACAAGCAGGGATTGGGTTCAAGAGTCCAACGTTTTCAGGATGTATTTTAAGGAGAGTAGAGATTCTTGTGGCGAAATAATGTTTGATGGCAGATGCAGACAAGTCTATGTCATCAGACTGAACGACACCATCGAGTATTTCGTCTTCTTCTGTAACATGTGAATCAATCACATTTGTTTGTGAGAGCTCCTGGCTCTGTGTGGATTCTGTTATGGATGCCATTATGGTTCAGGAAGAGAATTCATCACATCGACAAAAGGAAAGCGCACTGCTTATTATTTAAATACTGGCAAAGCCAGAGAAAAAAATTGCCAACGCAGACGCACTCCGGAAATTAAGATACGGTGGAGATGACTCTTTATGGATCAGCAGATAATGGAGTCGTTCTAGGCTCTCTTCCTCCCCCAGAGAGGCGGAGATTGATAGCCGCTCGCCGAGAGAGGAAAGTATAGTCGCCGGTGTGGAGCCCCGTAACTCCGGAAAATCGTATATATCGCGCACCCTTACCAACGTCAAACGGTTTCTGTTGAGGTGTGTTAAGCACTCTCACATCGCCTCCTTATTGTAAATTATGTCAGGGGTCACCGTGTGTGGCTGTTGTCCCTTGGCAGATGCCCTTTTCGAAAGGCTGAATAACAAAAAGGACAAAGGCTGAGACCAAAGAGGACCATCCTAGTGCCCGGATCGCACGGCATGCCTTATACAGTTGAAGCGCAGAAACGGGTTTTCCCTTGGTGGTCTGGGCAGCAGCGCTATAAGCTCGTAAAAATGTCGTGTGCCTTATAGGACACAATGCTACAGCAAGTACAGTGTGAAGCACTTATTAGTTGATAAAATGGATATCTATTCAGGTCATACCCTTGTCTCCTGAGAGCTTGAGCTTGGATCCGTTAATCCCCCGGACTTTTCCAGATCGGTGGTACCTTCGTTGACCATAACCCTGTCAATGTATTTCTTCATCATTGGTGATGACAAGTCTCTATGGAACTTCTCTGGTCCCAATAGTGTCATAATCATTGTATAAACAAAGACTGCACCTGTAAAGCAAGCAATTGTCTTGGCATAATCTAGTTTGGTTGCAACACCGGCGGCATTGAACTCCAATGGCCAGTTCTTAGCCAATCTTGTTTCAATTGTGGAAGAAGCCGAGGAAGCCAAATTACCCAATTGATAGGCCAATCCAGAGACTAATACTCTTGCATCTGGTGGAGCTAATTCTGATAAATGTGCTGGAATCACACCCCAAACACCAAGTACAGAAAAGAAGAAGAAGAACCCACCACCTAATACGGCTGAGTTCGTATGAAGCATCATGGCAGGATATGTTATAGCACCACCTAGTATGCAGCATAATATGATGGATAAACGACGTCCCAAAACCTCCATAACAACACCAATAACTATAGACCCAATAACACCTCCTAAATTTGTGACGACAATAGCAACAGTAATGGCATCCTCCGAGAAATCCAACTGTTTTCGAAGCATAGTCGGAAACATGTCTTGAGAAGAATGAGCCAAAAAGTTAGATCCTGCAAGCAATAGGATCAAATAAATAAACAAAATCCAATATTTTTTCATAGTTATTTTCATTTCATGAAGTTTCTCCTTTGTCGTTTGCTCATGATATAAACCTTCCTTTATCAAATCCTCTTTGATCAACTTCCGTGCCTTAATCACACGTTGGAAATATTTAGTCTCTGGAGTTAAAAGTCTCCAGATTATCAGTAGAGCAGGTATACCACTAGAAAACCAAAATAGTGATTTCCAAGTCTTTGCAGTTCCAGCAAACGCCTTCCAGAAAATAGCAGCAAATACCATGCCCCAAGCATATGAAGAAAAGAAGAGGCCAGATAGGAATGATCTAGCCTTCACTGGAGCATCATCCAAGGAAGTGGCAGCTGCTGTTGCGTATGTACCACCCATTGCAATACCAGACAATGCTCTGACTGCCAAGAATTGTTGATATGTCTTACAAAATCCAGTACCAATCTGTAATACTAAGAACATAGCAGCGGTTGTAATATATGGCCATTTTCTTGAATATTTATCAGTCCATAGCCCAAAGATTATAGCACCAACAGATCTTACCATTAAAACAGCTGATAAACCCCAAGTTATATCTGCAGTGGTCACATCAAGTGTCTCTGCAATGTAAGTACCAGATACTGATGTGAGGAAGAAATCAAATGAAGCAGAGAACCATGCAAGCATCCCCATAAAGAAGAAATTCCAATTATGTAATGACATCTCACGAAGTGCAGGAATTGGATTTATATCTGAAGCATGTTGCAAATGGAGCTCTTTTAATGATGAGAAACGAGTAGCAAAATAATGACGAATAGCTGGAGTTGATAAATCTAAAGTATCATCGTCTTCTCTCCCTTCTTCCTCTGATGAAGGATGATCAGAGCCCATGGCCGATCTTATCTGTGTCTCCCTATGAGGCTCATGCTTAAGGGAGAAATGATGGTGATGTGTCACAACAAGCGGATCAATTGGCATGTCTGTGTTTGTTTTTTTTTCTTTCTTTTAGTTTATGATTTGTACTACAAGACTAAGCGATTTTGATTGAAGAGGAAGAGAGAAATAGCTTCTCTTATATTAATTATTGAAGATATCAAGGGGGGGACATGTGTCACAACCGTATAAGTTCGTACCTGATATGGGCAGGTGTCCTACAGTGGTGGGGCCACCACAGGCGCATAGGTTTATCAGGTTCGTTAAAAGTCTTCTGTTGTATCAGCATTATCTCCTTCCTTATCGAACAAGATACGCTCACCGTATCCAATATTCCTCTCTGCTCCCCCCGTAATACTTTACGATCTTTCTTGGTGAGCCATTCAGCCTTTCTCCCTCACCCCCCCCCATGTGGTCCTTTGAAGATGACTACAAAATATTAAACCTGCGCAGTGCTTTTGTATGATTTGGCTGCAAGGGTTGGTCTGCTGACGCACAATCCCGCAGCATTGTTGCAAAAACAATAGCACAATCAGCTAATCTTTCTATTCCTTGTTGGATCACTGAATAATGGAAATCTCATCAAATTATGCTGTATCTTTTTTGCTATTTGCAGTTTTGCATTATCTTTCTGTCATAGTATTTATTCAAGGGGGGGGAGTTTATAGATAAGAAGCCCTAATGCGCATTCATGGGGCCCTGGCGAAAAGCTCTCTCTCCCCGCGAAGAAATCGCGAATTTTTTTCCTCCAGTCTGGTTTTGTGACTGTGAAAAATTTCTTCTTCACTCAGTAAACTTCACGAGCTGATAGAATTACACGCTCCAAGGATTCTTCCCAGGTGGGTTGTCCTAGGAGCCAGTGCTCCATTCAGAAGTGTACGTATTTCTTGATTCACACCCAAATATTATACCCGCTTATCCCTTATCCCCCCCATTCCCTTTAGTTTTTTTATGATGAGAACACGTCCTTAGGACAAACTATAAACCCAGCTCTTCGACTAAAATCTGTTCGTGAGAAGAAAATTTGTCAAACGCTCTGATCCATACTTTTGTAAAATTCATTTGGTATCAACTCCAATATGTAATTTGGGGGATAATTGTGGATTTTATATTTGGTGGGTTTTCACTTCCTTGAAGTCATTTACTAACAAAAGCACCGATTAGTTAATCTTTTTTTTTCTTTCTTTCTTTTCTTTTATATGAATACAATTATTTCATCAAAATCATTTTGTAGTTTAATATCGTTTCTATGTACTTTTATATGTTCTATTAACTTTTCTGTTTATTTTCATCTGGACTTGGCACCCACTGCATTTATCAACATGATATCACCATCCTCAATCTCATAAGTCTTTCCATGTTTTTCAAACTTAACAACTTTATCCACTTGTCCATTGACAATTGAATCCTTTGCAGCAATTACCTTGTCATACTTCAAAACATTAACATTCAAGAATCCCTTTTGTAAATCTGTATGAATCATAGCTGCTCCCTCTGGGGCAGTTGATCCAAGTTTAACGTTCCATTCATGAGCTTCCAATGGACCACAAGTATAAAATGAAATAAGATTTAATAATCCCTTCATTTCAGAGACCATCTTATCAATAACTTCTGATCTTTGTTCAGATTCAACAAACTCATGTTCATGATCAGCACTGAACATTATCACCTTCTCATTAGGACTGTGCTCTTGTAACCATTCTTCAACTTGTTTAATATATTTATTCTCCCCCGATAGATAATCTTCTTTAGAAACATTCAGTAAATACAACGTAGGCTTAGCTGTTAAGAACTTATGCTGATTGACAACGTGGACTTCCTCTTCTGTCCAACTATCATGGTTTAACAATCTACCTTTCTCCATCATGATATCTGCCAACTTCTCCAAGATCTCATTTTCCTTTTCAATATCTTTACGATCATTTGCCTTAGCACTCTTCATACTTTTTTTATTTCTCTCAATTGCTCCTTCAACTGTCTCCAAATCCTTTAATAACAATTCATCTGCAACAATTTCCATATCCCTAACAGGATCAACGGTTAACTCAATATGTGTGATCTCATCATCATCAAATCCTCGAACAATATGGAAAATACCATCAACGTTTCTAATGTCATTCAAAAACTGATTACCTAGGCCCTCACCTTTAGATGCACCTCTTACTAATCCTGCAATGTCCACAATCTTTAAATATGAAGGGATAATCTTCCCACTTCCGTAAACTTCAGCCAAGCAGTTCAACTTCTCTGAGGGAACTTTATACAGTGCCTCCTCTGGATCAACTGTTGCAAATGGATAGTTATTAGGATTACCCAATGTTGATTTGGTAACACTTTGGAAAAATGTGGATTTACCTACATTGGCCAATCCAACAATACCAACACTCAGTTTAGACGATGATCTTCCAAGGAGAGCATGTATATGTGATTGGGGTTTTGTAGAAGCTTTACCTCGACCTTTGGTAGGCTTCTTTGCAAAAAGTGTCGAAGAAGTATGTAAAAGACGGTATGGAGAATTTCTTCGAAGAATCGTCGTCATTTTTTTTTCTGTTGCACTTGGTTCATTAAAAGTTGATGCTGGGAGATGGGTTTGTGCTTTTTTCTTCAGGCTTTGTTCATGCGCGGATGCCCACTTGTACATTAAAACTACAATATTTGTAAAGAAAGAGATTCGTTTTAACATTCGTTTTCAATTAGCTTCAAGCATCACGTAGTGAATTGTAATGCTCACCAAGAGCATAAGAATGTTTGTAGTAGACCAACTTCAACTCCTCACCTGCGCCATCTTCATTGATCTTTAGAGTCGATCTTCCGGTCATCATAACACTAATAGGACAGTTATACTCCTTGGCCAAAGCTAAGATTTCTAGGTCTGAGCCCCATGCAGCCGTCGTCTCCATTGTATGTGTGTACTCTTTGATGTCCTTCAAGGTCATGGTGGTTTCGTCAAACAGATATGGGATGAATGTATCTGGGTCACCTCTAATATGATTCATTGACTTGGTTCTCAATTCCTGAACGGTAACATCAATTCCCTGACGAGTCTTTAGCTGATCGGCAATAGAAGCAAACAAACAGTTACCATCTGGTTTGATATCAAACGGTTGAACACCGGAGATTTGACACAACTGAGTAATGTTCTCTTCTTCGATCTTCTTGAGATCTGGCTGAAGAGCAGCCTCTTCTTCAGCTTGCTTTCTCTGCTCATCCAACTGCGCTTGTCTCTTTGCAAGTCTCTCCTTTTGACGATTACGCTTTGGCCCTTTCTGCTGCGGTTGTTCCTCCTGTACTGTCTTTACAGAATCGGTTTCCTCTTCAGCTTCCTTCTGGTCCAGTTCAAGTTGAGCTAAGAGCTTCTCCGGTGTTAGTTCGTCATCATCTTCATCTTCGTCACCGGTACTCTTCTTAAACGCTTTCAACTCGGCTTCGTGTTTCTCCTTCAAGTTCAACTCCATTTCAGTACATTTCTTGTTCACTTCTTTACGTTTAGACTTGGTGGCCTGCTTCTTGAGTCCCGTCACTGTGGCCACAAGGTCCCTGCTCTCCTTTCTATGTCTAGCAATTATTTGCTCTTCTGTTTCAATTGCTTCGCTCATTACTCTAATGGACGACTTGGTGCTTTTAATTAAGAGTCTTGAGAGGACTGCGTTGGTAAGAGAAGGGTGCACCTTTCTCTGCGCTTTCTCTGCGATGGTGTCTACCTCAAATAAGGCCTGAGCAAAAAAAAAAACGACCTCGGTGAGGGTCGAACTCACGATCTCGCGATTAACAGTCGCGCGCCTTAACCAACTTGGCCACGAAGTCATCTTCGAAAATGAGGATTTTTCCCTTAAATATGCCAAATTCGCTAAGATGAAGTCACGTGATATGATTTTTTTTTTGTATTTGCTTTATAATTTGCCTAATTTAACTACGATTCTAATGGTTTCTCAGTAAAACATAACAAATTGTTCAATTTAAATACAATATAATATACAAGATTTATGAAAAGTAACCCAAACTAAAGAGAAAAGAAGAAAATATAACCCCAAACGATAAAATAAAATAACATGATGGAAAAGAGATGAGAACAAAGATGCAAGGCGTTAGCGATAAAGGCAGAAATCAATCATTCGTAGAAGTCAATGATACCGAAAGACTGTTCAATACCGTATTCACCTGGCTCTTTCCAGTAATCGTTGTAAGTGGAAAGAATTGTGACATCGTTATCCATCTCGGCAAGGATGTTGATAATTGCAATCTTCTGGTTGGCCTTGGAAGGAACATTACCACCATTGACAATACCAGCACTTGGGTAACCTGTTTCAGTAACGAGAATGTCCTTGTCAGTACAGTAACCTGCAACAATAGCAACCTGACCCTTAACAAATTCACCAGCAGTGGCAGCGGAGGAGTATGTGTCAAAGTAAGCGTGTGGGTTAACACCAATGAAATCAACATCTGCATTACATAGGTCTGGGTTGTTCTCAAAGATAACTGGTGGCTCAGAGGTTGTGAAATTTCCAGTGTAACCAGCAGCCTCGATCTCTGTTCTAACAGTAGAAATCTTAGAAATCAATTCAGAAACAGTAAGGTAACCAGCTTGGACAGCCTCATTACCAATGGTAATGAAATCGAAGACGCTCCAGCCATATGAGGTACCGTAGGCAATGAGCTCAGTGACAGCAGTGTCAATGGAATCGGCACCTTCATCACTAAACCAGAAACCTTGGTTAACAGTCATACCCAAATCAGCTGCATTTGGCAAAACAGTATCAATGGAGTTACAGTCAGTACCGTAAACACGAATCTTGTAAATACCGACAGAGTAGATCAATTCCAAATCGGACTTAACAGTGTCATAGTCCTTACAACTGGCGTCATCGTTGTATGGAGAGTAGACGATAGCTGTTGGTCTGGCTGTTAATGCAGCAGATGTAGAGCCAGTTGAGGAAGAAGTCTGAGTAGAAGAACTGGTGGTCGAAGTGGAACTGGTAGTTGTTGGAGTTGCAATAGAAGTAGCGAGAGCTGTTGGTGCTTGCAAAGTTGTAGTGACAGCGGCAGCGGTGTGAGTATTGGTGGATACAGATGTCTCAGTAACGGTTACTGAGGAAGCAGTGGCAACAACGTTGGTGACAGTAATGGCCTCGTTGGAGGTAGTAGCTTCAGCTGAAGTAGTCTCGGCAACAGTGGTCTCGGCAGCGGTGGTCTCGGCAGCGGTGGTCTCAGCAACAGTAGTCTCTGCAGCAGCAGTGGTGGATTCAACTGCAGCAGTGGTTTCAGCATCCTGAGTGGTTGTCTCAATAGCAGAAGTGGAAGTTTGAGTAGTCTGCTGCAAAGTAATTGTTGTAGCAGAAGATGTTTCGGTGGCTGTTGTGGCAACTTCAGTGGAAGCTGCCTCTGTGGTAACAGCTGCGGTCGTAGCAGCCTTGTTCACGAAAGAAGTGAAAGTGGTTGGCTCATCATAAGTAGCATCTGTCAAAGTGAAAGTATAAGTAACACCATCACTGACCAAGATCTCAACAGTTGGGGCAGTGTGAGTGTTGGTGACAGTGGTGTATGTGTCAGTGACGGTGACAGCAGAAGCAGTGTGCATCCTGGTGACAACAATAGGAGCAGCAAGAGCACTCTGGAGAGAACCCAAGATGGCAATAAGAGAAAGAACCTGCATTTTCAATGTTTGATCAGTATAAAAGAGTGACTGAAGGTGAGTAAGCTCGGGTTAAAAGAATGACTGAGTCTGAAAGATCTCTGAAGGTTTGAGCTTGGGAGGGTTGGCGTGGGTTTTGGTTAAATGAACGTAGGTGGTTGGAGTTTCAAGAAAATATTGAAATCACTTGGCAAAAGAAACTGGGATATCGAGACATTTTATATGCATGGTTTTCGAAAGTGCTTGCTTGATATTTCCATCGAGTGATCTAGTGCTGGTTGATGTTCAAATGTCAGAGTACATCGAAGCCCAGCTCGATGCATGCGCGATCTGCTAATCTAAGCAAAAAATTTGCCCAAACTGGAAAACCCGCCTTCCATGTCTGCATAATCCTGCATATGTCATTTTTTTAGCCAGCGTAAAAAACGTTAGAAGGCGGGAGTGAAGGCTAGAGCAGATCTTCAATCGTTTAATCTACACCATCAGACTGATGAGATCTTCAATCGGTTAATCTATAATGTCAGACTGATGAGATACAAAGATCTTTCTCTTTAAGAGAGCCAGGAAATGGATTCATTATTTTTTTTATATTTATTTCTCTCTCCAAATTATATCAAAGGTTCCACAAGTGAATCACAACTCTTGAGATCAATTACATACTATAAATCTGAATTACATGTTACCGAACCTGAGCTTCGCATTTCTCAGGATTGAGAATCGCTCAGTAATACAAATCGGGAAACAGATGATGTAGGTCCATGCGCGACTTGCAGGTTTTTCGTCCCAATCCGGAAGCCAGCCACCTTAGATCAGATTTTCGTGATCCAGCTTGAATTTGGAAGGGTAGTATCAGGAACAAGATGGCAGGTATTCAATAGAAGTGGGGGCTTTGAGGTCTCACCCAAAATAGTCAATCATGATGCCCATCCACGTTATCAGTTGTCTCACTTCAATCAAGGCAACTACAAGGCGCCGATCGATTCAGATCAATCTGAGGAGATCAAACGAGGCAAGCCGAGTAGAAAGTAAGTCCTTGTGCAGAACCATCGTCTAATATTAGAACTTCAAAGGTAAAATCGGATCCAGTAAATGCTTGATCTCAATGGCGGACCGACCTTACACATGATATGGCATCTTGTACTATGGTATGCATTTCGGCATCGACCAGTGCTGATCAGCGACGACGTATACAATTTCGCATCTGATTTTGAAACACCCGTACATAAACCCTAACACCATCAGAACACCTCGAGCATGACCGTCTTTGCTTTTAATTGTAATCCTCCACAATTACATGGTATTTCTGGATATAGTTAGGTGTAAACGATAAAAGTACTTTGCTTCTTGGTTTTTATCGCAAATAATTCACTTAAAGCTGCTTCTTTGATAGTACCGTCGAATTTTTAGAAAAAAATCAAAGAAAATGGAGTGACAATATTGATAATCAACTTTCATAATATGACCTAATTGAAAATTTATATATTTTTTTTTGAAATTTCAGGTTTACACCAGTCAATCACGCATTTTATATACAAAAACACTCAGTTATCACATCTTTATACGCGGATATTATTATTTACGGTTGATAAGATCAAATAAATTTATAGAAAGCGTCCGATCACCTGGTGCGAGCTCTTCCCCTCGACATGATCTACTGAAGCTTGAGATTTTACAATTGAGAGGCTACATATACAAGCTATTACAGTATTAGGGTAACCTGATTCTTTGATCGCTTGTTAGATGTTGTTTTGCACAAAGAAGCTCAGAAAGTATGCTACTTTGTCTTGATTAGTTAGTGCCAGAGACGCGGGCAAAAACATAATATCCGTGTGCACTCAACATCTACCAAGATATAAACACTAATGACAAGTTGATAGTGAAGTAGTATGATAAATTATTACAGTATTTACATACATATAAAGCATGACGTTATCTGGAAATGATGACATCTTCAAGTTATGTATCAATGGACATCTTCAACTGGTGAAGAGAAAACGTGTAAAGATATATCACTTTGATACAAATGTAGCAAAAATATAAAAAAACTCAGAGTGTCTCCGGTTCTTCAAGTCCGAGTTCATCCTGGTTGGTTGTTAGCAAAATCATCACTTTATATTGATAAAATATCAGGGCCACTTACAATCAAAAGCTTAGGTTCAATGAACTCAGAGAGGTATTTCAAGAAGTCTTTGTACTGCAAATCATAAGTTAGAATATCTTCAACGATACCACAAGTGAAAAATACATACAATCTTGATTCTCTTTTGCGACTCCTTTTCAATCTCATCACAGATTTGCATAACCTCTTTAACTGCCTCAGGACTAAGAGATGGCTCGGATGAGGCATTACCAATCTTTTGTTCCAAAGCGGCAATATCAGTTTCTAGCTTCTCGATACTTGCATCTATGATCTTATCTTCTGGAAGCTGCATGATATCTTTGAGTTCTAATTCTTTAGTTAGTAAGTGTTCTTTATGGTTGAAAAACGCAGGAATCCACGTACCTGACTTTAAACAATTCAACGCCTCCTCCTTTTGGGAAATTTCCTCGGTGATATCCTTCTGGATCTTTTCATAGTCAATGTTTTCATCTGTTTTACACTGTTAAAGCGTTAATAGAGGCTTTTTAACAAAGAGAAGAGAGTTAAATCAACACTCACAAGCTCTAACTTATTGGCGGATGCAACTGTCACTTTACCAAATAGTTTAACAACGATTTTACCATCTTTTGCAAGAGAATCAATGGATTTTGTTACTGAAGCTTTAGATATTTCTCCATGTAAATTCTGAACGATATCATTAATTGAGTAAGGTCTGTACTGCTCCTTTAGGTACTGCAAGATGATGGCGTCCGAACCAGAACCAGAGACTGAAAACACAAGTTAGAAATCAACAGAAAAACCGACAATCACAATTCATAAAGTGTCAAATCACAGACCTTCCGGCTCTTTCACTTTCTTTTGTGCCTTTCTTGGACCCATTTGGCAGTTCTTTACCCCTGTGGCAGCAGTTGATGTGGTTAGCTCCGGACAATCGGAAGAAAAATTGATCTCTTAATCTCCTTATCGCTAGCGGGCCCCCCACGATTTTTCGATCTCTCTAATTTTTTTTTACTACAAAGCAGTTGTAAAACCGTGTTAAAAACCATGAATGAATATCAAATAAATACTGCGAAGAATGAAAACCCCCCAAAATGCATCAAAAAAAAAAATAATAATCTTATTTTACAGTGTACTTCAAGTCAAATGAGCTTAAAGAGCTGGACCAGCAGCGACAACTTCGGAAGTAGCCTCAGAAGAGTACTTCTCAAAGTTCTCGGCGAACAAAGAAGCCAATCCACGAACCTCATTGTCAAACTTACCAGTGCCCTCAACCCAAGCCTTGGATGGGTTAAGTATCTCAGATGGAACGTTGTTAGCGGATGTTGGGATCTGGAGGCCAAAGACTGGGAAAGTCTCGTACTCAGCATCAGCCAAGGAACCATCGTGAATAGCATCAAGAATAGCTCTAGTGTACTTCAATGGACAACGCTTACCACCCTTTGAGGCAGAGGAACCGGTCCAGCCAGTGTTCAACAACCAAGCGTTAGCCTTGTGCTCAGTCATCTTGTCAGAAAGCATCTGTGCGTACTTCATTGGGTGCAAAGCCAAGAATGGCTGACCGAAACAAGCAGAGAAAGTAGCCTCTGGCTCGGTGACACCTTCTTCGGTACCAGCCATCTTGGAGGTGTAACCAGAGATAAAGTGGTACATAACCTGGGCATTAGTCAACTTGGAGACTGGTGGCAAGACACCTCTAGCGTCACATGTCAAAAGAATGATGTTCTTTGGGTGAGAGTTGGCGAAACATGGAATCTTGGCACTTGGAATGTACTCAATTGGGTAAGCACATCTGGTGTTCTCAGTGATAGAGTGGTCATCAAAGTCAACAACTCTGGTTTGCTCATCGTAGACAACGTTCTCCAAAACGGAACCGAATCTGATAGCATTGTAGATTTCTGGCTCCTTCTCACCAGACAAACCGAGACACTTGGCGTAACAACCACCTTCAATGTTGAAGACACCCTCGTCAGACCAACAGTGTTCATCATCACCAATCAACAAACGGTTAGGGTCAGCAGACAATGTGGTCTTACCGGTACCGGACAAACCGAAGAACAAGGTGACATCCTGATTCTGGACACCCTGGTTAGCAGAGGAGTGCAAAGTCAAAACATTGTGGTTAACAGGCATCAAGTAGAACATGACAGTGAAGATACCCTTCTTCATCTCACCAGCGTACTCAGTACCCAAAATAACCATCTCCATCTCCTTGAAGTTGATCTCAACAGAAGTTGGAGAGGTCATACCCTGGGTGTAAATGTTAGCTGGGAACTGACCAGCGTTCCAGATGGTGAAGTCTGGTTCACCAAAGTTTGCGAGTTCCTCATCTGTTGGCTTGATCAACATGTTTCTCATAAACAAGGCGTGGTAAGCACGAGCACAAATAACACGAATCTTGAGTCTGTAACGAGGATCCCAACCGGCGTAGGCATCAACAACGTAAACTTTTTCTCTGGTTCTCAAGTAATCAGAAGCTCTAGCTTTAGAAATCTTCCAAGTCTGTTCAGAGACCTTCTTATTCACAGGACCCCACCAGATGTTGTCTGTGGAAGTTTCTTCATCAACAATACGTTTGTCCTTTGGTGATCTACCAGTCTTTTGACCAGAGAATGCCATCAGGGCACCTGCAGAAGAGATGGCAGTTTTTTTTTCAAGAAGACCATCCTCGTATAAAGTTGGGACGGAAGCATTGTGACGGAGGACAACATCCTCGTGCAAACCAAGTTTCTGAATCAAAGCTGCGTTGCTGTTTGAGTAGACTTTTGAAGGAGACATTTTCTTTGTGTACGTATTTTGTGTGTGTGTGGTATAAAGACAGATGTCAATGTAGTCAAAGAATTAAAATGAAAAATGGGGAAAGCAAAATAATCTGGGGAAGAGTGGGAAAACGAAGGGTATTTATACATTTTTTTTTTCTTGAATCATCAGGGGGAGGGAGAGAAAAGACAAACCCGGACGAGTTAGGGAAGAAGGCCAAACGGCGCTGCCGCCAGCCTGTCGTGCTCTTACCGCACTTCTGCTTCCTTGCCACAAATGGTGTTTAGAAGGTGCATCTTGGCTGGCAGATGTTGGAATTTTTGGTAAATTTTAAAATAAGTGGAAAGATCATTATGATTTTAGTATATTTAGCATTTATACAAGTTTCTTTAACTTGGTTATTGGTGGAATATTGGGATCCAGACGACATCTCATCGCATTTTTTGCTTACGCTTACCCCAGATTTTTTCTTGGGTCGTGCTGGGCGTACCGGGTTCTTTACTCCGAGGGCCCGGGCGAATAAGCAGTCAAAAATTCCAGAGTGCGCTGAACGCGCAAGGATGTTATCGGGATTGGAAAGGAAACAGGGGCAGTGATTTCTTCTTTGTATTAGGAAGAAGCGGGAATATACAAATTTTACAGATAAAACTATAGAGAAAGTGTAAACTCCGGGCAGGAAACGCATAATCTTTTTCCTTTTTCCAAATGGGGGAGAGAATGGCGAAAGGGTCTCGGGGGAGCAATGTCCCGGGAAGTCCGGACTACATTGTTACCAGTGAAGAAGGAAATGAGAGAGGTACTTTAACAGGCTGTTGACTCAGTGTCTGCAGGTAAATTAGTTTCATCTCCCGTTCACTTTCCCAGGTTTCTCTCAATTTCGCACAGAGGCGCGCGCCCGTCGCCCCCCCCACAAAGCATTCTCCCTTTTACCCCCCCAGCTGCCTGCAGCGGGCCACTTTGGTAGGGACCGCTCTTCTCTGGATCAACGGCACCGGGGAGAATCGGGAAACCGCTAGAGCGGGAGACACCGGGAGCGAGGATTTTGTTTTGGCCCTCGGGCCCAGCACATCTGTAGAAGATAGAAAAGCAAACTAAAATAAAACACAGGCTTATGCTTCTCCGGTTCTCGCAATTGATATCACCGAACAGTGGAGAAGTGCGCGCGGTGTTTCTTTTTCTTTTCAATTCAGTGTTTGGTAGGCGAGGCTCGGATAGGGTTGCTCTTCTATGGGGAGCACACAAAGGATATGTGTGTGTGTGTGTGTGTGTGTGGGGGGGAAGAGAGATAACACTTAGTTTTGCCTTCATTGAACATATCCATATATATCTAGACCTATAGAAGTTTGGGACTTGAGTATTTTATTCTATTGGATCTACTATGTTTGTGAGATAACTGCTGATATACCAAGTTCAATATTCCGTGCTTTCTACCCCACGTTTTTTCGACTTTCAACTAAATTATACTCAGACTAATAAAATGTCTTTTAAATATAAGCATAAGGATATGACGTACTTGAGGCTGGTCAAAATGACTCCCTCCGTGGGGGGGGGAGCCTTACTTTGCATTTATGCACCCCGGATTTTCACGACTCCTGCGCTTAACGCCGCGCTCGATCTTACGTTTCAATAGTTTACAATGAATAAGTTTTGTTCCTAAATTACAATACAATAAAAGTAGAGAATCACAAGTACAACGAACCGGCACTAACAATGTCTCTGTGGACCAACTCTGTGGCCTTCTCCATCTTCTCCTCCAATGCAACGTTACCAATAGTCTTAGCTGCGGCAACCATTTGTCTTAACATCTCCTCCAATCTCTTGAACATTCTAATCAAGGAACCTTCGTAGACATCTGTCATCTTACAAATCTGTGTGAAAGTGGCACCACGACACCACTCAAATACAACTTCCATCAACTCAGGTCTGAATGACTCAATGTACTCCTTCTCAACAATCTCAATTTTACTCTCTTTAGAGATCTTAGCAATCTTAGAAGCCATCTCTTGCATCTGCTTTAATGGTTCAGCTAATTCAGGTTTCAAACGTGGTGTCTCCTTAGATCTCTCTTGGAAAACGAAACATGACAATAAAGCAGCACACTGCTCAGGTGTCAATTCGTTGAAGTTACCGTTGAAAATCATCTCGGTCAACAACAACTCATCACCAGTGGAAATCTCACAGGCAACTCTACCTTTCAATTCAATAACATCATTAGCAGTGGTGAATGCAAGACGTCTCAAAACTCTCTTACGATGTCTTAAGTCATCCAATTGAATAACTGCCTGTGCCTCCAAAATCTTATCCTTCAAACTCTTTGCGTCATTACTCAAGGCAACCTTACTGCTGTATTGCTCGTACAACTCTTTCAATCTTGGAGACAAGGACAATGGATTAGAATACAATTTGGATTCCAAAACCTCGATCTTCTTCAACAACGTCTTGAAGTCGTCATCCTCAATCTTCATGTTCTCAACAGGATCCAACAATGGGATACCATCTGGGAAACGACGTCTAACTTCTTTCAAACTCTTGGCAACAGTCTCCTTCTGCTGAGCAGATTTCAAGTCCTTTGGCAAGTAAAGTCTGAGGTTACCAATAGCCTCAATTGATTCAAGTGTGATTGGAATAACCTCTGTTCTGGATTTTTCACCTTCCTTTGCAGGTCTGATACCTTCAGGGAATTGAGGATTGAATGGCTTGATCAAGTTAATAGGAGCGTCCACAAACATGGAATCAACAAGAACATTAATGATATAAGACTCATGGTCAGAGTATGTCTCAGATTTATTACGCTTGTTTGTTCTCTTTTGGAAATCAACAACAACACCCCAACTGTAGTCAAACTCACCGACCTTAACCTTGAGCAATCTTCCGCCTTGTAAGAAACTGAGAACATGAGCCGGATGTGTGATGACATGACGAACATCTTCATTATATGTATCCAATTGCTTACGGATATCGTGATATTCACGAACCAGTGACTCGTCTTCAATCACAATTTGACCCAACTGAGATTCAATGTCCATTAGCTTTCTTTCAAGAACAGGAACGGAAGCAGCATTCTGGAATTGGAAGAAAGAGTGCTCCAGCATAAACTCTGGAGAAATACCCTCCACTCTCATTAAGTTCAAAATCATATTGTAACCCAAGTGGAAGGCAGAGTCTAATCTGTCAGCCTCACCTTTAACCATACCCTTGGCAACTTGTGGCTCCATCTTTTCATCAATCATCATGATAACAATACCACGGTCATCCAGACCACGACGACCGGCACGACCAGACATCTGAATGTACTCACCACCGGAAACCCAACGGAAACCCTTACCATCCCATTTTCTCACTGATGTGAAGACAACAGTCTTGGCAGGCATATTCAAACCAATAGAGAACGTTTCAGTGGCAAACAACACTTTCAAAAGACCCTCCTGGAACAAAATCTCAATAATCTCCTTTAAAATAGGAAGTAAACCAGAGTGATGGATACCAATACCACGTCTTAACAATGGTAAAATATGTTTGATCTGTGGCAGTTCTCTATCAGCTTCAGGCAAGATATCAACCGCATTGTTGAAGATCTTGGTCAATGTATCTCTCTCCTCCTCAGTATTGAAGTCAAGTTTACTCATCTTTAAAGCCAAAGATTCACAGTCTCTCTTAGAGAAAGAGAAAACAATAACTGGGTTGTACTTTTTAATCCAAATCATTTTAACAATCTTGTAAATATCAGACTTAGAATCCTTGTTACCACCTTTGAAAGTTTGACCTTTCTTTCCTCTGGCACTGAGAGCACCTGGATCATCACCTTGAGAGTTGGAGATGGAAGCCATAGCTTTTTGGAAATTTTCCTCTCTGAATGTACTTTTCTCATCAACAACCAAATGGATACCATCACCATTGGCTGGGAAGAGGTAGTGCTGTAATGGAGTTGGACGGAAATCAGTGTAGACAACGTGACATGGCTGGGAGTGGATTTTACAGATCCACTCTGCGAACTCCATGGCATTAGGAATAGTAGCAGACAAGAAGACGTAATGCACCTTATCTGGCAAAAGAATGATGGTCTCCTCCCAAACAACACCACGCTCCTTATCTCTCATATAATGAACTTCATCGAAGATCACCCAGGCAACTTCTCTCATCACTTCTGAACCTCTGTATAACATCGATCTTAAAATCTCTGTGGTCATCACCAAACAGCCAGCATCTGGGTTTATCGTAACATCACCAGTCATCAAACCAACATCACCAAATTCTGCGAGCAATTCACGATATTTCTGGTTCGATAAGGCTTTGATTGGGGAGGTATAGATAACTCTCTGCTTTTCTTTCAAAGACTGTGCAATAGCATACTCAGCCACCACTGTTTTACCAGCAGATGTATGGGCTGACACAAGCACAGATTCACTTCTATCAATACACGAGATGGCAGTATCCTGGAAAGGATCCAATGTGAAGGGATAAGTACGGGCCTCATCCAGTCTTTTATGCTCACCAATAGGCTTATATGGGTATCCTGATGGGACAGCGACTTGATGTCTGACTTGATGGGAAAGTTTGACCTTTCCATCTTCTTGTGTTTTAGGCATCAAACCCGAAGAGGCGTTCACCTCTCTTTCAGCTTCTTGCTCGAAGGAGTCAGCAACCATTGGAACAACCTCAGATTTTTCCTTCTTATCGAGGAGCTTCTTCTCCTTCTTCAATTTCTTCTCTCCATTTTGTGTAGGGGAGGCGGAACGTTTCTTGGAATCGGTATCCTGTTCGTCTTTTACCTCTTGGATCTTTGGCTCAGATGATTTGATATCCTGCACCAAAGGTACCTCAGGTGGAGCGGTTGGCACTTCATCGAAGACCGCGAACAAGTCGTCATCCATTTTTGACGATGATTTCTAAAGATCTTTGTGAGCCTCGTTATAAAAGAGGGCGTCTCTATATCGACTCCATCGAGTACTCCTTAGTGCCTTTGTTTCTAAAAAATTTCAGAAACGGTATGTGCAACATCTCATCGAGAATTGCAGTTCACATGGGATTACATGCTTTATTATAAGTCCAAATCTTCATTTATCGGTGGAAAAGTTTAAGCTAATACTTAAACAGGCCAGGAGAATACTGTAAACGTGTTCAAATGACTCAAATCGGCAAAATTCAGTAGATTGGCGAGATTTGCGCGAAAAAATGACTAAAACAGTAGAAACTAAGAAAACATCAAGAGGCGCGAGTGGTTTAGCGGTAAAATTCAAAGTTGCCATCTTTGAGCCCCCGGTTCGACTCCGGGCTCGCGCATTTCTTTTTAATTTTTTGACTTCTAGAAGTCGTGCCCGAACCATGTATCAGCTATATGCGCACGAGTACTCCGAAAGATGATACGTGACATTGTGGCTTAGGTGAGTTGAATTTGATGAGAATCAAGGTATTTCAAACGAGAGGAAGATAAATAGTGCACTTAAACTCAACTATAAACTATGCCATCAGGGCATCATTGAATAAGTAGTTTTATGGTATAGTTAAATATGAACGGTACTGTGGGAGAATCATTCTTGAAGCCCTCTTGCGATTAAGATTGAATAAAAACAGATCAACTGATGAAATTCTTTGACCTGTACAGAGCTCGGTATACCAGCTGCATGAATAGATTAGCATTAATGAATACTGGTGATGAGGGCCAGTGTATAGAGCAAATGGCGCAGCGCGAATCTGACACAAAAGCGGATTGATGCCTCAGCTTTCCACCTTGAGATCTATTTTGATCAGTTAATCACCGATTTACATTCTTCAAGAATAGAAAGTCGTACCATTGATCTGTTGCTTTTTAATAATAACCGACAATAGTCACATTTGCTCAGTCCCGCTCAATTATACATACTTCTTCACAGATGCCCATATCTATCAAGGGGTCTTATGATCTGCGTTTTCTCGAAGATCGCTTGCAGGACAAGAAGGAGACAACAGAGCTCGTTGAATCAATTTACACTTCCACAAAATCTCTTGAAACAGAGATTGGCTCTCCAGATAAGCTAACAGAACCCTTATCGTCTCTTTCTCTTTTAAGTTACAACCCACTGTCAGGCATTTCGATTGACAGCATAGGGTCTATTGGAAAACCAACTTCAAATAGTGCAAAGTCCTGTCGCAGTCTGACAATCCAGATTGGTCCTGGCCTGTCTTTTGGCACAGATGGAAAAGTACCATCTCTCTACTTCAAAGGATATGACCACGCTACCTGGTATGTATCTAATGCCAAACAGACTGCTTGTTTCTTTGTGAGTTGCCTCGGTTTCTCCTATATCGCCTATTGCGGCCTTGAAACAGGTTGTAAATTGACGGCTTCCCATGTGGTCAAAAATGGAAATGTGGTATTCGAGTTTTTGTCCCCTCTTCTTTCTTCTGTTGTTGATGACTCTGATAACGACCATCTCCAAGAGATTCACAAGTTCATCCAGAGACATGGAGACGGTGTTAGAGATGTGTCTTTTGAAGTTGAGAACCTTGATTATGTTTACGAGTGCGCTGTAAAGGCTGGTGCAAAGAGTGTCACCTCTCCTTTCACAATGAAGGACAAGTTTGGCGAAGTGAGGACTGCTACTATTGAAGTATTTGATGACATCCATCACACGTTAGTTGAGAAGGATCCTATTTCTTACAATGGCCCATTTCTTCCTGGATATGAAGAGCACCCGCTTGCAAGGACTCTGAATACAGAAACTGCATCCCTTCTTCCACCAGTTTATCTTAACAAAATTGATCATTGCGTTCAAAATGAGGATTGGAATCGATTAGAAGAAGCTTGTGATGTATACAAAAAGATTTTTGGGTTCCATGAGTTTTGGTCTGTTGATGAGAATGATGTCTCCACTGAGTACAGCGCACTTCGTTCCGTTGTAATGGCCTCTGCTAATGAGGAGGTGAAAATGCCAATGAATGAACCTGCTGAAGGCATCTGCAAATCCCAAATTGAGGAGTTTTTAGATTTTTACAATGGTCCAGGTGTACAGCATATTGCTTTATTAACAAAAGACATTGTTCAAACTGTTCGTCATATGCGTCTAAGAGGTACAGAATTTATTTCTGTCCCTGATATGTATTATGAGAACTTGCTTCCTAGACTTTTACAGACTGGTGTCAAAATTCAGGAGGACTTGAATGAATTAAAGCAATTGGATATATTGATTGATTTTGATGAGAATGGGTATCTTTTACAAATATTCACCAAGCCATTGACTGACAGGCCTACATTTTTCCTTGAAATAATACAAAGGAACAATCACAATGGGTTTGGAAAGGGTAATTTTAAAGCTCTTTTTGAGACTATTGAGCTGGAACAAAGACTACGGGGTACTTTGACAAGAGAAGCCCGTTGTGACAGATCCACTACACTCACTCACTTCGAACCTTAACAATTTACACGCAGTACATTGTGCATAAATGATCGTTCTTTATATCTTAAATTTCAGTATTTTTGGGTTTTTTGTGAATTTTGTAGCCAGGGTAATTGCGAGGATAAATGATTACGCGGATTTGCTTTCTCATTCTCTTCCCGGATGTCAATGCTTAAGAGCAAATGGGGAAATATTCGCGGGCGGGAAAGAAGACCGAATATTTGGAAACTGAGCAAAGGGGAAACGAAGGTGTGGTCGTTCTTGTTGATACGGTAGCATCGGAGACATCAAGGAGGTCCATTGCCCATCGCCGCAGACCCTCATTACTGCACACCAGAGCACTCATTGCTGACCAACAGTGGACAAATACCACACCTACTGTCCAGTAATCCGCTTGCTGCTCTCTTTATTTCCCTCATTGCTAGCGCTAGACACGTCACACTGCCTGGCTGCTTCATACAGGACTTGCACAAAGATACAGATAAACAGCGTTTCACTTGCTGCTGATATATTAAGATAGAACACACACGATGTCAGGGTAAGTATTTTTTTATTTTTGTTGTTGTGGATATGACTTTTAGGGTGATAAAGCCGTTATGCTTTGATCCCTTAGTGGTGGCGTGTTTGCGCCAGTTGAATAGAATGAACTATTCTTCAATATGTCCTTTTATTTTAAGCATTGATAACTAACATCCCCATTCAGCAACTCAACAATCACTGTGAAAGTTGTGGCAGCCGAGTCCCTTTACAAGAGGGACGTTTTCAGAAGTCCTGACCCATTTTCCGTTTTGACCGTTGACGGATCTCAAACAAAGTCCACATCAGCTGCTAAAAAGACTTTAAACCCATACTGGAATGAAACTTTCACCTTCCAGGCTAATGAAAATTCTATTCTTGTTATTCAAGTTTTTGATCAAAAGAAGTTTAAAAAGAAAGATCAAGGATTCTTAGGTGTTGTTAACATCAGAATTGGTGATGTTATCGACCTTAATCTCTCTAACTTTGAAGAGACCATAACAAGGGAATTAAAGAAATCCAATGACAACGTTGTTGTTAGTGGAAGATTGATTATTGTTATTTCCCACTCCTCCAACAGCGGATCTTCTACATCATCCTCTAGACCTCTCTCTGGCTCCGCTTCGACTTCCGGTAGCGTACCTATTACAAATGGCTCAGCAGCTACTCAAACGACAGGGAACACATCTGCCGTTACAGGATCTTCCTCATCAGCTGCAGGTGGTGCTAATAGACAACTGTCATCATTTGAAGATCAATATGGAAGATTACCGGCTGGTTGGGAGAGAAGAACTGATAACTTTGGCCGTACCTACTATGTTGATCATAACTCTAGAACTACAACTTGGAAGAGACCTACGTTGGACCAGACGGAATCTGAGCGTGGCCAGCAGAGACAGAACGTCACGGAAGCCGAGCGAAGACAACATCGTGGCCGTACCCTTCCTGACGACAACCCTGTGTCTCCAAACCCATCATCGAACAACATTACCGTCAACTCCGTCGGTGGTGCCGCTCCAGCTGTCAGTGGAACATCTGCTGTCTCTATGGCTGCTACCGGTGGTACTACTGCTGGTTTAGGAGAGCTACCACCAGGCTGGGAACAGAGATTCACTCCAGAAGGTCGTCCTTATTTTGTTGACCACAACACCAGAACTACAACATGGGTTGACCCTCGAAGACAACAGTACATCAGAACATACGGTCCAAACACTACGGTTCAACAGCAGCCAGTCTCCCAATTGGGACCACTGCCAAGTGGTTGGGAAATGAGACTCACAAACACAGCTAGAGTGTACTTTGTTGACCACAACACCAAAACCACAACTTGGGATGACCCAAGATTACCATCTTCTCTCGACCAGAACGTTCCTCAGTACAAGAGAGATTTCAGAAGAAAGGTTATCTACTTCAGATCTCAACCGGCTTTGAGAATCTTGCCTGGCCAATGTCATATCAAGGTGAGAAGAGACCATATCTTTGAGGACTCTTACCAGGAGATCATGAGACAGACACCAGAGGATTTGAAAAAGAGACTTATGATCAAATTCGATGGAGAAGAAGGTTTGGATTATGGTGGTGTGTCCAGAGAATTCTTCTTCCTTCTTTCACATGAGATGTTCAACCCATTCTACTGTTTGTTCGAATATTCTGCTCATGACAACTACACACTTCAGATCAATCCAAACTCTGGTATCAACCCAGAGCACTTGAACTACTTTAAGTTCATTGGAAGAGTTGTTGGTCTAGGTGTCTTCCACAGAAGATTCTTGGATGCCTTCTTTGTTGGTGCCTTATACAAGATGATGTTACACAAGAAGGTTGTGTTGCAGGATATGGAGGGTGTCGATGCCGAATTCTACAGATCTCTCAAATGGATGCTTGAGAACGACATTGATGGTGTCCTTGATTTGACCTTCTCTGCTGAGGAAGAGAGATTTGGAGAGATGCGTGAAGTCGATTTGAAGCCTGATGGAAGAAACATTGAGGTGACTAACGACAACAAGAAGGAGTACGTTGAGTTGATTACAGAATGGAAGATCTACAAGTGTGTTGAAGACCAATTCAAGGCCTTTATGGATGGCTTCAACGAGCTCATACCTGAAGATCTCGTAAATGTCTTTGACGAGAGAGAATTAGAGTTGCTTATTGGAGGTATTGCTGAGATTGATGTCGAAGACTGGAAGAAGCATACCGACTACAGAGGTTACCAGGAGAGTGATGAAGTTATCCAGTGGTTCTGGAAGTGTATTGGCGAATGGGATAACGAACAGAGAGCTAGACTTTTGCAGTTCACTACTGGTACATCGAGAATCCCAGTCAATGGTTTCAAGGATCTCCAGGGATCTGATGGTCCAAGAAGATTTACTATTGAAAAGGCTGGTGAATCTAACCAGCTTCCAAAGTCCCATACTTGTTTCAACAGAGTTGATTTGCCACCATACGTTGATTATGCTGCTATGAAGCAGAAGTTGAGTTTGGCTGTTGAGGAAACTGTTGGTTTCGGTCAGGAGTAAGACAATCACACACAAGCTCTTCTCGACATTTATTTCCTTGCATTTTGATTACTGCACCACCATGTACACAAAAACTGACACATGTTTAAAACGGTCCTTGATATCCATGATTTGTTACGTTCCCATCTGTCTCTTTACTTTTTAACCTGTCGGCTCAAGTCGATTGAGTACTGACAGATACTGTTTTGTTTATTTTTTTTTCCTTCCTGCTTACAAATATCTGGCTTTTTAAAAATGTTTTTATTGAATTTACTTCGTACTATTTCACACTATGATCAGTTTAATCATATGTAGTTGACGATCATCTCTGCTCAGTTCTTTTATAGAATGTCTCGTGATGGGTTTGAGATCCCAGCCAAGAGTAGATAGTACTATTGCATTGAAAGCACCTGACCTGCCGCTCTGCTATAGCACTGAAACTCTGATATATGACGGAGAAGATCATAGAGTTTACGTACCAGGAAGGGGAGAGACTAATAAACTACGATATGAATAGAACTCTATGATGAAAACCAAAATTGGTAGGGGCACGTTTATAGAAGAGTCTACGTAACTTAAAGGACAAAATAAAAAAATCAACAAGAAACATCCGTGATAGTTTAGTGGCTAGAATTACCGCTTGTCGCGCGGTAGACCGGGGTTCGATTCCCCGTCGCGGAGTTCTCTTCTATTTTTTTTTCATTTTTTTTCGTGGTGTGGGGGGGGGGGCCAAGAAATAAATAGTTCAACTTGAGTTACATTTAGCTCAGCTCTTACCACAAAATAGAATATGTTCAAGCTACCAAGTTTTATCTCACTGACCGTATTTATTTTCTTCATATCCAATTGACTTTAAAAGTAGCTACAAATAATGAATTGTTAATATCGGTGAAAGTTTTCTAAACTGTGTATATAAAAAAAGTGAAATCTTTGTACTTTATAAAGCAAAAAAAGATTATAGAAAAACCATGCAACTTTAAAAGGCCGCCTCGCATATTATCATGTCAACATAACATCGAAATGAAGAAGTCGAAGAAGAAAGAAAAAAATAAAATTGAATGTAGTATGAACAAGTATTCCTCTTCAACAACAAATGTAATGCAAAAAGACAGTTTGAAAACACGTGGAAACCCTTCAGTTCGTTAAATATAAATATCAAGATTATCTATTGGGTGGGTTTGATATGCCATCGCTTTTTAAATCAATGCCATTATGTAATTCTTATATCAAAAAAAGAATGTTCGTCTGTGAATGGAACTGAATATGATAACAAAACTGTCCATTAGATAGCTGATGATTTTGTTTTCTTGAGGGGGTTAGAATTTTGTAATGTGTGTGTGTGTTTGTGTAGGTGGGGGGGGGTGAAATGTGGTAGTGTTAGAATGGTGGGATGTGATGATGTGAGAATATGTGAGTTATTTGTGAATGTGGAGAAAAGATTTAAATTTAGTTCTTTGGTGGAGTGAATCTGATCTTTCTGGTCTTGATACCAGCCCACTTGAACTTCTTAACGTAAATGGAGAGCAAGTAAAGTGTGGACAAGGTGATGATAGCCTTCAAACCCAATCTCTTTCTCTCATCGTGCTCTGGCTCAGAAGCCCAGTTCAAGAAGGTAGAAACATCCTTGGCCATCTGGGAAGTAGAAGCTGGGGTACCATCCTCGTACTCAACCAAGTCATCGAAAAGAACTCTACCCATGGCAATGGAACCACCTGGGAAGTATGGGTTGTAGTTGGAACCTGGTGGGAGAACAACACCGGCTGGTGGCTCATCTGGGTAACCAGTCAACAAGGAGAAGATGTAGTCACAAGCACCGTGTCTGGCCTTGACGATCAAAGAAAGATCTGGTGGGTAGGCACCTTGGTTAGCAGCTCTAGCAGCCTGCTCGTTGGCGTATGGACCTGGGATGTAGTCAGCGAGCTTACCCTTTCTCATTCTTGGGTTACCCTGGTCATCTGGTTCATCTTCGTACTCGAACTCCTCAGCCATAGCTCTGACTTCAGCGTTGGTGTGAGAGACACCAACGAGGGTTCTCCAAGCGACTCTGTCCAAAGAGTGACAAGCGGCACAAACCTCACGGTAGACCTGGTAACCTCTTCTAATGGAGGCGTGGTCAAATGTGTCAAACATACCGCTGTGTGGCCAGTTGTATTCAGGTGGGTGAAGACCGTGCTCAGCAGCGGTCATGGCATCAGCAAAGACGGAGTCCTCGTAGAGCATGTAGGAGGCGGTCAAACCGGAGGCAGCGACACCACCAATAATGGCCTTCTTGGCCATACTGGTTGGCTCAGCAGCAGCCTGCTTTGCCGAGGTGGAGAAGGATTTCTATAGAAATTGCAAGTTAGTATATCGAATAAAGAAGATAAAACAATGTCATTCCACTGACAAGAGACTGCTCGGATGTTTGTAATTTTGATGTGTTGAAATCCTTTCCCAGTGAATAGAAGGAAGGAGGTCAAATGTGAATTGAACGAGTGTAACCAGATATGGAACATATCAATGGTTTACCCAATGGTTTACTAGAACAAAGTGTCATAGATCTTCAAATATTGATACTTTGACGACAAAGTAAATATGGATCCAAGGGTTTTTAACTGTCTTGGGATTGGCTGTAGTCTCGAGATGAGTGCGACTCGAGCAGAGTCTTGAAAGTGTTTATGGATGTCAATGATTCATAGAAGGGGGGGTTGTACGCACTATGTTGCTTCTGACAGCAGATCTGAAGGAGGAGAACATTGCGTGTGGTCTGTTCCTTTCAACTTTGTTGTTGTCGCTGTTGTCTTGAAAGTCAAAGTTTTTTCTATAAAACCAACAGTCCTCGCGCGCTAACAAACGAAAAGTGCCCGCTGCCCAATTTTTTCTTAGAATGCAAAATTGCTTGGGCGCTCATTGGCCGAAATTTGGCGCTCTTCGCGAATGGGAAAACCCCAGGGTTACGGGGCCCTGGGTTTCCGGAATCTCAAAATATTTCAGTAGTTATGAAACGAAGGGCAGAAGAAGCAAAAAAATTGCTGATCTTTTGAACACTCATAGTTAGTCATTGGGGTTGGAATGAATTATTGTCCTTTGTGGTTTTTTTTTTTTCCCCATTCGCTTATCTACTGTTCCCTATTACCCACTTATATCCACCTCATCCAAGCTGGCCCAGTAATCAGTCAGGCCCGATTGGTCGTGCATAAAGCCAACAGCTGTGAGATGAGTGTTATGCCCATATGGGAGTCTTCGAGATCTGGCAAACGAGTTCGCGAGTGGTAGGCGCCACAGCAGTATGTACAACGCGTGCGCGGAGGCGCGCGGGTGGGTTTTGTATACCAAACAAACAATTGCACACGGCTCGACGCGTCACTGTTTTAACACTCGAAAGACTTTGAGTACGAAACGGGGAGCGGATGTCCGATTTTGACGTGAGAACATCATTTGTGTCCTTTATGGACCACTTACCATCCGATATTGTTCGTAAGCTATGGTTGATTCAGTCGCTTAACATCGCTTATGAGACTCAAAGGAATGAGCTTGATACACTTCTTAAACAATTGGCATTACTTAAGGGGAATCCACAATATCGTCAAACAGTGAAAAGAATATTACATATATCTACAGAACTCACAAGACTTCGACGGGAAGCTTCTGCAGAATCAAAATCAATTGCTACAACGTTAAAGATTGCAAAGATGCAGTTAACATCACAACATGAACAGTTGGAACATGATCATAAAATGCATCAGAATGAGATTGAGATGAAGGAAACACTCTTAAAACATGCAGAGAGAACTAATAAGAGAATAACACCTGCTGGTACACAGAAAAAAGTTACATTGAAATTAAATATTCAACAATTAACATCTGCAATTCTTACTCCTTTAAAACGTAAAAGGGGAAGACCAGCAAGAGGTGAAACTGAAATGATAATGAAAAAAAGACGAGAACAAGAAGCTGAATTGAAAAGATTGAAAAAATTGATGGCTCAAGAAGAAAAGAAAAATGCTTCTCGTAAAAATATGCATATTACAGATGACACTAATAAGGTAGATGGTGAAACTTATTGTACCTGTCGTGGTCAAAGTTTTGGTCAAATGGTTGCATGTGATAATGAGAATTGTGCTTATGAATGGTTCCATTATAGTTGTGTTGGATTGACAAAGGCTCCAAAGGGTAAATGGTATTGTCCAGATTGTACTTTAAAATCTACTCCAATTTCAAATATTAAGAAGTCAAAGCGTGGACATAGTAAAAAGTTACGAAATTAATGGTTTAATGATAATGTTTATATTCTTTCTTGTTTAAAGTAGGCGTAGTTAATCCGTCCATAAACTGTCTTCAAAAAAGTACAACCAACTGAGACCGAACCAACTAGCAATAACACCAATACCACAATAAACACTGTAGATCATCAATCCAACGAATTCAAACTTTTGCAAGATGACATATCTGTCTTTGAACATATCCATCAAGAAGACACCCCAAACCATTGGCATTAATCCAAGGATATAAATAATTGATATACGATCGAACAAAAAGATTCTTCTCGTAGTTGATCTCTGTTTAGATACCTCATTGAATGATAAAGAGTAAATGATGAACCAAATAAACGTAAACAATTGTTTAACCAAGTTTTGACTAGGTAATAATGGGAATAAACTGACATAACCTGCACCAGCCAATACCAAAAAGCAGTTCAATAGTCTTCTCTCAGTGATAAGGAAAGTGAAAGGGAAAATGATCAACATGATTGCCTTCTCATGAACATGCCATCCAAAGAGGAATGAAGCATATGCATTCAGTGTTAATGCACCAATGAATCTTTTGAAACTTGGATCCAATAATACAGGTAAAACGGATAAGAAATCGTAGAACAAAGTTAACATACCAGCAACACGAGGGGTGACATTTGGTAAGATGATAAAGAAAACATCTTGTACCAAACCTCTAGTTCCTGTATTACCAGCAGATTCCAATTTTAGAGCAATAACTTCACGACTTGGTACTGGAATAAATTTAGATAGGAATGTGTTAACATATGGTAATCTCAATACAGCAATCAAGATTTTATCGAGGAAGGAGTAAATTGCCCAAATGTTTGGTGCCCAATACGCATGAGTTAAACCTCTAGAGAATGGGAAAAGTCTAGAGATCAACTGTGGTACCACTTTATAATAGATAAAAGGTCCGAATGCAAGTGTGAAAACTGCAATGACAATGGATCCTAATTTGATTAAATTTTGCCATTTAATAAATTTGACAATACTCTTTTGATTGACATCAATACATTCTGCTCTAAGCAAGTAAACGAAAACAGCTGGAGCCAAATAGAGGAAAATATGTTTGAAGCATAAGAGAACTGCAAAGAAGAATGCCATCCAATAATTTTGCCCATGACGAGCTGCAAGGATAACAGCACAA
This sequence comes from Petasospora bimundalis, assembly GCA_030569745.1. NCBI lineage: Eukaryota > Fungi > Ascomycota > Saccharomycetes > Phaffomycetales > Wickerhamomycetaceae > Petasospora > Petasospora bimundalis. The sequence goes on from JAJMLR010000016.1 coordinate 152,448, forward strand.
AGAATACCAAAGAGCATACCGTTATATTGGAAATGGATGTGATCAACAATGAGTAAACCCGGTGATAATACCAACGAACTTGCGATGATGAAAGTAAGAGTCTTATCAACACTTAAATTGATATATGTCTGTAAGACTGCAAACAAAAGCACTTCTGTAATGACCACCGTTGTTCTTTGAAACACAACAGTTGGCCAGCCGTATTGACCAACTTCAACAATGTCTAAACATCCATCTTTTTTAACAACATTTGGTACGAATTGTGAAAGAAACCATTCAAAATATGCAAAGAATGGTGGATAATCTAATGTCCATTGACTCGTTGCCTCGATGTACCAATCTTTTAAAGGTAATGTGTTTGTAATTGCTAGCCAATTACGATGGACATCGAAATCTGTGGAATGGTATGTATCAAACAAAAGAATCTTAAGGATTGTGATGGCGACCCATATGTTCCAAAGGGAATAGTTTCTAGTACCTTTTCTTTCCAGTGGAGACTCTGAAGCAGGCTCCGTCAATTGACTTGTTGAAGGAGTGGCCTTCTTTGCCTTAGCTTTGCCCTTGGGCTTCCTATTCCGTACTTCGGACATTCCTGTCAAACAATTGTTCTCTCCGTCTCTTTGTGTGTGTGTGTGTATGTGTTCTCGAGTAGACGTTTTTCACGCATCTCGAGCACCTGGAAAGGGTGGGGTGGTGGAGGGTAAAAGGGTACGGGCTGTGTATCTCCGTATGAACCAACCCCCCCAATTTGCTGATAAATTGCTCTTTGATTGTATAATATTTTTGATAATCCTCTTATATATGGAGTTGTAGAGAAAAAGAATTGCCTATTCTGTAAGTACGTAAAGATCTCTCTATCGGATATCAGCTTATAGAACAACTTCGCGGGAGGATTTATCGAATTGGCAGAACAGCAGCCCCCCCATTTTCTGAAGATTCCCACTAAAACAATAAAATTCCTCAATTATTACCGCTTAAGGAAAAGAATCGATATAAACATGGCAGACGATGCATTGGAGGCTCCAATGTGGGATGATGCGGTGAGTGCTTCTCCAGTCAACTTCTCGGAGGGGTTGGCGAGTGAGCTCTCCGCCACTCTGGCCAATACGTCAATTGAACACAACCCTTTCCAAGAGGATAAAGATGAAGTGAAAGAATCCGAACCTGAAGAAGAACATGAAGAACCTGAAGAACATGAAGAACCAGAAGAAGAAGTGGAAGTACAGAAAGTACCAGATACACCCAAGAAGGACACATCTGGACTGTTGTCCTCCTTGACAAAGGATGCTGATAACGGATTCATCACGGAGGTTGTCTCACCGAAGAAAGATGAGGCATTGTTTAAAGGAACAAACATCCTTGAGACGGATGAAGATGAAGTGAACCAATCAAAGAGCAACGTCACTTCACCAACAAAGCTTCGTCGTCAAAACGTGTATAGAGCACCAAGACTGCGCCGTTTACCATTGAAGGCACCTGCACAGCAAAACCATACTTCAGAGGAAATTGAACCTTCAAAGGATCTTGATCCACTAGGTCCACTTGGTGCTATTACTAATGATGACTCCTCAACTACGAATGAACCATCATCACCTGGTGAAAACCTCCTTAAACTCGCAGAGGCACCACTATTTGATATCAACAGAACACCCCTTTCTCCAATCAACAGTACTAATGGTAGAACTCCATCTGCACCTCAAACATACGATTCGTCAGGTAAACAACCACAGATTAACTCAGGTCATAATGCCGAGATTGAAGCTGCAAAGTTGAGACTTAAAGCTAAACAAAAACCAGAGGTTAAAATGGAAATTAGCGTTGGTGATCCTCTTAAAGTTGGTGAACTCACAGGTGCTCATATAGTATACAGCGTTCGTACAGTTTCAGACTCTGATCTGTTTGCACAGAAACAGATAGTTGTATCAAGAAGATACAGAGATTTCAGATGGCTTTATCGCCAATTGCAATCAACACATCCTGGAAGAATCATCCCACCACCTCCCGACAAACAAGCCGTTGGCCGGTTCAACGAGGATTTCATTGAAGGAAGACGTTATGCCTTAGAAAGAATGCTTGTTAAGATATCAGAGTCTCAATCATTACAACAAGATCCAGATTTCATCATGTTCCTTCAAAGTGAAAGATTCTCTTCAGAGGCTAGAGAACGTGAAAAAGCTGCAACTGCACAATCGGTATTCACTGAACATGACACTGATAGTATGAATAATGGTGGTGGTCTCTTTGGTTCCCTTGGTGGCGCTTTCTCATTCACACCAAAGATTGTGGAACCAGATCAATACTTCAAGGATAAAAAATCTTACATTGAGGCACTGGACTCTCAATTTAGGGCCTTTTTGAAGAGCTTGGAAGGAATCGTTATGCAAAGACACGATTTATCTGCAGTGACCGAAGAATTTTCAAACATTGTTTTGACATTAGCAGAATTGGAGGTTTCTAAGTCTACCACAGAGATATTCCAAGAGTTCTCATCCACTCAGGCTAGAATTAAGGAACTCTTGGATAGACTTTCACTTCAAGATATGCTTACACTTGGTGCTACTCTTGATGAGTACTTGAGAGTTATTTCTAGTATTAAGACAACCTTTGATCAAAGAGACAAACTTCTGATACATCTTGCCAATTGTGAATCAGAACTCAAGAAGAAACAGGCATCTATGGACAAGTATGTTAAGTATAACAGAACACAAACTGATAAGATTGAAATTATCAAGGGTGAGCTAAATACACTGGAGCAAAAGCATAGATCTGCAAGAGAAAAGTTTGATAATATCAGTGATATCATCAAAGAAGAGCTTGCAAATTTTGAAGTTGAAAAGATCCACGATTTTAGAAACTCCATTGAGATCTATCTTGAAAGTTCTATTGAAAGTCAAAAAGAGGCAGTTGAGCTTTGGGAGACTTTCTACAATGTCACTTTGGCCTCAGCTTAGGAAATTTAATGTGTACGAAACCTCACGTGTAAAATTCAATCGATGGATATATATTAATCAATTGAAATGTCGAATTTGTTCAAATATTAACAGTAGATAATTACTCGTCTTCATCCATTTCGTTCTGCTCACTAGCAAATGCAATGTCCAACTGATCAAATACTTTCAGCTGGTCACCAATCTCATGATACTTTACAATCATGGAATCAAAGGCAAAACAGTAATCAGCGTTAACAACAGTGTTATTGGATATACCAGGTAACTGCGGATATCTTTGAGAAAAGTGTGTCAAAATTAATTTCTGAACTTCCATAGCATTAGATACTTCAATAGCCTCATTGATAGTACAATGCCTTTTCTTTTTAGCCTCTTCAAGAAGATCGTTTTCAAGGGTGGCTTCATGGATTAAAAGATCACTTTTCTTACCGATCACTTCAGCAAACTTGTATAAGTTTGGTCTGGTATCACCAGAGTAGGATACTTTAAATAAGTTCTCTTGTTCATCTCTACCAGGTGTAGTTTCATCAAGTTCCAGTCTGTAAGTAACCGAACAACTATAGGCCCAGTTACAATGATAGGCACGGCATGTCTTGAAACATTTTATACCAGTATCATTGTACATTTGCTGAATTGTATCAGCAGCTCTGTTGAATTCCAAGTAGGAAATCTTGTTCCCCTGTGAGGACATATAGTCTTCAAATGGAATTTGTTTTACTTGGTTTCTTGGTCTTCCAGATAAGAAGTCTTCACAGCTAATATGTGAAATTCTTTCAAGACCAGATGTGTCAGTTTCAACCTTTAACCATTCATTAACAAAGTGTGTGTACTGCCATGGAGAAACAAGATAAAGTGTTTGAGTGTTGTCTTTGTTGAATTTGAGCCATTCCTTGATGATGGAAATGATTCCGAGATGATGGTCAGCATGCAAATGACTGAGGTAGATTACTTGGAGTTCTAACATATAAGCTTCTAGACTTTCAATTCGTAGTGTTCTTCTCATGGATCCGATTGTGTTCTCACCAGCATCAAGAAGAATCGATCTATAGGCAATTCTGTCATCCTTTCTGTATGGTATGCGAATAAGATTTGAAATAACATTACGGTATTTGGATGGGAGAGCAGAACCTGTACCAAAAGTAATTGTCTCCACTTGGTCCTTGAGTGACATCTCCGTTGACAATGATGTTGACGTAACTGATGTCAAATCGAGAACCTCTGACTTTGTTGTCAAAGTGTCCAAGTTCAATGGAGCAACTTCACTTTCAAATGTAGCTTCCCAGTCCTTAGCTGTCTTAATATTGACAAATGAGTTATCGAAAACGTATTTGTTTCTTTCAGAGGAGACTGAAGCCTCTACATTGACAATTTGTCCCTGTAGCATGATATGAATGTTGGATCCGACATTAGATGGCATGGCTCTGAGAGCCTCATGAGTTTCAGGGAGATTAAATTGCATTGGTTGAAGAGCCTTCAATTTCATTGTGACGTTAGCAGACCCCTTGAAAGATAAAGAGTTTGGACAGTATAATGGATGGGAAATGTAATGTGTGCATTGGGGACCAAAAGATTCAATAAACTGCATGTATTCTTCTTCAAAAGGTTCGATATCCTTACCAAGGAAATGGTAAACAACACCAGCGTTAGGACCCCAGTTAGCAGCCTTAGCACTAAGAATGTATTCTTTGGAAGGGATATCCGCAATGAAAACAGTTTCAAAGATTCTTTGTTCCGAAAGAACCTGACTTGGATGTATTACTGTCCCGTCAGCCAAGGTTACCTCCTGTCCATTGGCAAGCTTTGCAAATGATGGACCTTTTGGAATACCGAGTTCGATGGCTTTCTTTGGATTAAACTTACCCCTTACTGAATGAAGTTGAATAGCGTAACATGTGGATGCAGATGTGTTTGTGAAATCCGGAAGCTTGACATGTACGTGTGGGTCGGTGAGAGTCACATCTGTAGAGTTGGTTGGGCTTCTCACTTGATCCTCATCTGAAAGCTCTTCACTATCATAACCAGTATATTGACCATTAGCATTAGTTTCCAATGGAATTTTGTTCTTAACATCGAGTGGGAACATCTTAGAAACGATGGTTTTCAACTTATCACTTAGAGCTTCTGTGAAAGGTTGATCTGGTTCATTTGATCTCTTCAGAATGATGGATCTGATGTCCATTATCTCATCGTTATGTGTGGTATTGTTGGGTATCACTGTGGGACGGAGGTCCATGCCAAAACGGAACACAAAGTATCTCCAAGTCGAAACAATGTATTCGATGACGTTGCTTCCATGGTAGACATTAAGATCTTTCTTTCCCTGATCACTGACTGTCAAGATCATTCCAGGGAGACCGCCCATGGATTCCCAATCAAGCTTTCCGGTTAAAAAGATTCCCGAGAGTCTCGACACACGTATCTTCTGTTCATTCAAGCTTCGTTGAAGGCCCTCCGGCACCTTACCAAAGAGATATCTTTTGCCTTGGGATGTATGAAGGAGGATGGTAGGATGATGTATATCCGAGGTCGGATGGGTTACTGCTCTGAAAGGATACATTGATTCTGGAACAAGTGATCGACGATGTCTCTGAACACTACTTTTGTTCTTTGAAGTTGATTTGACAGCTTTCTGGCGTTTAGATTGCGATGAAACTTTCTCTCCAACGTTTGTTTGTGTGATATGGATGGACCTTGTCAGATTTACGGTAAAGAACCGTGTTGTTCTGAGTGAGTTTATGGCCAACAACGTGATAGTCAGCGCGATGAGATATGTAACAATGTTTCTGGTCTCAACAAGGGAACAGGAAGTCAGAAAACAATACCGAAAAAAAAAAACCCCACACACAAAAAGAAGTAAATGATGTTACGAAACAGGAAAGATGGAGTTTTTGAATCACCAAATGGGGCCTGAACTCTTTCTTCTTTGCCTGCGAAAGCTCATCTCTTCGTTGTGTCTCCGCCAATTTTTTTTCAATGCTCGAGTCTGCCAAAACATTACGGCACAGTTAGAGAGACCACCGGGGGGGGGGACGGCCATTGTCTACTTTTTATAATGTCTAAGCAAATATATATTAAATGTTATGATCTCAGATGTGCAGATGCGTCCTTGTAAAGACTTTGCCAGATGAATGCCTCACTCAGCAAGAGTTCGATATCTTTCTCGGTCCATTGCTTAGTTGGTGGATCTTGTAAGAACATCATCATCTCTTGGAAATCCATTTTCATTAGTCTGTCACTCCACTTGACTAGGAAAGCAGCACATACGTAAACATGGAATTCACTGAAACCATTTGTTTCCGAGAGATATGTATCCCACATACGGATTGTGCTTTGTATACTGATTTCTCTCATAAGTAAACAATTCATCCACCTAAATGAGAATTGAATGAATTCAACATTCTCACTCTCTAGATGGTTATACAATTCTGAATCAATTCTGTTAATCAAATCTTTCAATTCGTTCACTTGTCTGATGATACCCGGTTGTGCATGGATGTAGTTATCTTGGATACCTTCAAGAAGTTTAGTTAAACACCAAAATGTATCAGCCTCGACTGCTTCCATGACTTCCAAGGGTAGATCCTTAGGATCATAGTTCATAATGTCCACATCAGAATCAACATATGTGGATAGGAATGTCTGGAAGAATGGTGTGGCCAAATCGTTTATGCCCTGGACATAACCAGATGCAGGGTGTCTAACTGACCAAAGATAGAGTACTCTTTCCAGTGATCTCTGTGTGGTTGGAGAACCGTATAATTTGAAGTATGGATTTGTTCTTGGTATATCGATTTCAATTTGATGCCATGTCTGTGCCTCTTTTTCTCTACTGAACTCTTCTTTGATACCATTAAGATATTCTTGTCTCTTTCTCTTTAGTTGAGCAACTCTTCTATCAGAGTTTGTTGGAAGGTAACCCAACAGCAATTGCCAACTGATAGGACGAAGTTCATCTGGTATACCATTCCATGCCATTTTTTTGAGTTTTTCCAAGTCAACATTAGGTTCTTGTATAACTTTCTTGAATCTATTGAATCGTGATATGACAGCGTTCAATTCCCCAACTTCTTTACTTGACTCCTGTTCTTGTCTAATGTTTGGTTCATACATTGTATACAAGGAATTAGATGGATCTTTAACAATTCCATCCACATGATTTTTAACTCCTGAAGAATTTGAACCATGACTGATAGTCTTAACGGATGGATATTCAAACGTGATCTTATTTTCCAAAAACTTGGGAGCAGATTGGACAGTTTTCAGTCCATTCTCAACATCTGCATCCCAATCATCATCAAGATCTGTGTACTGAAATGAATCGCGTGGAGTTGAAACGTTTGATGGTTTTTTATGTGGACTCGAAGGATCTTTCTTTTTGATTGGCTTAGTTGACTTCTTTACTATTGGTGGAACGTTCACTGAAGTTGAACTTTCATTGAGGCCCATGTGTGAGAATGCGGCACCAACTGTTTTGAGTTGATCGTCAACAGCAACAACAGATTTCTTCTCTTTAAAAGCAGATGAAAGTGTTCGAAGAAATGATGGAGCAGCATGTGCATTCTGAGGACGACCACCACCTTGGTCAAATACAAATTCATTCTGGACTGAAATATAATTAAGTTAGTAATCTGTTATCGAGATCTCTAGAGATATATAGTTGTTGACATACAAACTTGCACCATTTCCTGACCGATTATGTTAGTATGATTGGAAAGAATCAAATCAAGGTATTGAAGGGAGACATACTGGATGATGGGAAGAGTTCTTTCTGCCCATTCTTAAGACAGTGTATATATGATTTATGGGTGAGTACTAAACAGTTAAAGACGATCCCAGTATTGTAATTTCAACTCAAAGCCGTTATTGAGAGGTAAAAAGACAATGTAGCCCTCCCCCTCAAAGAAGAAATAAAACAACAATCTTCTGAAAATCCTTTCAGATGGTAGAAACTGTTATCCTATGAAAATAAGAATATACCTTGTTGACCCGTGTGATCTGCTCGTTTATCGTCTCAGAACTGTGCACACACACACACCTCGTTTGAGAGGATTGTGCTTGTTGCCCATACCCAACACCTCAACACCTCCCCCCTCCCATGCCCGATCACATGCCAGGTTCTGGTTTTGGGGCCACACTGACACAGCGGTGTCTGGGTGTTTTTTTTGTAGTTGACTCGGGCCCCCTGGCTGTGGCCCTTACCGACCAGGTTTGTCTCGAGTCAAAAACGAAGGCATCGCGAAAGTTCTAGCGCACTGATTACTACAAAATTAACCATGTGTCAAACGTCTTTATACATAAAAAGGTAGACAATTGTCCAGTTTTTCGAGATCTTTCTGATTTTTTTGCACCCCAAATATTGGTTCACATTTTCTGAAAGATATAAAACAACTTTCTCCCCTCCCCCCTATTCAACATTACACAATCATATACCATGTCAGATTCAACAGCTGTCAAGCCTGCAGGCCGTACCATCCTCGCTTCATCCATCGCTAAGAGTTATATTCAAGAGGTAGAGGACGGAGTCAAGGCTTTTGGAAGATCACCAACTTTGGTAGGATTCCTTGCAAATGATGATCCTGCTGCAAAGATGTATGCCGACTGGACCGGTAAAACATCAGAATCCCTTGGGTTCACATATGAGCTGAGAGTTGTGGATAAGGATGAGCTCGAAGAGGCCATTATCGAAGCCAACAACGATGATGCTGTTGATGGTATCATGGTGTACTTCCCAGTCTTTGGTAATAGACAGGATCAGTATTTGCAACAGGTGGTTGCTCTTGAAAAAGATGTGGAAGGTTTAAATCACAAGTATATCCAAAATATGTACCATAATGTTAGATTCCTTGATGCCGAGGAACAACAGAAGTCAATTTTACCATGTACACCTTTGGCTGTTGTTAAAATTTTGGAATACCTTGCGGTATACAACACATTGTTACCTTATGGAAATAGACTTTATGGTAAACAAGTTGTTGTGGTCAACAGATCTGAGATTGTTGGCCGTCCCCTTGCTGCCCTCTTGGCTAACGATGGTGCCACCGTCTACTCCGTAGATTTAGATGGTATCCAGAAATTCACAAGAGGCGAGGGTCTGAAGTTGACCAGACACAAGGTTGAAGATGTTGATATGACATTGGAGGAGGTTTCCAAGAATGCTGATGTCATTGTTACAGGTGTACCATCCCCAGCTTACAAGTTCCCAAAGGAGTTTGTTAAGGATGGTGCTGTTGTTGTCAACTTCTCCAGTGAGAAGAACTTCAACCCGGATGTTAAGGAGAAAGCTGCATTGTACGTTCCAATGATCGGTAAAGTTACAATTGCCATGCTTCTCAGAAACCTTCTTAGATTGGCTGGCAACAAGACAGCATCTAACTAATTACGATTTTCTCATGGCTTACTATATACATTTAGATTCATATTTTTTTTTACATTGTTTAATTTTTTACGTTACGTTTGAGTTTACCGGCAGTACTTTTTGATACACATAATTTTGTTGCTTGAATTTAATAATTTCACAAATTTTTGTACAGCTCCTTTACATAGTAGATAGTCTAATTCCAGTAATAAAATCTAAATGCAAACTACAGTAATGATTGATCGATTAACGTACCCATGTGATTCATTATAAAAGACACCCTATGTTACAAAATGCAGTGGAAAACAATAACTCAGACTTTTTTTTTTCTTCAGAAAATGCAGCGGACAAAGTGCTCACTTCTTGGCTTTCTTAGCAGCTGGAGCTTCTGGTTCATCGTCATAAACTGGATCATCAAAGTCCTCGCCAACTTGGTCATATCTCTTCTTCAAACCCTTCATCTTTCTAGTCTGGAGGTTACCCAAGTCTTGCTTACCAACGTGAACTCTACCAATCTTATCACCCATACCATCCATCTCAACGTTCTTAACAGTCTTAGCAACCAACTGCTTTGGCTTCTTCAAAGCCTCCTTCTCCATCTCTGGGGAGGCACCTTCACGTCTTCCAATGGCAAAGTCAAGTCTTGGACCAATCTCGCTCAATTCAACTCTTGGAACCTTCTCGGCACTCTTGTATGTTTTCAATGTATACACTCTGAAGTGGACCTGTGGCAATGGCTGACCTTCCTCGTGATCACCGGCTGTCATAGAGATAATGTACTTGAGACCAGCGACATCTTGAAGTTCAGTGGTTTCACCTCTAAAGAAGTCAAGGAAGAGGGACTTGATGTGCATGTAAACTGGATGACTCTCAAAGACACCACCGTTGAATGTGAACATTGGCTTAAGACCAACAGCAAATGTAGACTTCTGGAAGTCTTGTAGGAGCTTGAAGTTATCCATAATCATAAGCTCGATCATATCATAAACCTTGAAACCAAATGTTCTTACAAATGTCAAGTTATTTTTTCTCTTCTTACTGGAGCTTGCAAAGACAAGAAGGGATGTGTCGTTCTTTTCAGAGAAGAATTCAAGGTGAGAAGCATCTTCAAATGGTCTAATCTCGTTCTTCTTGGTAAATCTCTTGATATCAGGTTTCTTCAAAGCACTCAAATCGACCATGGCATCGTGAAGGACTTTGTTACTGGATGTACCAGGGACGAACAAGGCAGTCTTAACGTTCTCAACAAGTTTTGGCTCCTTGTTTTTAAGGGCTCTCTTAGAACGGGCGTTCTTTGGTTTAACAGTTCTAATCATCTTGATTTATTTGCAAGAACTTTATACGATCTACTTAATACTCATACAGAGAGGCATCGCACTTAATGGCACAAATTTTTTTTTCCCCCCTACATAATTATCCGAGGGTGAAAATTTCGCGAATGCTCATTTCCGAGGGGAGCTTTGGCACCGATCTCCAAAATTTTGAGCGGCTAACTCGAAAACGTAAACAAACAAGAAAGTAGCAATTAGCGCTGTGATTCCGTTTCAATTGAATTTTCTATCTCATCACATTCATTAACCGCTGGAGATGTCTGTTTTTGAACTGAGGAAAACCGCCTCATCCTTCACGCCGCGTGGGTTCACGGCCCGTGGGGACATTAGCAGTAAACCACAGACTGAAGCGCCAAAGAGAGCTCATCAATTCACAAATACATCTGCTGAGCTCACTGGAAATAGTAACTATGTTGTTTCAAAGCTCACTGCCACGCCAAATGCTCTGCAGAATGCCGTTGCTGGCTCATATACAGGTATCGTGAACGAGAACACAAACCATGCTTTGCTCATTTCAGATCAGTCTGTGTACGTATGGAAGTATAACTCCAACGATGCTATTCCAACTACAACTCAATTACCAGTCACTCCGCTCAATAACGGGTTTCCACCACTGGCCGTTCTTGTTTCGCCAAGTGCAGGAAGTACTGAACCTGGTGTCGTTGTCATTAACTCACACACCGGTCACATTAGATTTTATGAAAATATTGAAAGTGCATCAGCTATTGGCCTCCTTCATCAACGTCAGGGGATGGAGTTCCAATTGAGACTTTATGACAGAGAAGTTATCACAATTGCAGAACCAGTTGAGCCGGCTGGTATTTTGATGTCAACTACGACTGGCCGTGTGATTCTTTTGTCTCTCAGAGATGCTGCAGGAAAGGCATCTTTAACGACATCGGATATTGTTCACAGACAAACATCATTCTTCAACTCTTCTGTTTCCCCACAGAAACAGATGGCTGCTATAAAAGCTGGTCCTGTTGTTGCACAGGGTGAGCGTATTGCCGTCACTGTTACAGCAGGTGGTACCTTCCAAGTAAGATCTTGCGCAAGAGACGGTCAATCTAGGGTCATTCTTGAGCAAGAACTTCTGATGATAATGATTGAACATATTCAACAAGATATCAGATACCAGGGCATTGATCTGGCCAAGAAACTCTCTGTTGTTGATATGGCTTTGTTACCACACTTTGACAAAGAAGATGTATTTTTGCTTTTGGCAGCTCTTGAAGTCTCTCCAAACCAGACATTCTACATCCAATTTGTCATTAGAAGAGAGCAGGACAGACTACTCCTTTTCTCCGCCTACAGAATCCGTACATGCGCCAAACCATTTGAGAAGAAACCTGAACTTTATGTACCATCACCTGGTTCAACTGCTTTTATTGTGTTTGAGAATGCTGTTGTCCTTGCACAACTTCCAACCGTATTAGACCACGAGATGAATAATAGACTGAAAAAATGGGAAGACATCATTACTTTCAGATCAGATGTCCGTATCATTGGTTGTGGCCCTGAAAATCTCAAGAGAAGTGAAGGCGAAATTATCCAGTATCCATCTGTCCACGTTATGATCCCTCAAGTCGGTGTTCTCAGAATCGAGAGACTCCAGACCAGTGAGGACAGTCCTTATCAATCATCAGTTAGTCGTATGATTAAAACTCATATTGAACAGGCAGTATTCTACGGTGAAACAGGATCTGGTCCTTTAGACTTTAATCTTTCCGATGACATCGAGATTGACAGTCACGAGTTGAAAAATGATCTTCTTTCCGTTGCAGATGAAATCCTGACATCATCATCCTCATACCTTCCTCCGAAACTTCCATCATTAGAGGGCCACCTTCAACTTCGCCAGCAGAAGTCTGAAAAGTTACTCTATTATGCATCTTCAAACTTCGCTGACTACCTTGATGAAGAAACTAAGATTTCTCTTGTCACTTCATATGAGAAGATTATCGCCGGCTTGATTCTTCAGCAGGTGCTTACCAAGTACTCCTCTAACACCACTCTTGCATCTGAGTTCGAAAAGGCGTTAGCTACATACAAGGAATTCCAGTCATTCTCTGGAGACCTTTTCCTCAACGGCCTTGGCGGTTTGAATGAATTCCTTGGAATTTTCTTTAAAAGGCTTAATAGCGCCAGAGGAATGGAATCAATTGCATCTGAAATTGCAACTACTACATATGCTGCTGTCTTGTCAGCCGAGAAGAAGTTCCGTTATAACCTCTTCCAGCTGGACGTTACTGAGGCAGGTGTTCAACAACCTTGGTTCACTACTAATGAGATCTACATCGTATTGTCGGAATCATTCCAGAAGTTTGTTGAGCTCAAATTATCCAACCCTACCGATCCAGAAGTTTCTCAGATTTGTATTGCTTTCGCAGAGATTTTGTTCTACACTTTGAAACAAAAAATTGAATGGTTAAAGAGCAAACACACCAAAACCAGAGCTGATCAGGATGCATTGGAACGAGACCAGAGTTTCTTCAGAGCCAGATCTGGTACGTGGACAAAAGATTTAGTACGTTTTGGTGCGAAGGGCGAAGCCTTAGCCATCGCTGAGACGTATAGAGACCTCAAGTCCCTGGTGGAGATATCTGAAGATGATCGCGAGCATGCCAATTCTGAAGAGGAGCTTTCAAATGTCCAGTTACGCTTCGACTATCTTCTAAATAAGTTTGGCTACGAATTTGCGGAGACACTTTTCAACTACTATATTCAAACAGGCAAGTACCAAGTCTTGCTTTTTGCTTTCCCACAATACAGTGATTACTTGAATAGATTCTTCAGTGAGAATGACCACGGAAAGATCTCTTGGGTGAATGACCTCCTTGTTGGTGATTATAATAAGGCCTCTGGTATCCTGTACTCTGTTGCCAAGAAGAATGATGAAGAACAATCTCACAGGCATTTACAGTTGAGTATAGCAAAACTCTCAGCGCTCTCAGATTCAGCTACTGATGGAGAGCTTCTTCAGGATATTCAAGAAGAACTCGATTTCGTTGAAGCACAGGAGGGAATCATTGGTCAGATTGAAGCATTCATCAGATCAGACAGTGACCCTGCTGCTCAAGTTGATGCTGTTGTCAAAGACATTCTCAAGGAGCCATACAATGGCACTACTTCTAGTATAAACAAACAATCATTCCAAAGGGCGCTCTCAAGATTATTGAGTAACAAGTCTCTATCAGTGAACGAACTTGTGGATGTTTACACACTTCTGAACTGCAAAATTACACAGAGCAAGATGAACTGTTTCTGTTCTTTGAAGGTTCTCCACTTAGCTACTCAACCAGAAGCAGTTAAGATCGTCAACGAGAAAATGTCATGGAGAAGAGCTATTTTGAGTGATGACTGGGTCACCATTTTGAGCAGTGAGAACAAGACTGACGAGTGGGTCAAGGAACATGCAGAAGACTCTGTTCTTTTCGAGACATTGGTCGACTACTTCAAGGATGATCTGTTTACAAGAAATAACGATTACCAGATCTCATTACCGAATGTTAACATTCTTACTGTTATGGATTCAGATGAAGCTCTTTTGGAAAGATATAAGTTCATTGGTCCTTCTGATTTGCCTCAACTTAAGAAGGAGATTCAAGACGAGATTGACCAGATCAAGACATTGGTGACCAACTTTGACCTCGAAAACTGGGTCAAGGGCCTTATTAGCACGGCAAACAAAGTGAGTGATTCCGAAAGAGTGATAAACTACAACCAACTGATCATTGAGAACGTGTGATGAACTTACGTTCTCCTAATACAAAAAAGACACAAAATTTCGTTATAATAGCTTATAATAAGACAACTATTCCCTAAACCAGATAAAAATTAACCATTACCAAACCCTGTATATCAACCGTCATTCATTGTCGTCACGAACTCTGAGTCTCACTAGCGTCTCAGGGAGAGGGGGATCTTCTTTATTCTCATAGTCTGCTTCGGTATAGCTGGCAAGACTCACTGCGAGGGCGGTTAGTAAATTGAAGAAGAACGCAGCCGTTATAACGAGACACTTACTCGATGCCAAGGAAACGGATTTGATAATATAGTTCCAGTTTGACATTACTAGTGCAGCAGCTATCAATATTGAGTTAGTATTCGTTTTGTAATTGGAGAGTGAATGCCAAAACAAGCATACCTTCTGTTCCATCGGCTAAGGTATCTAGCTTAGCCTCTAGCTGTTCTAACTGTGAGCAAAGAGTATCTGCAAGGCTTTTAACCTCACTAAGCGACTCCAGTTCTCTCTTCTTGTCTTCAATTCGTTGTTGCAACGACATCCTGAGGTCTGTTACGTGATGACTTTTCATTGATGACTGTTTGGGGATGAGGTTGACGCGTTTGTTTTTGTTTTGAGGTGTGGTCGTACAAGATCGCGATATGTTGATCTACTTTCTCTGCCGCAGACTACTCCAAACCTTTCAATCTACATTCTTTTTCTAAATAAAAAATACGTCATAATCGTTAAATATTAATTTTGGTCGTCTTTGTTGGAAGCTTTAATATCATTCAACATGGTTTGGGTACGAGTTAGCAACTCATCGCTCTCCGATGGTCGCGTACGAACTCCACTAGAGCTCACTCTTCTCTTCTCTGACATTCCACTGGTCTTTAATCTCCTCACGAGACCTTCAAGAACATCTTCTTCTTCAGCACCATCTTTGGCTGCCGACTTGGATCTTTGCTCTTTGGCCTTCTGTGCTTGCAATATGATATCCTTTCTTCTTTTCACGATCTTTTCTTTCTCTTCATCCTCGGCATTCTCGTTATGAATCTTCTTGAAGACAGTAGCAAAATCTAAGAACTTGAGGACAAATGTTGATCTTGCAAGTTCATCAGTGGAGTCCTCTGCATAATAACGCATCAGCTCTTCGAAGTCTTTAAGAACATGCTGGTGTTGTACATCCAATAGAGCACACTTTGCAAGTGCTGGTGTTAGATGTGGCTTTATGTTTGATAAGATCTTATCATCAGGGTGGAACGTCTCAGGACGACTCAAGTTACCAGATTCCAAAGACCTTTCAACATTTTTGACACTCTGTATATAAAGATTCACATCTGCTGAAAGCTGATCAATAGGAACACGGGCAGTATCCTGTAACAGAGTGAATTCCATAATGAAATCAAGCATTTCTGGGAAGTTTTTTCTTACTACTTTCTCGATGTAATGCAAGAAGCTCTTCTTGTTATGACTTTTGACAAAATTCAACTTGGAGAGATCTTCAAGTTTGAAACCCTCAACTTGCTTTCTGTTCATTTGGTTACCAATTTCCTTAATGAGGATACATAGATCCTGGAAGCTCTTGGAGTCTTTTATAATCTTGATTGAGCTTTCAACGCAGTTGAGCCTCTGTACCAATGACATGTAATCCTTCTTATAAGTCTGAAGTGTTAAGAGGGACCTAGCTCTAGATCTCCAGTAATGATTCATGTTGATCGATAACTGAAGATAGATACAATCGGCTCTTGCCAACTCTGAGCTTTGCTTCTCTGGGGCTTT
This sequence comes from Petasospora bimundalis, assembly GCA_030569745.1. Lineage (NCBI taxonomy): Eukaryota > Fungi > Ascomycota > Saccharomycetes > Phaffomycetales > Wickerhamomycetaceae > Petasospora > Petasospora bimundalis. Next base: position 168,588 of record JAJMLR010000016.1, read on the forward strand.
ACCACTAACGAAATCAGTCATATAAGGCTTAAAGCTTTTAAGCAAGTTATTGGGGACTTCACACAGATCATCTTTTGTGAAGAACTCCAACACACTGGTCTCCAAAGTCTCTGGATCACACTTCAAAACCTTCTTCACGAACTCATCTTCAGATAAACCAGAGAACATATGGAGGTTGATACCAAACTGTTGTGAAAGATCTCTTGGTAGAAAGCTAACCAGCTCAGGTTTATCGGTAGGTGTTATGGAGGAGACCCTCTTTGCTGTATCCGATACAACAAAAAGTTCCTCAAGCTCGCCAATAATACCATGTGCTTTCAATTCTTGTAACATGAATTTGTCCTTTGATGCTCTCCAGAATGTTTCTTCAACGTCCACACTTCGCCAATGAATCTGTTTGAGTCTTTTGACATTAGCCAACGATGCTGAAATTTCTTGCAGCTTACCAGCAGATAGCTTCTTTGAAGCATTGTTCGATCTCAACTTTGGGGGATTTAAAGCTCCGATGTTGAAAGCAGGCGCTGGAGGAGGAGGAGGCGGCGGAGGAGGAAGAGCAACCGATGATGAGGAGCCATTGGGTTTGCTAAGATCAGGTTCAGACTTGGACATGAATCCAGGGAGTGGAGGAGGGGGTGGTGCTGTAGGCGGACCAACTGCTGGTTTATCTAGGTCGGACTCAGATTTGGACATGAAGCCAGGCAATGGTGGTGGCGGTGGTGGTGGAGGGGGAGGGACAGAACTCGTTGAAACTGAGTCTGTCAAGAAGCCAGGAAGAGCAGGCGGTGGTGGTGGTGGTGGTGGTGGAGGAGGAGGAGGAGGAGGAGGAGGAAATGCTGTGGTCGTATGTCCTGGAGCTTGTGGAGTAGAGCTTTGGGCGTTAGATGAAATCGCTTTCAGGAAGTCCGGTATAGCGGGAGGAGGTGGTGGCAGCGGTGGTAATAAAACAGATGATGTGGTGGAAACAGGAGATGGTACAGCTGATGATGCCATTTCTAGAAAAGCTGGCATAGACGGTGGAGGCGGAGGTGGTGGTAGGGAAAGGGACACAACAGAAGATGAGCCATTAGAGCCATTGGAGCCATTAGAGCCGTTAGAGCCATTAAAGCCATTCGAGAGAGATCTTTCCATTTCAGGTGGTGGAGGTACCACACCAGAAGCAGAAGTCACAGAACCGTTAGATGAAGAATAACCCTGGGATACTTCACCACGAGGCATAGCGATATAACCTGGGGGTAGAAAGTTGTGCTGTTGACTCATTTCAAGAGTATCCACAGAAGACATTGCACTTGGAATTACGCCTGCAACTGCACTCGAAACTCCACCAAATTGGCCGGATGTATAATTTCCTGGACGCATTGCACCTTCTTGAATTCTTCCATCAGCAGAATCACATCTAGTTGAGAAAGCAGAGTTAGTTCCAGCATTAAAAACCCCTGTAGTTGTAGATTCGTCAGTTTCAGCTACTCCATTCAGTAATGCAAGTTGTGAAAGTAAAGAGATGGATGATTTGCTGTGAATGATAGATGATCTCTTTGTGTTTGTCAGTGGCAACGATTGTGGTTGTGGGCCGGACACAGAACGCTGCTTTAATGATTTCAGCAAAGAATTGGATTGGCGTTGGTAATCCTTGTTAACAGAAGATATGTAAGTAGCTGGAACTTGTCGTGAGAGTCCTATTGCTGATTGAAGTTTCTGTTTCAAGTCAGTAATTATTTTGTCTTTTTCTATTAGTTTCTTCTGGACCTCTTCCGGTAGTAATTGTCCCAATTCCCTTTGGTTCTTAAGTCGTGAATTTTCTTGTTCGAGATCTTTAACTTTTTGTAAAATTGTTTTTGATTCATTAATTGTCTGCATTGCTATTTCATCAGTGGTCATTTGTTCTCTCAGTTGCATAATTACATTATTCAAGATAGCATCTGGACTAGAACTGACAAGTCCTCTATTTTCTTTAACTTTTGTGACAAGTACATCAATAAGCCTAAAGAATTTTGAAGTATCAGTAACAGAATCCTTATCTAAGACTTCTGTGAATGATTTGATGATATTGTTGACATAGGTGCTCAAATCATGGTGTGAGCCTCTAGCTTTCATACGATTCATGAATGAATCCATTGCATCATCTCCTGATTTGAGTTCATTACTTAGATCATTATTGAAAGTTAAGGATTGAACATTGGTGTACTTATCAATCAATGAGTCAATTTGGATATCACCTATAAGTTTCATCTTCTCCAATATCAAAAAAACACCAGCTTCTCTTAACTTCAGTAGCACGAGTCTTTTATCATTTTCCGAAGAAGAGAATTCACACATTGCAAGAATAAGTTGTAAAGTAGTGATAACCAATTCTTTAACTATATCCTTTGTAAAGATGAGTGTATCATCTTGTAATACCAAGTCAATTGAATGTAACCAGGGAGAGAAAATGTCTAATTGAGCTGAAGATCTTATGAAAGCTTTCAAAACGTTATTTCTACCAACTGGAGCATTTGCCTGTACAATAGATATCAAGATCTCAGTGAGTAATTTCTTATTACCAGCCTTTGGTGAAGATAATAGTAATTCCACTAGATAAGAGACCAATGCGAACTCTTGAGAAACGAGATCAATACCTCTTTTTGAATGGAATAGCATTTTGAAGCAGTATATCAATAGAGTCTCCTTTTCAAGATCATTTATTTCTAAACGAACAAGCATAAGCTTTTCATGACCATTTTGATGCAAAAATGATTCTAAAAAATCATCTCGTCTTAAAAGACGTTCAAGTCTATGAAGATCTTTTGTATCTAAATATTTGATCTTTGAAAGGAACCAATCTGGAGTATATATAATAGCTGGTGATTGTGGTGGATGTTGATGATCATGACATACTAAAGCCCATTTTCTTGTTAAGGATACATTTGATAAATTTCTCTTTGCCTCTGGTGAGAATGAACTTTTTAATAAAAGTTGAGAGAAGAGTGTTTCAATGATCTCATCTGCTGGTGGTTGAGATTTGTCATAATTAAGAAATTGGAATTCTAAATCCTTGGGTACTTCTGTTGGTTTTGTCTGTTCTTGGAAGACTCTTGTCTTATGATCACCTGATAAACCTATACCTACTATATCCAATCCCAGATCAGCTATATTGGATGAAGATTTTTTTGGTAAAGGTGATCTTATGGATAAAGACCGCCGTATGGCTTGAAGTGGACTTCCAGAAGTTGATTTGATCTGTTTCTTTGTAGCTTTCAGTTGATCAATATCCACAGTGTAATAATTGTCCAGAGACGAGGTATTGGGTTTCATGCCTAATAGATTGTTAATTCTAATCATAAGTGATAGAACGCGTCCTTTTCTTTTCTTTTCCTGTTTTGTGCTTTTGGGGGGAAACTTATTCACAATTTTAAACAGGGCGGTTCATTGAAAAGTTATATAAATGCAACTTACCAATGGATACAGATAAACAGCACAATAAATTTGGTACCCTTTAAGCAATGTATTTGTTTCGTCTTTGCAACAGATCTGTCTAATAACAGCGGATACGCGCTTTTTCAAATGTGAAACCAAAACATCTCCAAAGCCCAGGGAAAAAAACATCAACAAACTCCAGTTTTGTTGCGCGTACCGGATCCCTCTTTTTTCTTTACGGTTTTTCATTAATCAACCGCAAAAATGCTGGTTTTAACAGTTTGTTTTACAATATTTTAAAGCCAGAAAAGTTGTATTTAAAAAGCAGCAAAAAAAAAAAAATACATTCTATGTCACGTGACCTGGCTGTTTTTGGGCCAAAAACTCTAAAAAAAGAACTTGGTTGGGACACGCAGGAGATTTTCTCATACATTCCAGGCTGTCACTCATACACTGAGAGAAAGAGAAAACCACTTTTAGTATATGGGGGATGATTTATATATTTATTAATCTCCAATCAGTAGATGAATAAACATAAAATACACTTAATTCTCAGTTGACAAAAGGGGCGCTTTGTATCCTCTTACACTGCGCGCTTCGGCTCACAGAACCCGAAAGCGGAACCCCCCCAGCACAACATTGCACAGCAATTCAAAACTTTCGCGAATATAAACAATTCCAGATCTCCTCTTTCTCTTTTCTTAGAATACATTGCACACAGACACACACACACACACAGATCCACTCGCTAATCACAAACTGTACTGTACTAGAAAAGGAGTATCACATTGAAAGAAACTCTACTCTCTCTATATATATATATATCTTTATCTGTCTTGTCTCCCCTCTTTTCACTGCCGCCCACTCAGAGATAAGTTTTTTTTTTCTCCCTTTGCATTTACCCTTGTTGATTTTACTGTTTCTTTATCATTATACACACCAAATATGGGTAACTCAACAGGTATTGCTGTTGGATGTGCCGTTGGTATCCCTTGCTTTCTTGCCATTTGTGTTGCACTTTACTTCTTCTTGAAGACAAGAAAGAGACTTGAAAAGGAAGATTTAGAATTCCAACAAGATGAAGATATTCATAATGTTAACATGGATTTAGATTTTGATAATTTGGATCAACTCAAGAAAAATGGTAATTTCACACCAGCTGGAGTTCATAACTTTGACCATTCCGATACTTCTGATGATGGTAAAATCGGTTCTGAAAAATCAGATGAAACTAATCAAGTTATAGGTACTCAAGATAACAAGAAGGAAAGATACATCCCTGCTTACAGAAAGAAAATGAGATCATCAATAACAAATCTAAGTAATTCAAGATCATCTTCTTATACAAACCTTCAACCACCATCTGGTTCACTTACCCCACAACAACAACAAGTAAACACTGGTTCAAATTCATCAATAAATTCTTCAAAGACTAATCTCACAGATCATTTCTATCAAAATGTACCAGTGCTAGATACAAATGAAAATCAAGTTGAATCTTCTACAAACAGTATAGATCTTGCAAGATCTTTGCAAATGCCAACTCCTTCATATACAAAGAAACCATCTATCAATAGATCATCTTCTGCTTCTACTATGGATGATGAATATGATTTGAAGAATAACTATAATTTGGATAATCAAGATGAAATTCAAGAAGAAGATCAATATGAGAATGAATTTACAAACTATTCTGAAAGTAAGAGAGCTTTCATTGAAGGACTAAGGCCAAAAAGAGATCAATAATACATCTCTCTTCCCCCCCCTCACAAATCAAACGACATTTAATGACCTCTTGACTTTCCCCCCACCTTTTCTACCACTAAATATATCTATATATACCCTTTTTATTTATATGTTGTACAATAGTTGATATCATATATAAAACCTATAGTATTATCGTATTACATGATATATAACATGTGACTTTCATTAGACCTATTTACATTATATCATTGATCCTGTCTTTTGTAATTATTTAAACAGAGAAATCAACAGAGTCATCCTCTAACAAATCCAACTTCTTACCATCAACAGTCAAACTCCATTCATGAATTAAGAAATCATGACGTCTGTTTTCCCTATCAGCAACCAATCTAATAGTACCTTGTGTCTTTGAACCTTTAACATCAAATGTGATGTTAACAACACCTTTGACTTGATTCAATTCACCAGAAATCCATGGGTACATACTGGCAAAGTCAATCTGATCACCAAGAACTTCTCTAATGACCTTGGATCTTCTAAGGAAATGTAACGTTGTAATAACAATAGGAGAATTTGTCTTTTCATAGTTAAACATCAAAACAGTGGCAACACCCATAAGAATCCAAAAACCTACAAATTGAACACGGTTTTTTACACGGTCTTTCAAAGGGTCTGGTAACTCACGATCAATAGTCATTGGTCTTTTCCCTGTACCATACGTACGAATAGAATCCTCTTGAGATAAGATGGTAGAATCACCGGCACCAGTCGATGCTGCCGTGGTCTTGAAACGGAGAGCATGCGGTAGTGTGGCCCCTGTAACACGCATCGTGCTTAATGGCGTGAGCAATGAAGCTCTCAGTACGCTTCTTCTTATTGGGAACATCTTCTTGCTTTCGGGGGGAGTCTGTTAACTTACTTAGAAGAGCCCTCTTTAAAGGACTCTGCCCATAAGCTTTTTCACCTCGACCTGTTCGCGCAGCTGGTGGGTGTTTCTCATACGGCCACGCACACAGCCTGCTGCCCGGAGTGTACACAGGCTCCAGCCTAACTCTAGGCAGGCCTATGGTTTGGGCACACACAGGGAAATCAAGTCGGGAGGGGGAGGGGAACTGCCATCCTACTGGAATTCCCATTCACAATAACAAACAAAAGAGGCATCGCAGATTAAAAGGACACCAAAATAAGAGAGAAAAAATGAGTTTGGTATGTTGATGAGTCCATTTTGCCCAGTGGGTGAGGAAAGAGTGCTAACGTGATAAAAAATCAAGCTTGGGAAGACCTTCCACATTGGTATTGATTTGGTTATCCTATCAACTGCATTAGCAGGAATCAGAAGAAACACAGGTTTGACACCAAAGTCAGAGCTTGTAGGCAAAGATTTTGAAGGATATTTCCAAAAGTATCTTGATACCGGTGAATTTGTGTATGACACAAGTGTTGGTATGATGAACAACTCAGGTTACTTTGTTAGAAAGTAAGATTCTATAAGGAAACGCCACTGCTATACATATCACTTTCCCCATAATACTATGTCTATATATATATATATTTGATTTGATTTCATTGACATTCATAATATTTGTTATTAATTAAGAAGGGTTAAACGGAAGGATGATTCCTCTTAAATCATTCAAGTCATCCTCCAAATCCTCTTCAGCTAGTGTACTATAAAACAGATTACCTGAACGGCCATCCCTATTAGTCTTTCTCGGACCAAGCCCGTTGGTCACTGGGTTTGTGGTAGTAGTATTGTTATTTGACACACTTGCACTTCTTGATGTGGTTGATCCGGCATCATTCTCAATATCCATTGCAACAGGTCCCCTTGAATTATCATAATATTCAACCTTATTGTTATTCATGCTACTGTTAATGTTAACAACCTGTGATAGAGAACGCATTGTTTCCCAAAAGTCCAACTCACCGTCTAGTTCCTCATGACTGAATGGATCATGTTGATGGGATCTCTTACGACTGTTATTACTTGAGTTAGACATACGACGTTTACTTGCTGTACTTTGATACTGATGTTGTGAATGTTGAGATTGATGATTTGGAACTTGATTACGGTATTGGTTTTGGTTTTGGTTTTGGTTTTGATGTTGACCAGGATTTAACAGCCTTGCAAGATCATTCTCTTTAGATTCTAAACTTGAACTCTCCAATTGTGGACGAACCATTGCTGGAAGATAATTGAAATGAGAGTATCTATTAGGCAAATGTTCATCGTTTTGGTTACCAGACAAATTAGAACCTGAGTCCTGGTCTGGGGATTGACCTTTACCTCCTTGTGAAGGTGTTGGGGCATAATGATGATGTATGTGTTGATGAATGGAAATTTTCAAATCATTTTGTTTAGCAGTTTCAATCAATTGACTAGCAAGTTCCGTTGTTGAAATTGCACCTGAAGAAATCGAGAGACCTGATGTATCTTTAAGTGTATACTTCCAATCAACATCAGTCGTTGCCGGTTTAGGTTCCGAAGATCCGAGTCCAAACGGTGGAGAATTAAAAGCACTGAACCCCATAGATTGCACAATGTCTTTGTTGGTCTTCTTGTGCGGTTGTGACTGTTGTGTCTTCTGTGTGTGTGATGGTTGCTGATGTTGTTGTTGTTGTTGTTGCTGCTGCTGCTGCTGCTGCTGTTGTTGTTGTTGTTGTTGTACTGGTGGTTGTGGCGGAGGACGGTTCTGAACTTGAAGTGGTTGTTGTAATTGTGAAGAACTTGTGGCAATATCAGCAATATCATTATCTGATTCTTCTTCTTCATCATATTTAACAAGGGCAGCTTCTTCTTTGTCTTTCTTTAATTGATTTGATTTCAAATTTTCACTAATTTCTGCAATTTTAGATAAACCACCTTGAATTGAATCAATCTCTTTCTTTATATCTGGAGTAGCTTTACCTCTAACGACATCTGTAACGATTTTTCTCCATCTATTACGACAAGTTAAACTTGGTCTGCTTTCCATTTCCATTGAAATTGTACGCCATTTTGTACCATAAGATTTAACTTTTTTAATCAAACTAAGATCTTCATCAAGTGACCAAGGTCTTAATCTACCTTTTGTATTTGGATCCAATACTTCAATATATCTCTTTGCACATTGATCATCAGTTCTACCTGGAATTTCAAGTGATATTTTTTGCCATGAAGAACCATGTTTTTCAAATGAAGTTAATAATTTTTGATCTTCCTCAGAAGTCCATTTACCCTTTTTCAAAGTTGGATCTAAAGAATTTGTCCATCTCTTTCGACAATCTTTTGGTTTTCTTGTTTTCAATTTTTCACTTATAAGATCCCAATCAATACTTAATGGTAAATCTATAGAATGATCTTCCCAAGAAGCATTTGATAATGATTCAATACCATTTGTATAACCTAACTCAACAAGAGTCTCATTCATCAAATCACATAACAACGTATCTTCTTCCTTTGTCCATGGTTTACGAGAATCTCGACGATATGTCGTATACCCTAGAGATTCAGTTATGTCCAGGGGATTAATCAATGATTTCTTCTTCTCGGCCATCTTTCTATGTAAATTCTGTTTCCCACCCCTTTCAAAGAAAGAGACAACAAAAAAAGGCTGTGTTTAAAAGCTGTGTATGCAAAAACTGTGTGAAAAACACTGCTATTTAAAGGTAAACAGCTTTTAAAATGACACTTTTTTTATTGTTTTTTTTTTTTTTTTTTTTTTTTTTTTTTTTTTTTTTTTTTTTTTTTTTTTTTTTTAAAAAAAAGCCGTTCGAAATAAAAAAAAAAAAAAATTAAAAAAGAAAAAAAATTAAAAAAGAAAAAAAAACAATGGTACGGGCACTATCATATAAGTTCAATTTAATTTTATATTTTAATATATAAAGGAGTTTGAAAGGAGTTTAAAAGGAGTTTGAAGGGATTCAAAAGAGCTCTCTTGTAAGAAAGAAGTTGTTAATGTCACGACAATTTGAACTTTGGCGTCTTTCCAGGGCCTCTGGTAACCATTCTTTCATATTTTCAATACGTCTTGTTGAAGCTGGATGAGTTGATAAGAATTCTGGAACTCTTTGACCAACGAGTTTTTGCTCAAATTGTGTCATACGTTCCCAAAGATGAGGAGCTTCTCTTGGATCGAAACATGCTTGAGACATTAACATTAATCCAATATAATCAGCTTCAGTTTCCATTTCCCTTGAAGCTGGCATTTTCAATAAAGTATTTAATAAAAAACTATTAAAAAAATCAGCTCCAGTTAATGTATAAAGTGCAATTGATAAAATTGCATAAATTGGAGTTTTAGACATATTTTCACCTGTATGTCTTGCTAATTGATGAGCATATTCATGAGATAATACAGTTGCAATACCATCTTCATTTTGACAAATTGGTAAAATTGATGATATAACAAATACTTTACCACCAGGTAATACAAAGGCATTTGGTGGAGCATTAGGATCATTAATTAAATGAACTTTCCAATCCAAATTTTCAGTATCTGTTGGACTAACTTTTAATATTCTTTTAAATATTTTTTTAATTTGAATAGTATTTGGATGATTATCAGGTAAAATACGTCCTTTAAATTCACCAAGTAATTGTTTATAAGAATAATCACCAATTTTCCTTTCAAGTCCTTCACTTGTCCAAATAAACCGTTTTCTACCAGTAACAGGTGCTTCATGTAAATTGGATACATAGAATATAGCACTAAATGCAACGAATCCTCCAATTATTTTTTTAGTTGGATCAGCTAAATTTGTTTGTGGTTTATTTCCAAAACGACGATAAGTGGCATAAAATCTATTTGCATTATAAAAAAAACTCTTTGACTTGAACATCTTTACACTTTATAATTGTTGTTAGTGTTTAATTTGTTGTTAACTAAAGAAGTTAGTAGAAGTTTAAGAAGTTAGTAGAAGTTAGTGTTGATATTCGCGAACTTCATACACATCAACCACATCACTACACAAGACACATAAGACACAGGACATAAGACACATAAGACATAAGACACATAATACATAAGACACACATCATATAAGACATAAGACATAAGACATAAGACATAAGACATAAGACGAATTACAGGATTAAAGAGATTAGAAGATGGCAAAGGCTGAGTTTGGTACTCCAAAGTACCTCTCTAAGCAGATGAAGATAAAAGGATTACAAAAACTCAAATGGTATTGTCAAGTTTGTGAGAAACAGTGTCGTGATGATAATGGGTTTAAGTGTCATATAAGAAGTGAAACACATTTAAAGAAGATTCAAAATGTTGGTAAAGATGATATTGAACAATATTCTAAACAATTTCAAGATCAATTTGTAATGGAATTAAAGAATTATCATGGTGAAAAGACAATTAATGCTAATAGATTTTATAATCAACTCATTCAACAAAAGGATCATATTCATCTTAACTCTACAAAATGGTCATCTTTATCACAATTTATAAAACATTTGGTTCAAAGAGGTATAATCAAAGCTAAAGATGATGATGATGATGGTGTTGATATATCATACATTGATAATTCCGGTGATGAAGTTATTAGAAAGATGAAGTTGAATAGTAAAGAACTCTTGGAGAGATCAGATGAACAGTTAAGTCAAAAATTGTTACATCATCAAATTAAACGTGGTACAAATCAAATTAAGACAAATCAAATTAAGACAAATCAAATTGATGAGACAAATCAAGAGACAGTTGAAGAGACAGATCATAAGACAGATGTAAAGATACCTATAAAGATCTCATTAAGTGGTATAAAGAAACCTACTATTAAAAGGACAAATGCTTTCAAGATTAAGAAATTATAATGGATTATAATGGATTATAACTATTAACACCAAATTCTTTCCAATGTTGCTTATCAAGTTTACTATCAACTCTTTGAACATATTTTGATTCAATCAATTTCAAAGTAGAAGATTGAATTTCAACACCATGTAAAATCAACTTGTTTAATTTCAACAATTTTATAAGTTCAAGTAATTTGTAACCACTTATATTGTTGAATGACAAATCCAATGTTCTTAATAGAGATAATCCATTACGAGATTTTACACTATTGATCATTTCACTTAGTGAATAATCACCAAAATCAGTAGATTGATTTAAGTACAACACTTCCAAGATTGGACAAAGTCTTATAAACTCATCAAATTCAAAGAATCCACCATTGTTTGTAAATGGACCTCTCTTGAAATTGATATTTTGACAAAGACCAATCAATAAACTTTTCAATCTTTTACCACAAATTGTTAATAATTTATGTAATCCTTGGAATGATATAGAAGAACCTGTTAAATCCAAATGATTCAATGCCAAAAACATATTACTTAAATAAATGGTATCATAGATTTCTAATCCTTCAATGTATCGGATCTCTGCTTCTCTCATGACAAATGTTTCCAATTTAGGTAAACTCAAAAGATCATGACTCTTAAGTAACATTCTAAAGTTCAAAGTCTTATTATCTTCAAGGATTAACTTCTTCAATTGTGTAAAATGTTGAAGGAAGTTATATGTCCCATTCCGGGAATTTAGATCTGCAAAGTCATAACCAACTATTATTAATGTCTCGAGATTAGGAAGTTGATTTGATTTAATAGTGAAGAAATGATTGAAAGGTATGGTTTTCTTACTACCAACGAGGTATAACAATCTCAAATTGGGGAATATTCCAGTTGGTGGAGTGTATAACTTTGGAATTGTAGATGATTTGGTAATAATAAGTGTTAATTGTTGTAAATTTGGTAACAACAAGAGTAATTTATCTTCAAATGATGGTGAAAATGAACATTTCAAATTCAATATTTTCAGAAAACCCAATTGTTTAGCATTTGATTCAATGATCTCTGTAAATTTTTGCATTGTGAAATTCCCATTAATCTCCAACTTATCAGTGATTGAAATTGATCTTAACAGTTGATCCAAGACAAGTTTTACATCCATTGGTTTAATTGATATCTTTATCGTTTTAATACTTTTCAAGGAATGTCGTTTAGATTTTAATACCAATTTAAGACAATTTTGTAATTCCCTTGGTCCAACATGACTTAATTTAAGATCATTAAAGAATGGTAAATTTGTTATTACATCATTCCAAAGTCTTGATACTTGACGATATTGTAATAATTTTTTCATTGTAAATGTATTGAATATGATGTAAATGATTTCAAATGGTAATATTGTAAATGGATCAACTGATTGATTAATTATTATATCCCTTTTCAATTTTTTCAAAAGTGGTAATGGATTTTCTTGTATAAATTTCTTAATCATATCACTTTGATCAATAAGATTATTAAGTAAATGTTCATTAATTTGTAAATTATACTTAATTTTTGCAAATTGTATCCTTTCAATACCTAATTGATAATTTTTATAAGCCATTTCATAATTTTTTTGTAATTGTAATAATTTACCATTTCTAAGATATCCTCTAGCATTATATGGTTCAATCTTAATCATTTCCATTGAATCTAATAAACCATCTTTAATTCTATTCAATCTTTCTAATACAACAGCTCTATTATCGAGTAATGAAGTCAGTTTTGGATGATAAATTAAATCCGAGTATGAAGGTCTTTCATTTAATCCATAATTTCTTCTTAATTTGATAATTATGTCCTGAGGTAATGATCTTGTATATGATATTGTTCTATTGTATAATTTCAAACAATCTTGATAATTTTGTTGTTTGAACAACTTCTTTGCATGTTCCATTGCATTGTTAACCAGTTCATCTGTTACATCCATCCTTTCTCCATTCTCTCCTTTCTCTCCTTTCTCTCCTTTCTCTGGTGTTGATGAGATGAGTTTGTTTACGCGTCTTAATTTTCAATATGGAATTTTTCTATACAATCAATGATTAATGATTGATAATTAATAATTGAATGACTAATGGAGTCTTTTAACTATTAAATTTGTATAATGATTTACTTATATATTGGTTTTTTATATAATGATTTAGTATATTAATGATTTACTATATAATGATTTGATTTGATTATGTAATTGCTTACATAAGCAGTTGAATTACATAATCAGTTGATGATTACATAATGGATTACATAACAGATTACATAACAGATTACATAATCATTCACATAAAGTCGCGTTCAGCCCCCTCGGGCTGTGTTGAGAATCCCCCCCCCAAAAAATTCAACTGAACCTTTCACTTACTAACAGATCCAAAGGAAAGGCTCTCCTTTTTGTTCTCTTCCCCCGTCTATTCTATTCAAGATCTGGGGCTTCCCCATAATGTCAATTCCTTCACACCAATCATTATCTGTAAGATTAACGTTTACATGGAGTATATTGGGTATCTTTATTGCTCTCATAATAGCATATGCTTCAATTTTAACACCATTGGGAGCTGATTCTTCACAATGTAGATCAATTTACATGTATCCATCATATGCACATTTGAAAGGTTTTGATATTACACATACAAAATTTGCAACTAAATATAATCTTTATCTTTATAGAGAACAAGGAAGAGATAAAATACCTGATACAACTTTAGGTTATGGTGAGTTCCATGGATTAAATGGTATCCCAATCTTATTCATTCCTGGAAATGCAGGTTCATTTAAACAAGTAAGATCAATTGCAGCTCAAGTTGCAAATCTTTATCATGAAAATAAAGATAATCCCCATTGGATCCATAAAAATATGGATTTCTTTGCTGCTCATTTTAATGAAGATTTCACTGCATTCCATGGAAGAACAATGTTAGATCAAGCTGAATATTTAAATGATGCCATTCGTTTTATCCTTTCATTATATTCAAATCAAGAAAATTCACCAAAATCCGTTATAATCATTGGTCATTCAATGGGTGGTGTTGTTAGTAGAGTTATGCTTACATTACCAAATTACGTTGAAGGTTCTGTAAATACAATCATTTCACTTGCTGCCCCACATTCAGCTGCACCTGCAACTTTTGATGGTGATATAATGAGAATTTATGCTGCAACTGATAAATTTTGGAGAGCAGGATATTCTCAAGATTCTATCAATACAATTGCTAAACAAAGATTGGATGATGTTTCATTGATTTCCATTACAGGTGGTCTCTCGGATACAATTCTTCCTGCTGATTATACAACACTTCGAGGATTGGTACCGGATTCACATGGATTCACAATTTATACAACTGGAATCCCTGGAGTTTGGACTCCAATTGATCATTTAGCAATTGTTTGGTGTGATCAATTCAGAAAAATCGTTGCATCTACACTTTTCGATATTGTTGACCCAACAAGATCATCAAGGACAAAACCTTTACAAGAGAGAATGAGAATATTTAGACGTGATCTTCTTTCAGGTATGGAAGATCATGCTCATCAAGATTTCATACAATCAAATGGTGATACTCCATCATTACAATTAGCTATCAAAAATGATAACATTGTATTAAATGGGAAATCAAAGACACTTACCTCATCAGATTCCAAATTCCATGCATTTTCAATTTCAGAAATGAAAGATTCACATTTTGCATTTCTTTCCACTGTTAAACCAACAAATTTCGATACAATGACAGGATCATCATTAATGATTTGTAACATTACAGCAGTCTCCGCTGATTCCATATCATCATTGGATGAAACAGATTTCCAATGTGTGGATATCGCTGCAAATGTTTATCAAATACCAAACCCAAATTATAACCTCCAGGATTCATCAGCTGGTGCCTCTGAAAAAGGTCTCTATGCTTCAAGTATCCCAACTTCAATCTTACAAAAACATGCATATGTGATTTATCAAACCCCTAATGACTTTGATAGAAATGATTTCACAACAATCTCATTGGGTTCAACTTCTGAATCACAAACAATAGTGGATAATTCTATTCTTGGACTTCTCTTTGGTAAATCCATTACACTCCCTGCATCATCTTTACTTACAAAACTCACTTATAAAAATGTCTGGAGTTCAATGTTTGCATATACCCTTAAAGTGGATGTTGATGGAGCAGATGGGTCATTCCCAACATTTATGGCTCAGACAATCCAAGACCCAATGGAAACAAAATGGCATTTGAATCTTAAAGAAATAAAACACATTTCATTCCACTCAGTGGCACCATTTACACCTTATAAAACAATTAACAACCCATTGGAGTTGAATATCTGGTCACCGGAAACAGTCTCAAAAGTGACCGTTTCAATGAAAATTGATATCCTAAGAAGTTTCAAATTATTGGTTATCCGTTATAGACTGGGTGTCGCATCAATGCCAACTTTTGTGATCCTTTTAACCCTTTTGGTGCAGTTCCACAAATTTTATAGCACAGGAACGTTCCCAACTTTCGAAGAAGGTCTTTCAACAGTGGCATCAAAGACGACTAGTATCATCTTTATATTGGCTCTGTTGGTCCCACTTGGGTCTACTGCAACATTCCAAAAGATTTTTTATCTGCTTGATCCAATTGCATTAACAAGTCCAAAAGAACTTGACGGTGTTCATGTTAATCCATACTACTTTGGTCTTCAAGACAAGAGTGCATGGTTACTGGGTCCAGTATTCTATTTACTTTCTTTTGCAGCTGTCATCATTGTTGTCCTGATTTTGAGATTAGTGCTACTGCTTGTCCCAAACATTGTTTCTTTAACAAAGTCTTTCTCACGTGTACATATCAGTGGTTTAAAAGATATCACAGTGCTCCATGGTGTTCAGGATCTCGCTACAGGATCAATGAAAAACACAAGACGTTTAACAGGATCTCTAGTTCTTCTGGTGTTTGTGATGTTCTACATACCATACCAATTTGCATATGTGGTTTGTTGCTTAGTTCAATGTATTAGTACCATTAAGACACACATCTCAAGTGAGGATAACCACAAAGAGAAAGTGGATATGAGAAAGAGAAATATTGCCAATTTCAATCTGTCTCTTCTTATTTTGATGCTTTGGATCATCCCAGTAAACGTACCGGTTCTTGTTGTTTCTTTCCACAACATGGCAGTAAGATGGAAAACTCCATTCACATCACATCATAATGTTCTCGCTATCCTACCTATTATTGTTCTAGTTGGTAAAAATGTTCAAGGCGGCTACCTTCCAACAGCCAAGCTTAATATCCAACGCAAAGTAACATACATGGTTCTCGGATACTTTGCATTCTTCACATTGGTGTATGGTATTAGACACCTTTATTGGCTACATTATCTACTAAATTTCTTTGCTGCTTGGTTAGTTATTCTTTCAGTCTGGAAGGTATGATGTCAATGAATAAAAATAAAACTGAATTACTAATATTACAAGTATTGTAGTCTTTTCTACAGTGTAAATCTGCTTCAGATATTGTAGTTAAAATATTTGAGTGTCCTAATGAAACAAAAAGGATGAAAAGAAGGTAAATCAATTGCAGTTCATAAGTGGGGGAAAAAATAACGAAAGGTTCAAAGACCATCATGGCTTTCCATTAAGTAGCTTTGGTATATCAAGAGTTATGATTCAACAAGTGAGTGGTTCTACCGACAACGCCATAGTCCTCGGTACTCTCTGCATCTTCATGATTCAACCAATATCTCTTTGCATCTTCTTCTGCTGCTGTAGATGGTGTGTATAAGCTTCTGTCCGGACTATACTCGATTGTGTTCTTTGCAGAATAACCATCTAATTTCAATGTACCATCCTCCTGAGAGTAGCTAGTTCCTCTTCCAGAAAAGGCATATGTGTAATTACCCGAAGACGTTGGACTAGCAGAAGTGTTCATGCTGGATGCCCACATGGAAGACAGTGGTAATGATAGGGCAACTAGAGCGGTACAAACTGATAAGAAAGCCATTTTGGCAAGTGTCTTCGTAGCATATGACACAATGAGGATTACTGATGGGATGATCAAAGTCTGTGTTGACATAATCAAAAGGATATGGAATCCATCAAACTGTTTGAGACCAAGGTATCTTCTAGATCTGACAGCCATTAACAATTTGGTCATGAGAAGCACCGACATAAAGTTCACAGAGGATGAGAAAAGTATTGGATAGGCATTCAGTGCCTGTGACTTGTAAGAGTCACCTGGATTGTTGAAAGTGTAAACAACAGATTCCACAAAGACGTAAAGGCATAGTGCTGCCGTAGCAAGAGATATCAATGTAGAGAGGATAACTGCACCACGACTAAGCCATTTTTGATCAGGACTTTGAAAGATTGTTCTCACCTGGAAAACCATTGAAATTTCGATGCAAATAATGGTAAAGAAATGGAAGAAATTAGTAGCAGCATATATGTTCAAAGAATGGTTTGTAACAAGCATATCGGAAAACCCAGTAAAGTATAAAGTCATCGAAGCAAATGGGCCAAAGAGGTATGTCATGTATAAAGCAGAGTGTATGACTATAATAATAAGAATTGATTGATTCAAGATAAAGACAGGAGTTTTCTTATTTTTAGAAACGATGAAGAGAACAATGATAGCAAGTGCACAAGAACCTACTCTTGAACCGTAGATAATAGCGTTTCTAAGTAATTCATGTGAATAAGTATCCAAGTCTGCAAATTGCAAACTCATTGCGCCAGCAACTGATGTGTAGTTTAAGATTTGATATCTAGGATCAAATCCATCTGGAAGTGTTATACCATAGTCCTCAGCAGACATCTTGAAGCTTGTATAGTAATGTACCAATGTAAGCTATTATAGAAGAGTGAGAGAGAGAGAAAAACGGGGGGGGGCTAGCGGTTGATCTTATAGGAAAGTTCAAGAAATGATAAAGCAGCTCCATAGTAGTCGTTTAAACTCTTGGTAAATTTGCCTTCATATACACACACACATGGTTGTTTTAATAGGATGCGTCAAAAGCTCATCGTTAGTTTTCCTAATTCGGACTAGACAATGGGAGGTGGGAGATGGGAATTGTGGGGGGGGGCAGGGGGGCTGCCAAGTATTTAGCGAGCCTCAACTCATTTTAAGATCATCTGATATGATATGCGATAAGGGATCAGAATAGGTAACAATAGTGGTTGATAGTACAAAGTATATCTATAATGCGGCTCAATGATAGTTTAAGTGGTTGCATACACTATAAACGTGGAGACAGGGATTGGACAATTCTATGGACACGCAAATCTAGGAAAGATATAAGCAAGTCGCAAAAAGAATATCCATGTAGCACTTGTGGTAGTCAGTGATATATATATATACAGATTCAAGCTCTTCCCCCGTCTTAATGCTGTTGAGACAGATCTATAAGACTGAAACCGGACTATCCGATTATATAGAGTACTGTATTGAAGATACTAATACAACAAACCTACTTTTGAAGCAGATTATATATTATATGTCTCATGTATATTATATAGCAGCCAGCTAGTTGTGATATACAAAAAGCACACTATAAGAACCTCTTCCGTGGCTCCCTAATTGAGGTTGCGTGTTGTAAACCGACTCAACGCACAAAGCGCGGAAACGGCTCCGGATAAACTTTTGCCCGGAATCTGCGCGCTTAACGGCGAACGAAAAACTTCGGGATTTTTCTCGCGGTGTTTTTCTTTTCTTTTTGCGGGGTTGGGCGAGGACCAAAGGGAGTTTACAGCGTACACAAACCTTTTAATTTTCCCATTTTTAGTGGGGTGAGAATATATCGTGCAGTGTCATTAAATAAAATATATAGAAGTTAAATATGTATGCAAAAAGAAGTGAAAAAATGGTTCATGAAATGGATCGTAATTGTATGTGGGGGGGTATATGCTTGGGGCTTTAGAACTGTCTGATTTGGACCATGTCTGCGAAGCTGACGCTTTTTTTAAATTCTGTAGACTCCACTTCATCTCTTCTTAATCTTTCAAAGTTCTCCAATCCTAATGGACCATATGAGAATCTATGCTTTAGTATTGGTTTCACCTCTTTAATAAGTGCCATTTTCTCATTTAACTCATCATCATCTTCTTCATCACTTGTGTCGCTGTAGAACGGTGAACTTTCAACAGAACTTGTGCTACTTGATAAGCTTGTAACACTTCCATTACGTCTTGAAGGTAATGGATTAAACGGTGGGATTGAAACCTGCTGCTCCTTCTTGAATCCAAAATCCTCTTCTGAAGAGTGTCCAGATACAAGGGGACCATAAAGCCAAGTGATATCACAGTCCTTGTACCAATCCACAGATTCCGGTGTGACCTCTGTCAAATCGTATTTCAGTTTGGTCCAACGTCTCCAAGACAAGTTCTCCAACCGTGTAACATCTGTACTTTGTGGAATGAACGTTTCATTGACATGTTGATGTTTGTGCACAAGTTTCCAACAGTTGTGTAATTGCAATTCACTAAACTCAAACTGGAAGTAGTCAATAGCTGCAAAATCCGTTATGCTATGAGAGTTTGATGAACTGAGATTCGTCGCGCTCTTTATCAGAACGTTATATTGGTCGTCGTATGAATATTGCATCTTTTTGTGTGTGTGTGTATGTTTTAGGTGGCAATAAGGAAAAGACTCAAAGTGTATTTTTTCTATGGGGAACCCCAGCCATTTTATATAAATTCTACGCATTTTTTTTGCCCGGGCGCTGACGGCGTGCGTCCGCTTGCATCCCGGGGAAAGACTTAGGCGCGGGCCGGAGGGAAAAAGTTGGGGTTTTCCACTCCTTCTCAGTTATTGGTTTTTGTATTTTTGTTGTTTTAATGAACCAATCAGATATGTGTTATTTAATATACCTATGTTATTTGTATCTTAATTAAATTATGTCATACGACTGCTCACATCATCGCGGAGTTGTGTATAACCTCCAGTCACAGTCGAGGGGAATTCCCCCCCCCAAAGAGAAAAAAGGGCTTCTCGGGAGTCATCTCGTCACAACTCATCTCAAGGCACAAGGAGTCAAGAAGTCATAATACCGTAAAAAAACAGAATGGTCAATCATTTCCCATGATTCATTTCCTATTTCCCATGATTCCGGTGGTGTATGCTCCACGCTTCCTTCCCCCTCGTCATATGATCTGGCTTATCCATGCCCTCTGTGTTATCTGATAGAACGGATCCCTGCATGGCTTCTCGAAATGAAACAGTCAGGACAGTACTAAAAAAAAATAGTAATTCCGATTGAAGTATAATCTACTTTCAACATTATAGTATATGGTGATTATTTATATATAGTATACATTATATATTATATTTCAAAAGGTTTAATTATTATATAGAGATTTCTCTATATCATTTCCGACTCGTTTATATGTGGGGTTTGACTCAATTACATGTTGAAGAGTCGACGTACTAAAACTAAAAAAAAAAAGAAAGTCGCATATCCCATATTACATCATATGAAAATATTAAAGATAAGCATATGCATATGTTATATATATATATTAATACAGAATCAGATCAAACCTCCGGAAGACCGTACCGGCATCATAACTCCGGTTTGATAAGAGAGATTTCAACACATATAATTTACATGCGAACACGTTAACGATAAGTGAAGAAGTATAATTACGGTTGTCTAAGATCTAAAGTCGTATATAATATATACAAGGTTTTTGTTCCATATGTATTTCTAAAAAATATAATTGACATGTCTGTCAAAAGGCGATAAGACAGGGAATGTTTCTTTATCTGCTGCACACTCTTTACTTCCATATGAAATTTTTAACGCCTTCGTGCATACCCCCCCTCGGTCAGAAGCTAATTACCCCGAGATATATTGGCCGGAACTATCTCCATGTGACCGGTCTTGTGTGTGTGTGTTTTTTTTATCCGGTTGAAGATCTTCATATGACTAACCAACTGCTCTATATGCAGCCCACATGTTTCCATTGCATATTTACCTTCTCTTGATGGAGGTTTACCAATTAGGTTTGAAACAAAGCCTTATAATCCACGTGATATGAAAAACTCATATAAATGGAAGGGCTAAAATTCCCATAGACGTATAATTATAAAACTCGAAACACAGTATATAATAAATCATATGATGATTGCTATTTTCTCAACTGCTTTTGGTATAAAATTTAATGCCTTTACTCACCTGTTGTTGCCGAAAGCTTTCCCCACATTTTCTACAAGTGCCTAACGCGGATCAATACCAACGGGAATCGTTCCTCGGTTAGTCAGAAAGACTGCACACCACCATAATTTCTTTAGATGTACTATGTTGTTGATGTGTATCAATCTGTTACGCCCTTCTCAAATCAATATATTGGAAGGGAAACAATCAATGGTTTGATCTGTAAATACACCCCCTATTTAACTGTGAGAGAGTGAGAGAGTGAGAGAGCGAGAAAGAGCTCTCTGGCTATACGATTTCCGACCGTCTTTGCCCTCGGATTTTTCCTGAAAAAGAAACTTTTTTTTTTCACTTTCGCGAACGCAACGGCCCAAGTTTTACATAGGCAGACCCATATATGCACGCCTTTTGGGGCCAGTGTGGTTTTTTTCGCGAGGTCGAGGATTCTCAGTATAGAAAATTTTTCAAAACTTTTCACTCCTTCTTCACCACTCATCTTATTTTAAAGACTTCAACCTACTAACAAAACACAGTCGTAATGTCTCACAGAAAGTACGAAGCACCACGTCACGGTCACTTGGGTTTCCTCCCAAGAAAGAGAGCTGCCTCCATCAGAGGTAGAGTGAAAGCTTTCCCAAAGGATGACAAGTCCAAGCCAGTCCACATGACTGCCTTCTTGGGTTACAAGGCCGGTATGACCACCATCGTCCGTGACTTGGACCGTCCAGGTTCCAAGATGCACAAGCGTGAGGTCGTCGAGGCTGTTTCCGTTGTTGACACCCCACCAGTCGTTGTTGTCGGTGTTGTCGGTTACGTTGAGACCCCAAGAGGTTTGAGATCTTTGACCACCGTCTGGGCTGAGCACTTGTCTGACGAGGTTAAGAGAAGATTCTACAAGAACTGGTACAAGTCTAAGAAGAAAGCCTTCACCAAGTACGCTGCTAAGTACTCTTCCCAGAACGCTGAGCAGGTTGAGCGTGAGTTGGCCAGAATCCAGAAGTACGCTACTGTTGTTAGAGTTTTGGTTCACACTCAGGTTAAGAAGACCCCACTCGCTCAGAAGAAGGCTCACTTGGCTGAGATCCAGATCAACGGTGGTTCCATCGCTGACAAGATCGCTTGGGCTAAGGAGCACTTCGAGAAGACCGTTTCTGTCGACTCTGTTGTTGAGCAGAACGAGATGATCGATGTCATTGCTGTTACCAAGGGTCACGGTTTCGAGGGTGTTACCCACAGATGGGGTACCAAGAAGTTGCCACGTAAGACTCACAGAGGTTTGCGTAAGGTTGCTTGTATTGGTGCTTGGCATCCAGCCCACGTCAACTGGACTGTTGCCCGTGCTGGTCAGAGAGGTTTCCACTCCAGAACCTCTATCAACCACAAGGTTTACAGAGTCGGTAAGGCTGGTGACGAGTCCAACGGTGCTACTGAGTTCGACCGTACCGTTAAGTCTATCAACCCACTCGGTGGTTTCGTTAGATACGGTAACGTTAACAACGACTTCGTTATCCTTAAGGGTTCTATCCCAGGTACCAGAAAGAGAATTGTCACTCTTAGACAGTCCCTTTACACCCACACCTCCAGAAGAGCTTTGGAGCAGGTTTCCCTTAAGTGGATCGACACTGCCTCCAAGTTCGGTAAGGGTAGATTCCAGACCAAGGCCGAGAAGGCCGCTTTCTTGGGTACCCTCAAGAAGGACATCTAAATTTCTTGATTGTATTAACAACATGAGAAATTTGATGATGAGATAGGTTGAAGTAAGGTATTATCTGTATGTGAACTTTTAAAAATATAGATGGTTTAGTATCTCTAATTATATTATTGTAGCTTCTAAAATCCTTTCTACAAGTAAAACTTTTAAATAGAAAATAATTTGGAAAACGCTAAAAAGATCGATAGGGAACCAGCCACAACGTTGATAAACTTCAGCGCATGTGCACAGATCATGAAAAGGAATTATGATCTGGAGATGGGGAGTAGAAAGAATTGCAAATGAAACACAGAGTAAGAGATATAAAGAAACATAACGTAGCAACAACAATAACAATAACAACAACAACAAAAAAAAAATTCATCAAAAGCATCAAGAGAGGGATTGTATGGGGGGCAATAAGAAAGCGATCAAACACTGCGGCGGATCATCTTCATCAATGCATTTCTAGCATCACAATCTGTAGTATTATCATCATCGAACATCAAACCGTCTTCACTTGTAGTGCTCATTTCATCTGCAAAGTTAAATTCTTCCTGATGTAAAGGAGTTGAGATTGATTCATATCCAAGTTCATCACTGATACTATTGAAGAAAGATGCATCATTAGTCATATCTGATGGTTCTATGAATAGTCCTAAATCGTTACTCTTTAAAGTTGGGATTGATGATAATGATGATGTTCTTCCAATTGTAGATAAAGTTGGAAGAGATGCAAGAGATTGATGTCTTGTAAGTTTCGAAGTTGGAATAGTCTGTTTTGGTGATTGTAATGGTGATGATGGTTTAACTTTTTGTTCTTCAATTTTAACCATAATGACTTTTGCTTGACCAAATTCATCAATACCAAATGTTAACTTATAATTACCTTTATCCTTTGGAGATAAAGGTTCAATTGATTGCTGTTTCTCTTCAATTTCATCTTTAATTGGAATTTGTGCAGCTTTTCTTAATTGAGCTTTAACTTCATTAAGTGGTTTCATTTGAAGTCTCATTGGACTTGAAGCAAGAACACTTGTCCCCGGGGATGATTGATGAGCATAATAACCATGATACAATGGAGATGAACGCATAATAGAAGAGAAGCATGATGAACTAACAGAATTTGGAGTCATTGGAGAAGAAGATAATGGCACCGTTGAAGTTGGAGGGTTCATCTTATTCGTTTCAGTCTTTTTAATCTCAACTGGGATTCTACTCTTGTTAATCTCATTAATTTTGGAAGCACTAATTGGTGAAGATAATAAGAGTGAAGGGTTAAGAGATCCAAGTTTAGAATCAACCATACTACCAGCGGTGATTGAATGGATATTTTGTTGTGTAGCAAGTGATACTTTAGCAGGTAATAATCCATAGAACCCATTTTTCTTACTTCTTGTTTGTTTTGGCCTCTTTATTTCGGTCTTTGATGAAGATCTTAAATCCATTTTCATTAAAGTACCACCTTTTGGAGATGGTACAGGTCTTTTATGTTGTAGTGGAGAAGTATCAATTGTGTTATTCAAAGGTGATACTCTCATCAATGGAGCACTTGCCTTTGGTGT